>CM067304.1:45659333-45861344 GCA_034231615.1 Meghimatium bilineatum
TGCCCTGTCTATTCTTCACTCTTTCTACAGATTGTATCCATTCTTTTAGCTCTTCGTCTTCGAGCCATTTACTACAGAATGGTTGCTTAGGCCTATATCATGTCTTTGTTGTTTTACGTCTCTTACATAGTCGCAATGATGATGAAGCAATATTTGAACCACCACATTATTTATTTCCTTCCACAGATTATATCCTTAAAAATTATACGAGATGTATGATATACATTCAGTAAATTAACAACACAATCATGCAATTTTATTATTTCTAAAGCACGATTCACATACACATTTCAGTGATGAGGGAGAATTGTTACTACTGTTACATATGGTACTATTATCTAGCATTCAGAACGACAACAATTATTTAAATACAGAAGGGTCGACGAAGTAAATTGACAATAAACGTGGGAAAGTATTAATAACTCAAAACTCATAAGAGAAAGAGTGGGTGTCATATCAATTCTACAATACATACAAAACCAACAGATAGTTGGGTCATCTGGAAAGAATGCCGTGTGATTGATTAGTTTATAAAGCATATATGAAGAGAGGAGAAGCAGAAAGAAGAGCCAATGGTAGACCTAGAGTACGCTGGATTGACAACATCAAAGAGACATTACACGAACACCAAATAACATTATCTGAAGCTGCCAGAAACACGAGAACAAGAACATTGTATCTATCTCGACACCCGTAAAAGGTAAAAGAGGAAGGAAAGAAGAAGAAGAACTCAAAACTAAAGCGCAGCACACAAAAATAGTCAACAGAACTTATTGCGGAACAATTAGAGATAATTTCATAAAGATATTTCTTTAAGAAATAAGCCACACAAAAAATAAAGTTTTTAAGAACATAACCCATGGTCCCAGCGTCTGATAGAAAAAGACAAGAACTTGGAAAGAAAGTCAAGCGGTGGTAACGCTGATCTGGACCGTTTAAAGACATTGTTGTACATTCTGTTTGCACTTGATGCTGTCCTCTAGCGCTGTGCAGCTCTTTCGGGACTGTAGATACGTCATCAATAAATGGGACATAGGTTAACCTAAAAAGAAAAATTAAGGTCATTCGCTCATTTTCACGTAGGCCTATAATTCCATATTTTTCACGAGAAAGTTGATTAGCCTATATTTTTTACGAAATAGCGTTGGCGGGAGGTGGGTTATTCTTGATTAGGAACAAGCGTCACAGCACTGGGGCATTCCCATATATGCTCTGCTTGCCGTTCCGTCAGCCATCTAAAAATGTATAAGCTCAGTGTACCAGTCATTTGCTGATTACGCGTTCTTCTGATCTTTCCGGAGAGGGAACACTTTCTCCCATCACCTCTAGTCACTTCCATTTTTACCATTGTGCATTGTCACGTTCGACTTCCTCCTCGTCTTCTCGTAGGGTTTCCATGACTGCTATAATCAATTCAATTCTGTCTCTTTTGATCTCGGTGCAGTTCACCAAAGCTTTACCAGCCAACACATCGGCTCTTTCGTTTCCTCTGATTCCAGCATGACCAGGACAGTAAATCCATGTAATGCTCTGCGCATTGTCGAGAAGAGTGACCTATTCAGTTCTGATCATACACTTTTCTATATTGCGCAGTATACTCTGAGAGCCCGATAGAATCACTAAGTCTGTTGGTGGCTGCGTCGTCAGCCAAGTGAGATCTGCTGTTATCGCCTCTATTTCCATTCTCATACTCGATGTTGTAGTGGGGTAGGTAGCGGACTTCTCGGCCAATTTCTTGCCATTTTGGTAGGCCACGAAACCCCAACCACACCTGTGTTTGTTTCTTGCGTTACTGAGCCGTCGGTGTTAATTATTGTACCGTGTGGCTTCGAGTGCTGCAATATGAGTTCTTGGATCATTTCCTCTGTTCTGTTGGCAGCCCAGTCGCGGCACTCTTCTCATCTGTATCACCACATTTGTCAATAATTTTCTCTCTTTAACAAATCTCACCCATTCACAGCCTCTTCCCACTTCCTCCAGCTCACAAACTTTGAGTAGAGTATCTTCTTCTTGATTCGCTTTCCTTTTGCGCTGTCTAGAGATTGGTGTAAGACGCGATGATCATTATTGGCGACCTTGAAGTATTCTTTAACCTGGGCTATTTTATGTCTTGATTTGATGTTATTTAGGTCTAGGAGAACCCTCATGGCCACGATAGGTGTATCTCTTGTGCATCCTAGAACAGCTCTCATTTTGAACTCTCTCCAATATATCCATCCACCTGTATTTGCGGCAGTGTCAATAAACCTAAACCATAGTCCAACACAGCTAATACCACTGCCTGCATCATCTGAAAAAGGGTTCGCTGTGGCATCTCTGCAGATGCCATAATTTTGGCTGCACTGACACCGTTCCCAGCTTTCTGAATGTTTGTTTGTTTGTTTTGCGTTCGCTCCATTGTAACCATCACGGGTGTCCGTGCGATTTCCGCCGGGAGCGTGATTACGTTGTGCCACCGTTATGCGCCTTGTAGGCCTAGCACGTCCGATTTCGGCATGCCTTGACAATTCGGGTGGGCTACCTTTAGCCTGTGACAGCCTCTATATCTGTCTCCAGGCACGCGTAGTGGCGACTCTTCGCCCAAACGATTTTTGCTCTCGTCTGACTCGTACGAGGTGTTCCACTGTCTATGAACTTGCTTCGTGTAATTGGACGTGCTGTGCCTATGCTCATTGGGTACTGAACCGTTTCTCATCCGTGAGCCTGGTTCCTTAAGGGGAAGAACTCAACAGAGGAGTTGGGCCCTGGCTCTTTCGCCCTCTTAGCCGAGGTGTCATTTACCGACATCGTGTACCCCTTGTCCAAGTTCGAGTCTCACACCACGCGTTTGAGAGCAAGGCGTTCTCGAGCTGATCGTCCTTGTCTCAATAAGGCCTGAGCCCATCAGGTACTGAACCCTTTCTCTCTTCAAGTGTATTTCCGGTGTAGGAAAACCTGACAGTAGAGTTGGGCCAGGGCTAAATCGTTGTCCCTTTTGTGCTTGAGCCCATCGGGTACGGAACCCTTTCTCTCTGCAAGTGTACTTCCGGTATAGGAAACCTTGACAGTAGAGTTGGACCAGGACTACCATCGTTGTCCCTTTCTTGCCTAAGCCCATCGGGTACAGAACCCTTTCTCTTCGCGAGCATATTTAGGAAGGCTCGACATTAGAGTTGGATTAGGTCTTCTTGCTTTACCAAACGCCAATGAAGGGATCTGGGTCTCTGCCTGTAAGGAACTCAGGTAACTAGATGCTTGTCTCGAGCTGACGGAGCTTGTAGTTCCCCTTTCCTAGAGACTTTTCACTTTCTATTTGCAGTTCGCGCTGCCCTCTAGCGCTGTTCTGCCCTTTCATTGTTTCATTGTACTCGGTATGAAATCTATTTGTCTCTCGCCATGCATCTACCTTTACGTGCATTTTACATTGGCCGCCCCTCCAATGTTCGGACTGGACTGACTAGCTTCACTGTATGTCGACAGTGTCGCTATATGTGATGATGCTGGTGGTGTCGGAGATATTGTCTGTCTCTTGTGCAGTCAAATCTCTTTCCATTTGCTACCTCCACATTCTCGGACACGATCCCCAAATTATTTGGCAAGAATCAGCTCGAGCTGCTGTCTTTCTGTTTCCAGGGTGCACCGCGTGGAGGTACATTTGGGATCTTGGTTATCTGCTAACCCTGGGTCCGCATAGAGCAATGCGTTCCCGTTGCACCCCAGCTTTCTGAATGATATTGTCCACATGATTGGCGAAAGATAGACTTCTATCAAAAGTGATGCCTGGATATTTCATAGTCTGCTCCCTGTCAATATTGATGCCCATGCAGGCTACTGCTGGTAATGTGTCTGTGACTATTTTGTTGTTCAGTGAGAACCAGACGATGTTTGCCTTGATGGGATTGATAAATGCCTTATAGTTAGTACACCAGAGCGACAAATTTTCTAGATTACGCTGGACGTCATCAATCATGTCTCTTCTGTTTCTGCCATGCTTGTACAGCAAGGGGTCATCCGCATATGTTAGTATCCTACAGGGCCCAGCGTCTTGAAGCTGCGCTATTTTGTATGTGTAGACGTTAAAGAGTACAGGTGATAGTGGCTATTTCTGTGGTAATCCCGGTGCTATAGTTCTGTACAGGTGATAGTGGCGATCCCTGTGGTAATCCCGGTGGTATAGTTCTGATCTCTGATGTTCATGATCCAAATCTCAGAGCAACAGGTCTGGACATTAACACTATTGCTATCCATCGAATTATCCACCAGTTGATGCTGAGTTCGTTTAGCAGATTTATTAGCGGGCCAAAGCTGACTCTGTTGTAAGCATCTTCTAGGTCGACCGTGGAGACCACTGTTTCCTCCATTGCCTGAAATCCCTCGTAGATGTCATAGGCGATGATTGTCGCATTTGTGATCATGTCTCTCCTCGGTCTGTATGCACCTAGAATGTCAGGAAGTAGGTCTCTATTTTCTAAATCGAATGCCTGTCTTCTATCGATTCCTGTCGTCTTCTGTCGTCTTCTATCCTCCAGCAACTTGCCGTAGACATTTTGTAAGGTGATGATACGATAATTCTTGGTGGGCTACTATTCATTAGGTTAAACTCCTAGTACTAAATGTTATGTTCTTTGACAAATCATGCTGAACATATACCCTTCCTTATCTACATGTTTGTGCTTTCTCGTTGTTCTTTTGTTCTTGAGAAGTCATGTTATCTAGTCGTGTTGCGTGATACTATGGCTGCTAGTGCATCTCTCGGCCTGGCATCTCCGATTTCAGGCACCAGTGATTACGTGGGCAGGACTGTGGTCCTGCTCGGTGTTAGAGATGGCTCCACCTATCTTAATTTCCAGCCTCTGTTGGTGGACTAAGACCCATTTCCACATCGAGGAGTTGGCATCGATGGGGTCTCATTGTATTTATATTAATTTTACTTTTCCGAAAAGTTCTTCACTATAATATAAAGATTATAACAATGGATAACATTACAACGAGTTGATCCCTGATTCGACATTCTATGACAGCTAATTAACAATAAAGTTACAGTAGTAGACATAGTTGTATAAATAATTTATATATACTTGACGTGTGGGTGCCTGTCTGACCTCATTAATTCAACGTCACAATTCTATTTCCATATCTGTCTTGACAATGTACGTAATTTTAGAGGTGTATGATTGGGAATGGTGTCCAGAAATAAAAGGTGGAAGTTGATTAGTAACAGCTGAGTAAATATTTAATTACTGTAATATGAATCGTCTCGGTCGTGGCAATCTCTAATAGCAGACATAGGGGCATAATCAAAACAGGCCTTCAATCGTGACGATTTTGACTATTGTGATTTTCGTTGGTCACTATATATACCCCCTATATACTTTGTGTTGCCTGTCAACAACGACCAACGAAAATCAAGGAAATAATCAAAAACATGACGTAAAAAGGCTTATTTTAATTAAATTATGATCGCATGTCTTCTATCTGCGAGTTAAGTCTCGGTACACAGTATCGAGATGTCTTTAGTGGCAGCAATGCCGGTAATTGTAATATTAGTATCAGTTCTGTAAAAGCAAAAAATGTAAAGTTCCATTGCTTACATCTTTCGGACGAATTGGAGAATACGGTATTAGTTTCGTATTTTTTATAGACCAAAGGCATACCATAGTCGGGGGATACTGGCTCTGATCGGTGAGAATTCCAGGGAAGGTGATATGATTATATATACAGATGGGTCGGTTGTGAGACACATCAAGTGCTTGTGCCTTCAAGTGCTCGAAGGTGGGGAGGGGGATGGAGACCATCAGAGAGGAAAGTGGTGCATTCGCTCAGACGACAAGCAGCTTGACAATGGAGATTTTGGCTGTCACCAAGGTTTTGAAATGGGTGTGCTCACAGACTGTCTGCGAGCATGCCTGTATACTCAGTGACTCGATGAGCATGATTGTGAAAGTTCAGGCGTGGTACATTCGGTAACAGTGGCTGGATGCAGTGAAGAATTCCTGTGTGCGTAAAGTGACTTATTTTTGTGCCGGGACATGCATGAGTCCGGGGTAGTGAAAGAGCAGATAGGTTGGCCGCACACGCTGATAATACGGCTGTTAGTGGAGCGATGAATCGATCAGACATTTTGAACGCCCTACGAGAAAACGCACGAACAAATCACTGTATAAGTGACGATGACTATTTTTCCATGACTAGAATAAGGGGACTTGGTTTGAGTTGCTAGAAAAGAGCGGTTTCGTAGGCGAGAAAGAATGATGGTCAATCAATACTTCGACCACCAGTCAACGTGCAATGGCGGATATACTCAAGGAGAGATCTGAGCACATATGAACTTGTCCGGAGTGCAGTGACGATGATCCAACAATTAACTAACTAACTAACTATACAATTTAATTTCAAATTCAGAAATTGTCTTTTCCATTGTGTATGTCATTGTCCACGTATCCAACAATATGTTGCCACTGGAAAAATATAGCTTCTTTAATAGTTCTTCAATTTAGTCCATATCTCTTGTATGAAAACAAAGTGTATCATTTTGCAGCAATAAATTGAAACCAGAGTTGTTAGAGCTTGTGAGGTGGATAAAGAAGACGAAGACTTTTGTAATTAACAAAATCATCGCTAAGCATGGCCATACTTCTCTTCGGCTACCACCTTACCATTCACATCTCAATACCATTGTACATGTGTATGCTGCAGTCCGAGGCCAAGTTGTCGAACTAAACAAGACTTTCAAACTTTGTGATGTAACAAACATAACACGTGATGCCCACGCAGAAATAGATATTGAGTACTTGAGAAAATGTGATAAACATGTTTTTCAACAGGAAGAGGCATATTGGCAACTAAACGGTTTTCATTTTATCCAGCCCTTAGCATTATTCGATCTTTTCGAGATTTCACAATCGGAATAAAATAGTTTATTTGCCAATCTCTGTTGTTCTCACAATGACCAAATATCTAATAATATCCTGGACTTATAACAAAATCAACTGGTACTTCATTGTTTTGATTCTCACAACGATTTTTTTAGTCACCTTTATTTGTGGAGTGATCAAATACACATATTCCTCTTCACTACCAATGCCACAAGGAAAACAGCAGACTATTTGATTTACTTCTATTCCCAGGTGGAGTTGTTGTAGCTTCCACACTTACCGTTGAGAGTGGGTGTTTATGAAGGGGAGATGTAGTCTGTGATCCAGTGCCAGGTGTGTTGCTTTGGTTGAGGTGTAGTCATGTTTATTCAGGATGGTCTTGATGTTGTCTATTCACCTTTTCATAGGTCTGCCCATGGCTCTGTATCCTGATTCAATCTTATTGAATCATCTTATATAAGCTATAATGGGAAGTTGATCGCCCATCCATCATAAGATGCCCAAAGCATTTTATCTGTTCATCTATTTTATTATCAAAGATAAAAACTGTTTTACAAACACTCTGAAAGTAATGATGACTTCTCACATTTCCTGTTATTATATGTAGTTGAGATACACCTTTGCATCCACAATTTTATGTATTACTGTAAAATGTAAAATTTTAGTGCCAAATTATGCTGTTTATGTAATACTATATAGCAAAAAACGTTTTGTGCATTTTCCAATCTACCTATACATTTGTAAAATATGAATTTATAATGTTGCGCCCTGTATAAGACTAACTGCGAAATATGGTTGCTATGCATCAGTCAGTTTTCGTGAAAATTGAGCTTAACGAGTGAATAACATAAATTATGGTACGAACTATAACTCATTGATTACATTAAAAATATCAGAAAGGTACATTTAACTACTAATAATAACTGTGGCCACGAAAGTAAGTCTGTCTACTCGTTCACTTCATATAACAACCAAGACATGAAACGAAATGATTGCGGTTCTATGTGCCATCTTTGACCCAACACAAACTAACTAGCTAACCCAAGAGACTTGCCTTTATTTTCTTTGTTTGAGAGCATGAAAGACCGTATCAAAACGTGAATTGATCCAATAAACACAGTCCTTATATATACTGAAGCACATTTTAAAAACTCACCAATATTATATAGACTGTTGCCGAGAAGCTAGGAAAAAATTATGAGAATAATTTTTCCCGTGCTTGTCATGAGGTAGAGAGCTAATGACATCAGGAATGAAAAGTACATAAGTAAACCCGCGGGTTTGTGTAGATTACACGAAAACAATGAAAATTACACGTTCAAGACTAAGACACAGCAGCTATGAGCCTGAAAATGGGTAAACGTTGTCGCAGTATGCTCGCTATAATAAGGCCGTTGAGACAAAAAGTACATGTGCTTGAAATTCCACGACTATCTGAAAACGACCACCTACGAGCCATTGGTATGTTGGAGACCGGAATGAGCTCGCGGGCCAATGCCAGGAGGATGAATTGTCACAACAGCACTATTGTACACCTCAACGAACGTTACGGAACCACTGGCATACGGTGTCCGGGATATATTTTGGAGTGGTCAACCACGAGTTACTAACCCTGCGCAAGATCGTCACACTGTGCTGAGTCACCTAAGGAATCGTTCCCTCCCGGCAAGTCAAACAACAGGAGCAATAGTGGATAGACGTAGGATAGTCTCTCGAATGACAGTCATGCGACGACTCAGAGATACAGGCTTTACTGCAAGACTACCTATGTTGGGCCAAACTTTACTCACAGACATCGTCAGCAGCGCCTACAATGGGCAGAGTAACATGTCAGATGGACTAACTGCAGTGGAATGCTGTCCTATTCACAGATGAGAACAGATTCAACCTCTCCTTTGCTGATAAATATGCGGATTTGGCAACGCTGTAGAGAACGCTTTGCAGATTTATGTGTTCGTCAGCACAACCGATTTTGAGGTGGCAGTAATCACATTTGGGAATAATTCAGTTTTCACCATCGCTTGCCTCTGCACGTCTTCCGTGGAAAAGTTAATGCTGCGAGATAGAGAGATGTGGTTCTGGGTGAATTGGTTGTTTCCGCGTTCACAAATTAATCAGACTTGCAGATTCTCCAGCAGGATAACACAAGTGCGCACACCGCTTGTATTACACAGCAATATCTACAGCAACAGAAAATTGTGAAGATTGATTTGTTTGCCTTATCGCCAGATTTGTTCCCTATAGAACATCTGATGGACAATCTTGGACGCAGAGTTTAAAACAAGGTTCTCCAGCAAATTTGCAAGAGCTCGAAGCTGCTCCTACACGTGAATGGAATTTGTTTCCTTGGAATTTCCTTTGTGCTTTTCATGAGGAGCCGCTGCCAAACGTGTTTGCAAGCACACGGTGGACATACCAGATACTGAGGTTAGTGTGAAAGATTCTTTAGTGTTGGTTGCATTTTCGTTTTCTCCCTTGCCCGCACTACGCGCTATATATTGCACAACTATTAAATGCAAGAATTAATGAGAAGCATGGGTTCATAGGAAAATGGATAAAGATTCCAAATATTTCAACTTATATTTACATTTCACACTCTGTTCCTGGAATGTTCGTTTATATATATATATATATATATATATATATATATATATATATATATATATATATATATATATATATATATATAATATACATGCATACATATTGGAAATTTCTAGGCACAATATTCCCGGAGATTGCCATTACTTTCGGGATATTTATAATATCATGGAAGGAAAAAAATCAGAAACTCAGATATTATAAACACACTGAAGATTCCAGAATGTTGGTTACTAAACAGAATAACAAAAAGAAAACTACGCCTGGTTGGTCATATAAAGAGACACAACTGTTTAGAAATACAAATAATGGAGGGAAGAATACCTGGGTAGAGGAGAAAGGGCAGACCAAGAAGACGATGGACTGATGACATTAAAGATAACATGAATTCATCGCTAGAAAATGCAAGCCACATCGCCCAAGACAGAGAGAGGTTCAGAGAGTTCATTGGGAAGACAACGTTCTGGAAGGAATATATCACATGACACATACATATACACACACATACATATATATAGTTACATATGTTTAAAATTGTTGTTATAGTTGTTTAGCAGATATGTAACATTGACAAGTTCAAATTTCTGTCACACTCCGTACTAATGTTATATTGCCTGATATAACCAATTCTCCACGCACGCATTTACATTAATGTTATGCAGAGATAAAAAAATATTCACTAGAAAAATTTCAACATTTCAAGCAAGAAGCAGCTCGCAAATCTGAAGTCGTATATTCTTCGTCAAATATAGATATTTAAGATGTATGGGAATATACATAACTTGGAAAAGTTTGCTACGTTTCTTTTCTTACACTTTTTAAAACGTGCTTGATATGTGATGTAAAATTGCGATTTGTGATTGTGTTGCTTATAAAATATATTAGTGATATTTTAATATGGCAAACATGTCTTTATAACACCAAGTCGACATTGGACTAAGACTGTTAGGAAATACTCAAAGAAATTTTTAATTGCATATCAACAAGGTAAGTCTTACCATAGTCATCTATGTAACATTCCTTTTTGCAGAACGTTGTCCTCACCGCCACCATGTAAGTGCCTTTGTTCTGTGCAAGCTATCCAGCCTCTTCCAATGAAAAATTTCAGGACTTCGATATTCCGTGTCCATCGTAGTCTTGGTGTACCTTGTAAGTGCATAATTAGCAGTCTTCATCTTTCAACTTCATGTGGGTAGCCAAAACCAAATATATGAGCGGTCAAAACTGATGATATATGGGCAACCAGAACCAATGATACACGGGTAGCCAGAACCGATGACAAATTGCCCAACCAGAACTGAAAATATGTGAGCGGCCAGAATCGATGATATATAGGTAGCCAGCATAGCCCTAGAGTAAATATAATTTCATTAACAGGGTGAGTTTCTTGAAAAAAAGTTTTCATTACATTTAAGAGAATCTTTTTTAAAGAAAAAAGTTATATTTCCTAATGGTACAATAGTTCGGAAAACATGGAAGGGAATCACATTAAGTTTGCGCATTTAAAAAATGTTTTTGACTCCGAGAAGATAAGGGGGCGTCAACAGCACTATTCCTACATTAAAATACTGTTCGTTAATATTTAGACACTTTTCCCCCAAGCCGCTCAAGACTGTTTGCACATTCTGAGTCCACCACTGTATGTGTGTGACATCCCTATGCACCTGATGAACCACCCCACATATTTGCTAAATAGTCGTGATATATATGTGTAAATCAATGGCGAAATATTACTTGTTTAAGACGTAGACGGTTCTATTAATTACACCCTGGTTTCCGTAATTTGTTTCTCGGTTTTATCCCATATCAAGTGCCTACCACAGATAAGTTTTAAAGTAATCTGCTGATTTCATTTTTTTTTTAGTAATTTGTGACATCACTCGGCCGATCCATTTCTATTAGCGAAACGGTTATCGTATCAAAGCCGAACTAGTCTTCAAGTGATAAGGACCTGCCTAACACGACAATACAACCCTGGTGGACGGGGGCTCTCAGCGCGTCCGGCAGCAGTTCCTAACGCTCACGATCTTCTTTTTTCCTCCGATGCATATTCATTGCATTAAATCGTGGCATAATTTAATTTCCGCCAAAATTAGCCACTTTGTGTTTCTGGCTACAGGCAGGGTCTGAAATGACGTTAATTTTATTGACGGCGCGACAAGTGTGCACACTATAACAAACTTGAAATTAACCTGTGCATAATATGCAAATTCGTCCACATTCCGTATACAGGCGAAATATGTGGTAGGCAGAGGCACTAGATATTGGCTATAACCTGTTTCTATCATTAGAGCAGACATATTTATGTATGTCATTTAGGAGTACTAATTTCGTAGTGCTCTTAAGCAGCGCAGTAGAAATGACTTTTAGTAAGCTGCGGAGGGGAGGGGGGGTCGTTACCTTAAAAAAAGGTAACCACTGTGATTATAATATGCTTTATTTTTTAAAATGTAAGTGGTGTTGAACTCCGTCAATCTCCAACTTCCCCTATAAACGGTTTTGCCCAGCTATAACTCGCAGCATTATTTAAAAATCGTACGGCATTTAAAAAAAACTCGGTTCTGTGCAAGCTGTCCAGCTTTATCTAAAGTCATGTTAAGAAGGTCTTCGATGTCATGTGTCCATGGTAGTCTTGATCTACCTTTTGTTCTCTTTCCCGGAACTTTTCCCTCCATGATTAATCTTTCTAAACCATCGTGACTCTTTGTATGTCTGAAATATGCTATCTTGCGTGTTTTGACATTTTTGATGAGCCAGTCTTCCATGTTCAGGTATTTGTGGACTTCTGCATTGGTTCGTCTTTCTGTCCATGATTTTCTTAGGACCCTTCTATAACATTTCATTTCGAATGCGATATTTTCTTTTCTATTGTGGATGTCATTGCCCACGTCCCATAACCATATGCTGCCACTGAAAATATATAGCTTCTTAACAGTTGTAACTTTGTTTTCATGTTTGCCCTTTGCTACAGATCTTTTATCTGTGACATTTTTGTATGGCCATTGCTAATCCTTTTCTAATCCCTGCTGAGAACTCTCTTGTGGGTTTGGTGGTTGACCCAAGTTAGTCAAAGCTACTGACATTTTTTATTCGTTCTTTGTTAATGATTATTGTAAGTGCGCGTTCATCTCTGCTGATATGCATTATTTTCGTCCTATTTGCATTGAGGAAATTTGTGTGTGCCTCGTTATGATGTTTGACTGACATAATCATGTATTCAAAACATGTGGAGCTCCTTTATATTATGGTGGCAACATCTGCATACCTAATGTTTGGGATGTCGTGTCCTCCATATTGAGGGGTTGAAACTGTCCATGACGTGGATCTTCTCGTACATTTAACATGATATTTTCTGCGTAAATGTTGATCAGGTGTGGTGAAAAGATGCATCTATGTCTGACTCCTTTTTGGACGTCAAACCAGTCAGATGTTTCTCCCCCGAGACAGACATGCGCCTGTTGTTCATGATAAAGCATTTTAATGAGCGACATTAGATGGCATGTGAAGCCCTACTTTCCATTATATCCAATAATTTCTGGTATGTTACGCAGTCAACTGCCTTTGAGTAGTCTTTGAAACGTGTATATGTCTGCATTGAGCTCTCTGAATTTCTCTATTATATTTCTCATGTTTAAAGATATGATCCTCTAGTATCTATGTTATGTCTGAAACCTGCATGAACTTTACAGGTGATTTCTCTGTCCATATGTTGTTCCATTCTTTTCATTATTATCATCAAACGTGTCTTGCTGGAATGACTGATCAGTGCAATTATTCTGTATTTTGTGCAGTTTCAAATTGCCCTTTTTCGGAAGTGGTATATATACCGATCTTTTCCAATATTTTGGCCATATTTCACTTTACCAGATCTTAATACAGAGGGCATGATAGACATGGACACTGGGTTCTCCTCTTTCTTTTATCAATTCAGCAACCAATTCCTCACACCCTTGTGGCTTGCCAGTTTTTAAATTTCTAATTGCCCAAAAAGTGTTTCTATGATGGGTTCTGGCTCAAGTTCTGTGTTTCTAGATGTGTTTGAGTCTGTGTCTATGTTTTGATCTTCGCACATTTCCCTATAGTATTCCATCCATCTGTTCAAATGTCTTTTTTTATGTTAGTGTTTCCTGATGTGTCTTCAATTGCTGGATTGGCTTGTTGAAATTTTGATGTCAGCATTTTTTTTAAAAAATATTATCCTAGTTCTCGCCTGTTATTCAGTTTCTTTACACTTGTTATCAATGTAGTTTTTTTGCCCTGTCTAATCTTTCCTCTGATTTCTTTAGTTTGTTTCTTGTATTCATCTTTTTACATAATATGAATTGAATATATTGAAAGACAGCAAGTAAAGTGGTTCGGTCACCTTATGAGAATGAACCCAAACCAAATACCAATAAAAGCATATAACAAAAGAATATCCGGACTTTACGGGTCTGCAAACACCTCCCCCCCCCACCCTTTTTATCGATGGACATGACTGTTATCCCAATAACCAATATTTATTTTTACGTGAAACAGTTTTGCGGTTAATTTCGAAAAACTGTCGTCATTTATTTTAAGAACTCACTCACTTTTCGCCACGAAAATTATGAACCAAGCAGACAACAAAGTTGGTTACATGCCATATGTTGCAGGTAGGCATAATCTGTTTTAAGCAAAGTGTCTAAAGTAACGTTGTAGATAATAAACTCACGGAAATCGCGTAGTTTCTGATTCAAGTTAACAAATAATCTTAAGCCTCACATAACATTATTGCATCACCAAGATCGCTTAGCTAAAACATTTTTAAAATTAATTTTTAGTTAATTGTTGTTCGTCCATCACAAGTGATGATGACCATTTGTTACATCCACTTTTGCAAAATTCAATTTTAGTTATGTCCTTGATTATGAGTTCGTAGATGGCTAATGGGCCGTATTCGAGCTGTAAATGTCATTGGACATGGAATAACGACTGTAGAGTAGATGGATCTTTGTCTATCCGTGACTTTCTAGCTGCTCTCCGCTGTTGAGCTGCTGCATTTCTCTTCTTTTCACAAGATGATGCGCTCTTTTTTATTTTAGAACGCCATGTAGATCTATTTTGTGCAAGTTCTTCCCATGTATCGTGGTCTATTTCAAAGGCTTTCAGCGAGTCCTTTAACGAGTCCTTGTAGCGCTTCCTTTGGCCACCGACATCGTATACCCTTCTCTAGCTCACCATAGAGAAGTATCTTTGGCAGACGATGGTCTGGCATACGCACCAAATGACCTCCCCAACGAATCTGTGTCTGCATCAGGATCGTGTCAATGCTTGGGATACCAGCTCTATCAAGGACAGTGGTATCTGGAATCTTGTCTAGGAGTGTGCGTACATTCCATGTTAATTAATTAATAAACTTTTAGTTTGACATAGGGCCTACATAGTAATCTCGGAAATCTAATTAATAACAACACTGTCAATAATAACAATAGTGTCTGTCAATAGTAATAGTATAGACTTTGAGGACAGGTTACTGTCAGTAATAAAAAACCAATACTTACTATCATATCATCTTCTCTAATGTAATAAATTTACAGGCAAAAGAAGAAGAAAAAATATGGTCCATCAGAATTTAACAGGCCTGACATATGAAAAGAAATAGACCTACCCTTTTTCTGGTGCTGGTTCATTGCTGTCTTGTTTGTTTGAGAACCAAAGCAATTGTGCGCGAGCCGATTAGCTCTTACTTCCTATGTGCAGTGGGGTGGTTTTTCTTAGCTTTCTTTCATATCCAGGAGACTTTCAGCTTAGTCAACTTAGTGCAATTCCTACTGAAGGAGCCTTCTACTCAGAGGGTGTCTATAATTGTATAGAATACTACAAAGCTTCAATAAGAGAGTCTCAATATAAGGTCATGTCATCTACTAAGGTTTTATGTTGCATGGATGATTTATCAGTGGGTCATTGGTAAGACCCACAAACACAACCCCATGCATATTCTGAAACCAGCATTATGACACACTGGACATTCCCATAAGTGCTCCATTCCATCAGCCATCCAAGAATCATCATCATCAAGTGCTGTCTCCATAACAAAGGTTTGCTGCAACAGACTTCTAACATGTTTCTTGCTTTTGTCATGCACTCTGCTAGACTGTACATTGCCCATCTTGTGATACTTCCTTTTATCTCTGCCTACCTCTTGCATCGAATAATACGCAGACACAAAGTCTCAGTCACATGTTGATTATGTGGTATTTTCAGAGAGGACATATTTTGTCCCTGCACCCCATGTCATCTCCATTTCTTTTATTCTTTGTGTGTGTACATTAACCACTCCAGGTTTGTTACCTATCGACAGTAGCACGCCTTCGGACTACCCCACTGCACATCACTGCTTGAGAGTACTCACATGTCACCAGCTATTGGAAAGCATGGATTATTCTCTCACAATGATGCATGATAGGGTATTCTGAGGGCCTGTTACTGTCAATAATAACAAATCAGCCCAGTAAAATAGGGAATTTTCCTTGTTTTCAGCCTGCTAATTTCAACACCAATGTGGAACTGAAAGTAAAACTTCACCATCAGGCATAAGGAATAAGACTGACAAGATCATACTTTCTTAGAGTTCTATCCTGATGTTGGGGCAGATCAAAGACCATCTAATGGTCATCCCATTCCCAAACTGTCCAAAGACATTTGGTGCCAGAATAGGGCTTATCTATGAACTCATAGTCAAGGACATAACTTTAACTGAATTTGAAAAGTGGATATAACAGATGATCATCATCACTTGTGATGGACGAACAACACAACACCATGATAATGTTTATGATCATCATCACAACTACCTTGGCCATCATCAGCAACATCTTCCTCCTTGTATTGATTTATTAGCACATTTTTCAATTAAATACCTATTGTGATGTGGTGTGCTATTATCAACATTTGCTTACTTTATGATTGCAGATTGTGAAATTGATTCACATTAGGTGCAGAAATGAATCAAGGGAGCATTACACCAAGACCTGAAACTGAGACTCTTATGACCTCAACTTCTGTTACAAATGGAACAAGGGAATTTTGTATAGACAGATTGTGGGTAAGAATCATTATCCATGAACATCTTTGATCCCTGTGGTTTTTAAGTTTACATTTACATATTTAGTCTTCATATTTTCAGCTCATCAGGTTATTTCCTGACACAGATTTATCCCCTTCTCTTACTTCTTGTTTGGCACTCATGTTCATGTTCACCCCTCTTGACATGACCTTGGTAAAATCTGTTCAAGGGTGCATGAAAAGCATGCTTATACATATAAAGACAGATTATGTTTATTTACATGCATATTTTAGTTAAACCAAAAATAAATAAGTAATAACACTATCAATAATTTACTAGATGTTATTGTTACTAATAAATACTAAGTATAAAATATTTTAATATCCTCGGCTAAGCAAAAATGGTGGACAATGTAAAGCAGTCATCAAAAACGAAAAATGTTAAGTAGCTGCTAAAATACAAGCAAAATAATAATTAAAGTATCAGGATATCTGACAAAGTAGAAAGTGCAGCAATAACAAAAATAAGATTTGATAACACTAAGGATAATGTAATAAATTTGCAAGAAAAAATTCCAGCCGAAGATGGATGTCTCTGGCCATTAGCACAAATAAAATGGCAACACATACATTTCCATTCTCTGGAATACATCTTGCAGGAAATCTATTAGGACTATTGTCCTGCTACAAGAGAAATCTGGCGGGATGGTGCTGCCGTACACATGCAGGCACGAGATGTTTCCCTATTCTTCTATATATCCAGATCTCAAAGGCATCAATTATATCTTCTAATTGTTTGTAAAGTGTCCATGTCTTTCAGCCATATATTAATATAAAACAAGTGTAGCATTTTATAATTCTAATTTTTGCTTGTTTATAATTTGTTTAGATGTTAATATTTTCCTCATGTCATTGAAAGTACATTTAGCCATTCTTATTTTCTTATTTAACCTGTTTCACATGTGCCATCATTTGTGATTATGTGTCTGAGATATTATTAATATTTTACTTGTTGTAGTTTCTATCCATGTATTTTTATGTTTAGCACCTGTTCGACTGTGACTTTGCAGATTATCATGGTTATCTAGATGTTAATATCTAGTCCATATTCTTTGAGTTATCAACTTGATCTATTAGTCTTTGTAGTTTCTGTTAACTTTCTACTAACAAGACAGTGTCATCAGAATATCTGAGGTTATTTATTATTTTTCAACTGCTCTTGTCTTGGCATTCCTTCTATATGTTTAAAGATATTCTCTGTGTAGATATTAAATAGACTGGGTGGTAAAATACATCCTTGTCTTCTTTTTATTTGCATGTATGGTTAGTATATTTTTTCACACCTTATCAATGCAGTTTGTTCCAAATATATATTTCTAATTAATTTTATGTATTTTCCATGTACGCCTATGTCTTGGAGAGATTCATTTAATCTTTTGTGTTGGACTATGTCACAGGCCTTGCTGAAGCAAATATAGATATAGCTAATTACTCCCTTGACATTTGCTATATATTACAGTTTGGTACCCGTAACCAATTTGGTCTTAATACCGATCATTCATTTATTTAGATTTTGAGTGTGTGGGGCCATAACTGTGTTGTCATTCATGTTCTTTTCAGGCATTGGTGGTTTATTTCTTTCATTGGTGGTTCATTTATCTCATTCCCTGTATTTTTTAAATGTCTTTATGACAATAGTTGTGTACAAGTATTTCTTTGTTAAATTGGATGTCTGTGCTGTTAAATGTCAGTTATCTAATGCTTTTCTGATGGTGCCATTATTTTTACTTTTTGTTCACTGTTGTTCTTGTGCTTTCTTGAAAAAGATCTTAAGGTTGAAACTGTTGTATACTGTTATTTGTATTTTTTTTATACCCATAACCTATAATCTGATATTCTGTGGTTTCATTGTAAAGCTGATCGACCTTTGTTATGAGTAAGAATTACACTATTGTTATACAGTTACAGCATTGGTTAGCGCACTGGCTTCGCATATGAGTGGTCCTGGGTTCATTCCCCAGCTGAGGTGGAAATTTTTTCAGATCGCAACGGCTCCCAGGTCGACCCAGCCTTAAATGGGTACCGGATTAATCCGGGAAGTAAAGACTGCGAGGGAGAGGAGATGGCTACCGCCCTCATTTGCTGAGCCTGTGAAATGTGAGATCGCTAACATCTCACACCCCTACGGCATTAATAAATGCTATGGGTTACTTTACTTTACAGCAAGTTCATTTGTTATACATTTGTAGGCTGCTTTCATTTCGAATTTCTGTACTATAAAAAATCTCCAGGTTCTAGTGTTGACTCTCATACTTCTTATTTCTTTCCTTTTGAGGTCACTGCATGCCGTCTTGTTTATATAGAGCACAATATATTTCTACACTTTCATTCCTTTGTTATCATCCATAGAATTAATTCTTAATATTAACTGATCACTGTTTTCGGGACCCGAAATAGGAGCAAAGAATAGCAGCACAGTTTACCTTCCATGCATATTGTAAGAGGTGACTAAGGATACTATGTTGTAGAGTTGGATGACCCATCCTATATAGACTCAGAGTGGCTCCGAGGTCATGCTTAACTGATTCAACATTTAATTATTTTAGAATCTAGACAGAATTATTTTTTTAGCCCCAAATTTGTTATACACATACACCCATAAGACTTAATTATTTTGGTATAAAATTGTTTAAATATACCATATTATAAGTCAAATTGCAGGGAATTTTATGATTTTGATGACTTGTTTGATACACTTTTACGTGTAAAATACAACATTTAAAATTTGTAGATAAAATAATTTACTTGTGGAGTACCTCAGACCACAACAATTGTTAAGGAACATTCTAATGTCCTTATTTTGTTGGAAATACACATTATACAAAATTGAGATTTGTATAAGGGTTTGTGAACTTTTCCCAATTTTGTATCATGATCATCTATTAAAAAATGGTTAGATTAGTGCAAATATACATTAGTTAAACTGAAGTTATGATCTGTAAATATGATTAAATTAGCATCTGTTGTATGTCAATTTAAAGAAAAGTGTAATGGCCTTAGTTTATAGATATGTAGACTATCATAGCAAATCGCTGTTATTGGTAAATTTGTAACAAAATAAAAATATGACAATTAGAGAAAATAAATTTCACTTACTGAGAGTCTGGCATAACATTAAATGTATTATAGAACCTTTCCTTTAATCATATAAGTGTTCCAATTTTGAAAACACAATAGGCCTAGGCCTAATTAATATAAATGTTAACTGGATTAATAGATTCCTCATTATTTGCAAATTAAATAACAATCATACATACTCATACATAATCATTTGCTTAAAAACTTCCATATTCCAAATAGCTTGCAATTATGAGAATCCTAAACAAGATGAATAAACTGATCTAGAACAAATAACTTCAATATTAACTTCTGCCATGCTCGTCAATATCACAAAGAAAATGTTTACTTTCTGTTGGAAGTAGTTCTGGTGTCTAAATTTCTAAACGTGACAATATAAATGTCACATACTATGGAACTCATGGTATATCTCGTCAGAAGACATAGCAATTCCCAACTCATAGGAGTTCCTTCTGGTGGAATCAGTTAAGTTAGATGTGTCAGGCCTAAAGGTGTAGATATCACAGCAGAGTTGCAAACCACAACACAATGCATCCTACTCTCTGGACTACATCCTGCTAATCTGCAGGAGTTTAAGATCAAATTCAGGAGTAGAAAAAGAATAAGAGGATTGTGGAGATCTATGATTGCCTGCAACAGTCAGCTTGACACCTAATGATGATTCAGGTTATACATATGTGTGTATTTATTCAATAAATAGTATTTGAACATACTCATTAGCAACACTTAAATACTGACACTTGACATGTTTCAGGATACAGATCTGTTGATATCCTCCAGCTGGCCTCAGTTTACTAGATGTTTCCAGAACACAATTCTGGTTTACATCCCTTTTGCATTTTTATTACTACCCCTGCCCGGATACTTATATAGCCTGGCTGCAGTTAGAGGCGCCCCTGTATCAATCTCATGTCTCAGCATCCTGAAAATGGTAACTACTTCAGCATTGTGTTAGTTTTGAAATAGTTGTAGTACCACTATCTGTTAATAGCATAATATTATAGAGATGAATCTTAGTGAATAAAGTTGATATCTATGTATGCTGCTCATTCGTAGCGCAGCCATCTGTTTTGTGAGAGTGGCAGAGAGTTGTAACAAGCAGGAGGATGAGAAGAAGTGTTGAGCAGAAAACCATGGGCATCAGTAGGGTTTTTGTAAACAGATGTACTGAGGTAAGGGGGATGAATAGTGACAATAATGTCAAGGAAGTTAACAGAAGTAGTTGAAAAGTAAGATGTGAATTGAATGGCAGGGATAAAATTGTGGATAAAGTTGATGGAGCGAGACAATTCTGTCTCAGACATGTCGGTAATACCTATACCATCATCAGTATATGTATGGAAAAGATATGGATACAGGCCATCACAGGTCCCTCACACTAGATATTCAAAATGTCATGTGAAAAGACACACATAGCTGGGTCCCATCTTGGTGCCCATAGCAACGCCACTGATCTGATCAAAAATATGTCCATCAAATTCAAAATAGTTTGAGTGTGAACACCAGTTCAGCAAGGCGGATAAGAGTGGGAGTAGATACAGAGTGATGTAGACTCTTATCAAAAAACAACCGCAGATTCCTAAGATCATCAGCATGGGGTATAGAAATAAAGAACAAACATCAAGCAAGAACAGGTGATGAGTGCGGTTGGAAGACAACTGGACAGAAGAAAAATGGTTAAAGCATGCTTAGTGTCTTTTAAGAATGAAGGCAGTTGTTTAACTAAGGGTTGAAAATACTGTTGAGGAGGAAGTCGGATATGCTCTCATTAGGACAAAAGCAAGCAGAGACAATGTGTTTACTGGGATCAAACTCTTATCTGCAACAGCCACCTTCCCACCACAGCCAAGGCTCTTTGCATCAATGAAAGCTGTTTAGGCATACCAATTTCTATATTCTGCTTAAAATCCACAAGGAATCTAATCCCGGTAAAAAGCACAAACAAAATGGATGTTACTGTTTGGAAAGCGCAATAACTATTTTGTTCTTAGAGATTTTTAAAGAACTGTTTTACATGTAAATACATAATTTGATACTGAATCTAATGATGTGAATTTTGTTGGTGTATATTTGTAAGTGACATGTGAGACCCTGGTGAATATCGAAGAAACACAAAATGAAAAAAAAACATGAAAATATTTGTTTACAAAAATTACATTTATTTCTGATGTTTGATGACCCTAAAAACATTTTACACACATTTAAGTCAATTGTATTTGTGTAGTTTCATAACTAAACTAACATAATATCGCTAGGGAAATAAATACAACTTATAAAAGTAACTTACCTTGTCATAAAATGGTTCTAGAAACATAGACCTATAATTTCATAATGAAACTAACTTGTTAGTATATCTACTAAACAAACATTGTTCTCAAGAATTCCTTACTATTAGAATCAAAATCTGTAAGGATTTTACGTCAATTATACATATTGACGGCCACTGTAACTCGCAGATGGATTCTGAACTGGATGTTTCTCTATTTTGACAACTCTTTATTCGTCTATCTCCTATTTTAGCAAAGACTGTATCGGAATTGGAAGTTGAATACTTCTGCTAACTATGATTCGCTGATTCTGATCACATTACATTAATGATCGCTTGATTTTCACTTCCCTGAGTAGAGTCATAGCAACTGTCACAAGTCTGCGACAACAGATGAAAACCAAAGCATTGTTGCAATTCTGCGACTGGATCATGCTAAAGGTTAAATACCTGTATAAAGTCTATATAAAAATGACAGTAAGAGCTACTATATTATATGATATGGTAAATGTGCTCAGTGCAGAAAACCTCAGTACTGCATAGCTGTCAACTTACGTTTTCAGAAACCATATCTGTTGCAATTTATATATCTATTTTAATTAACAAAACTTCCATATTTAGCACCAAAATGACTTTAAAAAAAATATAATTTTTGGCCTATCAATACATTCAATACATGCATGTGAGATATAAAAAAAAATGGATTAGTAATTATTACTGAAATTTAAT
The DNA here is from genome assembly GCA_034231615.1 of Meghimatium bilineatum. Lineage (NCBI taxonomy): Eukaryota > Metazoa > Mollusca > Gastropoda > Stylommatophora > Philomycidae > Meghimatium > Meghimatium bilineatum. The sequence continues at coordinate 45,681,948 of CM067304.1, forward strand.
AGACAAGAGCTATGCCGTACCTACTTGACTGTCCAATGGCAGAGCACAGATTACAGTATTGCTGTGCATGGGCGTTCCTTCAAATAGATGCAGATAAGGAACACCCATTGCATTCCAAAATACAGAAAGTTAAAGGTAGGACACTTAAGAGAGGGAAAACGTGGATGGGACGTGCTGAGAATGTCATTCAAAATGTGTGCAGATTGCAAGATGTGGAAGCAGGTGCGGAATGGATAGGTATCAAAATTTGTTTGAGAGTAGTAATTACACATATTTGGGAATGCAGAGAATAGTGCAAGAGGTGAAAGTAGTTACATTTATTTTCGTGCTGGGACATGTGGGTTTTTGAGGTAATGAAAGAGCATATCAACTGGCATCATCCTCGATTGTAGCACAAAGTGAGACTAGTGTGGAAGATGATTCTTTTTCAGTGGCCAGGATTAAAGATCTGGGTTTGAAATGCAGTGTTGCTAGAAGTGAACATTTTGGAAGGTGCAGAAGAATGATGGTCAACCAGCAGAGGACCGGTTTTGTCAGCAAAGGTGTAATGGAGGATACACTCAAGCAGAGATCGGAGCAACTATGGACATGTCCATAGTTCCATTCAACCATCTTAAAATAATACTTTCTTCTTTCATTCATTTGAATTGAGTTATGATAGGGAAATTTTGGTGATCATGAAATCTCACTTCTTCTTTTTCTTCTTCAACGTTCATTCTAAAACTTCCACTGGATCTCTCTTGTAGCAGGACAATGGTCCCACTAGATTTCTATCAGGATGTAGTCCAGAGAATGGAAATGCATTGTCGCCATTTTATTTGCGCTAATGGCCTGAAATATTCGTCTTCAGCTGAAAAAAGTCTCACTTCAAAGTGCTGTAAACTAGTAATGTGAGTTCTCTCACTTTACACCACTACAGAATTATATACTTGGGAATTAATTTTAAAGGTATCAGTTCTAGAAGTGACTAAGCATCTAAAATATGTATACCCCATTAAAAATGTTTGTTTATACATAATCCTAATATATAGAAATGATAATACCTAGCAGTTATGGAAGTGTTGAATGCTGTTAAAACACGGGAAACATGAACACTCACTGCTGACCTTTAAAGAAGAATTAACTTACTGGTAGTGAAATGTTGTTGGAGAATCCAACACTTAAGACCTACTATTCAGAGAGCATATCACCAATGAAGACGTGCAAAAGATTATATAATAATTATTTCTTCTTCTTCAGCGTTCATTCTCAAACTCCTGCTGGATTTCTTTTGTAACAGGATAATGGTCCTACAAGATTTCCAGTTGAATATAGTCCAGAGAATGGAAATGCGTTACATTGCCGTTTTATTTGCGCCAATAGCCCAACACATCTGTCTTCGGCGGGTAATAATTATTTAAAAGACAAAATTTCAGCTATTAAAGAACATAAATTATAATTGCACAGACATATCACCAGAATTACAGGTCTCACAAAGACCAAGTGCTTGGTACAGTGTCAGGTAGAAGAAAAGATGGGAAGATGATATAAATGGGTTGGCAGGATTTATGAAGGTAGAAGAAGGATTGTGAAAGCTGTGACAAGATTGTCCTAATGGTCACCAAAATTTCTTGACTCATGATTATTTCTTCACTTTTTTCCCCAGTTTCTTGCTGCATCATTGAGCTTACTAAGTCTCATTCTTGTTGTTGAAGATGTCAGCAACTTAGATAAAACATACATCCCATATTCACAGTTTGTTGCAAATGGAATACGTGTCATTTCTTATGTAAGTTGCTTATATTATACATAATATATACTTACTGTGCAAAACTGAAATCCAACAGGTAAAGCCAGGAACAGGATAATGAAGTTTTGCTAATCAATAGCGACACACAGAACACACACAAATCAGTGTTTTGACCAAAGGGCCTTTATCAAGACAACATACACAGTAGAAAACAAAAAGTAAAGATGACATTGTAGACGTTCACCTGGCAGAGTTAGTATTGTGGAGATGGACCTAAAGAGTTTAAACTAGGTTAGAGATGAAATATGGACAAGGAATATACAAAACATAACTACATAGATGTGACAAGAGACAGGGATGTTTTTGGATTTGTTTTGAGAACCTCAGGAATTGCGAGCAATTAGCTCTTACTACCTATGTGCAATGGGGAGGTTTATGCGCTTCTTTTCATACCCAGGCAGCTTCACCTTTCGGCCTGGTGCAAATGCCTATTGTAGGAGCCTTCTACTCTGGGAGGGTACATGAGACGAGCTGATAGTTTGCTTCCTCTGACGAGGCACTTCGCAACCAGTGAGCTGTTCCTTGTGTAGGAAGACCATTCAATTACCACCCTTTGTGTCCCTAGGTCCCAGACCTAATTTCTTCTGAATGAGCCGTGTTGGTTAACAGCGACGGTAGAATAAGACTCATGGTTGATATACCTTCCTAGATAAGGCGCTGCTTTACCAAACATGTCGGGGGTCTGGGATTTGACCTGTGCATTTCTCATGCACTCACCTCATCTGCCTGAGATGGCCTTCAATCCATCGCCAGGTGCAGTCTGTGTATTTTGACTCTTTGCCACTGCATATATTACCCAAAGAGGTAGGTAAAATAATAATCTCGAACGAGGAGCCTCGCAGGGGGCCCTTGGGTACTGAACTCAATTCTCTCTGTATGGGCCATGTTGGGCAATGATCGACAGTCGAGTTGGGCTAGGTTTGCAGTGTTATTAAAGACTTGCGCCCCCTTCTATGATGCCCCCAGTGTCCAGATTCCGAGTCTCAACACTGCATCGGTCAGACATTTGAACAATGCATTCTCCGACATTTGTTTAATGTTTGTCATGTGTGAAATGGGGAGCTATATTCAAAGCTTTCTTCCATACCCAGAAATGCATGTTTGAGTTGGCATATCCATTACCTGAGTCATGACTACTACTTTGAATGGGGTCAATTGTGATTGGACATGTGGGCTTCTGTGTGTTCTCGAGCATGAACAGCACTTACACCAGTTAGTCTCATGCTGGACCAATGTAGTTCCATTGCCCCTGAAATGACTCACGCAACACTGCCCTCTAGCGTGTTACCTTTTCCAGATTCGGTGTGTACTCATAAGATCACCGCATGTTAGAGACAATGACATTGGTCTCCCCTCCAATGTTTCTGCATTTTTAAGCCAACCAATACAGAATGCACAGATACCTTGCATATTGGTCATCATCACTTGTGATGGACAAACACACACACATGTTGGATGTAATGGCGTAGAGGTTTCTGAGATATTTCCTGTTTCTCTGCAGGCAATTCTCATTCCATCTACAGCATCCACATCCATGGACACAATCCTAAAAATGTTAACTAGGAATACAGCAAGAGCAGCTGTATTTCTCTTTCCAGGGTGTACCACGAGGAGGTACTTTTAGGATCTTAGTTATCTGCAAACCCTGGGTCCGCATGAGAGCAATGTGAGACCCTTTGCACCCCAGACAAACAGAGAAATGATGGAACAACTTGATATCCTCCATGAGACAGGCGCCTATTGATCTCGAAGGGTTTAAGAGTGCTGAATTAGTATATGTAGTGGTTCTCAAGTGCAAGCAAAAATCAACAGAGAAGCACAACATAATGGCCGTAACCTGAATTTCCTGGGCACATCAGTGGCCTGCGCCATTGAAGTGAACATCCATAGGATGTTTTGTGCTATTTATATCATTTATAACACAGGATAACCCTTTTATTATACATAAGTTACTAGTGGAAATATTTCAAGTTTCATACTTAATTTAAGACAGCCAATGGTGTGGTAAACTACCTTTTAGCATCTCCTGCATTTGCTGTAATTATCCATGGCTCACAGCTGATAGCTAACATCTTGAACCATTTTTGTCAAGACTTTATTCAATATGCATATCTTTATCCTTAACATTAGACTGCACAAGGACAGATACAAGTATAAATATCCATACTTGCATTTGCCCTGTGTTACTGCAGCCCTCATATTTCCAGCTTGTTAGGGTACCCCATACGCTCAGATGATTAGGTCTAACACCAGATATTGTGCTCAAGCAGTAACAATTGAAGAGTTCAGGAAACCTGGTACTAATAGTGCCATTTTGAAGTCGTATCTGGTGATGCAGATATCACAAACAAGCTGCAAACCACAATGCAATAAATTTTGCTCTCAGGACTATACCCTGGCAAGTGTTTGAGAATTAATGCAGAAGTAGTAATAACATTGTGCTAGTATAATGCTTTTCAATATTTCATTGTTCATCCTTCTGCTTTGACCATAATGTTTTTATATGTAGAATTAATGTAATTTTAACTTATTTGTGATAAGCTACCTTTAGGAGGCTGCGTAGCGCACTGGCTTTGCATATGAGTGATCTTGGGTTTACTCTCCAGTTGAGGTGGAAATGTTTTTCAGACTACAACGGCACCCGGTTTGACCCAGCCTTAATTAGGTACCGGATTAATCTGGGAAGTAAAGACTATTAGGGAGAAGAGATAGCTACCACTCATATAGCAGAGCCTCTGAAGTGTGAATCTGCTAACATCTCACACCCCTATGGCATTAATAAATGAAATGGGTTAACTTTACTTTTTACTTTACCTTTATGTCTGTGATAAGCATACATTTTTTTCTCTATCAGGTAGCCATAGCTTTTGTAATACATTTTGAGAGGAGACGCCAAGTAATATCATCTGGAGTCTTGTTTGTGTTTTGGGTTCTTATTGTCATCTGTGATGTCATACCTTTATATACACAAATAATGTTGGAGGTTTGTACACTGATTAAAAAAGATCTATTGTACATATGAATATAACAGTTGTTACTATGTGACCGAAAAATTATGACTAGTCTCAGTGCTTTGGGAGTGGAGCATAGTATATAGATGTTGTTGTTTTAATCCCCAGGAAGTGTGAGCGATTACCGGTAGCTCTTACTTCCTATGTGCAATGGGGTGGCTTCTTTGACCAGAAGAATTTGACTCTCTGTGGTGTGCTTTGAGAGGAAGACTACTCAGTGGATAAATTCTAGGAATTTGTGGCTTTTGTACTTTCTGCAACATGCAGTGTTGTAGTCATGGGCTTCAGCTCCCCTGCCAAGCATAATTTCCAGTCAATGGTGTACATAGCAACCCATATCCAAACTGGCGTCACTAGGATGAGTGGAACAGCCAGCTATGCATTCCCTGATATCCAAGGGGATATCCAATGATTTGTCACTTCCTGCAGAGTTGCTTTTCACTACACCCGATGTACCCATTGGCATCTTGGACCATGTTCAGGATTACAGATCATTTGAGCTTGTGTAACAGGTCAAATATCATGCTAACAAGCATGATGTGCAATACTGGGTTCTCCTAATGTTGTACCACAAAGGGAAACGTAATTGTACATATGAAATACTTTAGGGCTTCCTCAAGAGGAAAGCCTCACTATATACTGGGTTTTTACTGATGCATCATAATGGTTGGTCTGATAGGCCAATTGTGAGACCTTCAGAGCTTTCAAATGTGTATGAAGGAGTGTAAAACTGAAATTTTTGTGAATAAAAAATCTGAATGACTGACCAGTACATAAATGGACATTTTTTTGAATAAATATCTGAATGATTAGGTTTTCTTAACCTGTAGCATCCCAGATAAAAATAAAGTAACTTCCCCTGGAACCCAACCATTTTTTATTATTTCTGGTTTTTCTGTGATTGTTTTTTTTTTTGCATAATTAAAAATTTATTTTACTGTGTTATTGATTTAAAATTTGGAGACAATAGAGATAAGTGGATGCTGGATATGGTTTGCAGGTGTTATTTGCTTGTGTGTGTCACTGTTATGTTGTGGACAACCAACACGGACAGAAAGGACAATAACTCAATAACAAAAACAAATGCACATAAAAGACTTACAGTTTCAAGGTCATCCATAGGCCTATATATAGAAAACCTGGCTCCTCAATATTTCTTCATCATAACTGATAGCATTTATATCACTATTAAATATTATCAACATCCAACTCCCATACATTGATCTACAGTACCTACAACACTGAACAAAATCTTCTTTGAATCATCATCTATGAATTTCGATAAAAAGACTATCACATTATGAACAGATTAGAAAAAGTTATAATTCTACGTCTCAGAACAGGACACAACCGACTCCGCAGTCACGCACTCAAAGTTCAAAGATTGTATACAAAGCTCAAGATTGGCAACACGGCCATGTCTACATGTGGACAGGCAGCACAGAGTGCCAAACATATACTTCAAGAGTGTTCTGAGCATGAAACGCTGAGGCAGGCATATTGGCCAGAGGAAACAACACTGGAATCAAAGCTCTATGGGACACTGTATGAGCTACAAAAGACAGTGAGTTTGATTAAGGAGACAGAATTACAGATATAGACATGTTTCAAGTGAACGAAAGAAGAAGAAGAATCATCTATGAAGAATTCACGAACATTGGTGTCACTGAATTTAGGTCCACATAGTCCGGTTTGCAAACTTAAAGAGACCGAATAAAATATACTATGGGCTTTCAAATATTGTTGCAAAATCAGAGATGATTACTCTAGCACATAGTTATTACAACAGCTTGATGGGAAATAATCATGGCAGATTGTTTTTCATGACTACAAATGGCTACCTCAATGTTGCTTTAGTCAACATGTGGTGTCTATGCAAGAGTAACCTTGGGACTTAAGTTGACATCAGGTTGCTACAGGTTAATTTGCACCACAAAAGGAAATTCATTGAATGTTGTAGATATTCCACAAGAAGAAAGACTCATTATATAGATATGTCATATACTGAAAGTTTACTGTTGTATAAAGATTAGTCTGATAGGCCAATAGTGAAACCTTCAGACCTTCTGCATGTTATTCTCATGGATTTATAAGAAAAAGAAGTCATGGAAGAATAGAGAAATATTTGACAACAGATCAAACAAATTCAATACATTGATGACAACATACAGTGATAACATTGAAAACTATACTGGAAAGATAGGTTCCGTATAAGTTAATGACCCATACTACAAGTGGATGGAAACATGAACACCACTTCACATAACAGTGATCTTAACTATTAGTGACACTGTTTCTTGTATGTTTCTAATTATACAAAATTTGCCTTGTGTAACAGCACCACACCCCCTTACCTGCATGAAGAATTTCAATATGCTCATCAGACCCACCACTGTACAACAGTAAAATCTTAGTAGATGGCATGCCAATAAAGCAGGGGTTTCAAATACAAGTTTGTAGTCTGGAAGTGTGAAAACAATTTGATCTGTTGACTCGTGATGTAATCTACCACTTGTACTGTTTTGGTTATCTGTCTGATGTCATTTCTAACCCTATCTCTTCATGACATTCCAAGTATTCTTTGTAGACACACCATTTCTGCTGTTACTAGTTTTCTTTTGTCTTGTGCTGTCATTGTCCAGGTTTGGCACTGGTAGCACAGTGATGGGATGATAATAGTCTTGCATAGTGCAACTTCAGTGTCTATGGTTTGCAAACTTCAGTGTCTATGGTTTGCATTTTTGTTCATAAAAATGTGTCATCTGTCCTAGTATCTGGTGTGTTTTGTTGCATATATTTTGTATCTCTTTACTACTTTTCCCTTCACTCGATATGATACTTCCTAAGTAAGTGAACTCCTTTACTTGTTTAAGATGTTGGTTATCGATGGAGATAGTGATATTTCTTTCTTTCTTTGCTATTGCCATTTTTGTAGTTGTTGATGTTAATCTTTATGTTGAATTTTTGACATGTTGTATGTAGTCAGTCCATATGATCTTATAGTTGTTCTTCTGATGTTGCTATTAGTACTTGATCATCTGCAAAGAGTTGTTAATTCTATTTGCCATTAATGTTTTCTTCTTCGTTGGTACTTCTTAGTTTACAGATATGGTACTAGTTAGTTTACAGATGTGGTCGATATATAGTATAAAAAGTAGACACACTCCTGTCGAACTCCTGATTTAATTTGAAATTTATTGGACACCCCCCTGTATTTGTTCTTGCTTCACATTGACTGTTAGTATAAATGCCGTTGCATATATTAATTAAGTGTTCTGGCATTCCATATGTTGATAGTGTTTTCCATAGTTGTTGTCTATGTACTCTATCAAAGGTCTATCTGATCTACTAAAGTGATGTATAATTCTTTGTTGTTTTCTGTGGATCTCTCTGTTATTTGTCTTAAGTGTGAAGATAGCATCTGTACAGCATTTGTTCTTATGGAAGCCTATTTGTGTGTTTTTGTGTTGTGGTTCAATGTATGCTCATAGTCGTTTTTCTAATATTTTGTCACACATTGATAGTCTAATTATGCATTATATATTTCTTCCTATGTTTTCATATATTTTGTATGAAATCCTAACAATATATCTAAGTTGCTAATCAGTATCATATTGAACAGTTTCTTTGCTGACCCACCTTTTTCTTGACACACATCACTTATCTTTACACTTATTTGGCTACTACAGAAATATAATTGTCATAAAAGACTGTAGATCAATTGATATTTTTCTGTACTTATGACTTGTCTACTGTGTTGTAGATGGGATAATCAGCCGTCTCACAAAAACAACTCAGTCAAACTTGCTCATAGTTTGAAAGTCAATTTTCCACATAGTACTAACGAGAAAATTTGATGTATTAGTGGCATCTGAAAATTCAGTAATAGTTAAATAACAACATCCTATACAGGATAAGGAAGTAATCCTGTACAGTAATTCCGAAGTGGAGACCCTAAGGCAGTCGATGGTGTATTAAACCATCTTATACCATCTCATGCAGTTCTGTTTGTTTCCAAGCGTATTCACATTGCCTTTCCCTTGAAACTAATCAGCAGAATCGAGGGAGGGGTTAATACAAACGGGTACAACACATTTCCATAAAACTTGCCTGGGCAAGCAATCATGTGTGAAATATAGTGATTGTGTCTCAGCAATTTATACTGGCCTGCTTCCTGACTGTCAGTAAAAATGCAAAAGGCCATCATACAGGAACATGCTTCCATTATTTATTGACTATGGCTATGACATCCAATAAATATATACATATAAATGCACATATATAAATGCACAAATATAAATGCATATATATAAATGTGTACATATTTGTAGGAATATGAAACACATCTGGTGAAGTTCTGCTTGTTTATAATGATCTACATAATGGAGGTCATACAACTATTACTCAGTTGTGTTATTGATTCTTCCAGACAGGACAAGTTCCATCCTGTGAGTATCAATGAATAGTTTCTCTCTCTCTCTCTGTGTGTATGCATGCATGCTTGTGTGTAAAAATATGTCTATTTACACATTTCAGATTTAAAATTCAGAAAGGAGATGAAAGTTGATATTCTTAGTGCTTAAAATAATTTTCAATCATTTGTAAGTTCAATCATTTGTAAGTACATCACATTCCAATATGGGATGGTGTTGTAATATTTAAACCAATCCTTCCCCCAAGATTTGTATTTCCAACTTAAAGAAAAAAGATACTATATGTTACTTGTATATATTTCCAACTTAGATTAAGATGCTTTATGTTATTTGTATGTATTTTCAACTTAGATTACGGTCATATATATTAATTGTTTATATTTCCAACTTAGTGTAAGGTACTATGTTACTTGTATATATTTCCAACTTAGATTAAGATACTATATGTTACTTGTATATATTTCCATCTTAAGATACCTTCTGTTACTTGTATGTATTTTCAACTTACCGATAGATTACCATGTTATTTGGGTTGTATCACATATCTCTGGTGTACGTTTCACACTTTTAAAGAAATGTGCACAGATTCCAAATTTTCAGTAGTTTGTGATATCACTATGTTGATTCATTCATAGTTACAAAATGACTGCAATAACTACGATGCTCTTGCATTCGACCGATACAAATGTGAGGAGTTTGTAACAGATGCGAGGAGTGCTACTGCATGAAAGATATGCGCACAGAAACATGGCATGACATTAGCTTACGAAATAAATAAGGGCCTATTACTGAGTTTGTGGGGCGATCTAGGATACTGGTGGACATTAAATAATTTTATGCCTTCTTTTTTCTCACATATTAACCCTTCCTAACTCCATTCTGTTCCCACCTGCACAATTTTCCTAACCCACTCACACAATCGTTCTAAATAAAATAATATTTACATTAATTAATAACCTTTGCCTGATAAATAGAGCCTTGGAAAAGAACACAGTTTATGTTATATTTCATATCACATATTAAATGTTATATTTCATATCACATACCGTTAAATTCCGTGTATAACCCGAGAATTTTTGGACAATAAACAGAGATGTCTTCATACTCTTCGTCTTATAATCGAGTAACATCAAATTAAAAAAAAAAATTACGTCCAAATCACAGTAAAAAAGGAGAAAAACACTTTAAAAAAAATGCCAGTGACAACTCACATGTCCCGATATATTAAGCCAGGATAAAATGACTAGGGCTCTCCAACAATCTAGAGCGTACTACCATACTGCTAAGCCTCTAATTACATTAATTTATATATATCATACAATATTTCCTTCGAAACCTCCGATATTTCTTGATAAAACTCACTTACTAGGTCTATATCGTTATTTCCGACATGCCATGCCCGCCATTTTTACTGAGCTTAATTTCCCCGGAAATGCTATTTTTAGCAATGGGTATTACCGTTTTTTATATATTGACCAAAATACGGTAATGGTCTGTGAAAAAACAAAATATGGTAGCCTAAGCTGATCTACCAGTAACACATGTTTATCATCAAGGCCCAGTCTTGTTTGTGTAGGGAAACACCGACTACCAGTAGTCTAAACACTGTCACACACTTTCATTTTGGGTAAAGCAAATGTTACAACAGTTACTGACCGTCTACTAGGCTATAAGACCTGTGTACAGAAAATGTAAAAACACATCAAAGGCAGATTTTGAGTATTTCCGTGCATGTGTTGGTCGGCCTTGCCAATTTTTAACATGCGACTCCAAGTATATAAATAGGGACCAAGACAATAATCAGAAACATAAAGAATGAAGTCCTAATTAATTCTGTACAGAGGTCTTTTTCTACATTCAACGGTCTTGCACAAACACGGTCTTGCACAAACATGTAACTGACATCCAAAACTTTGCTACTTAGGCAGTGTTGGGGGGATGGCGGAGAGAAATAAATAGTGAAACTCGTCTGAGCTGTGCCTCATGTTTATATTACTGTATAAGGTAAACATACAGGTCACACAAAGTTCAAACTCGTTAAGTTCAAACTGTTGATTCTGTATCTTTTAAAAACAAAGCCGGGGAATGACTGTCTGCAATATTTTTGTGAGAACTGGGTGGCAAATACCGGTAGTTACATACTGGTACTCTGTATATTCTGTTAATTAGTCCAGCCCACTGAGGCTGAAGATGGACTACTGGCCCTACCCATTTCAATCGGCTCAACCAATCCACGTTTCCCTCACATTATGTGATGCCATTCAGATAAGTGACTAAAATGTAATCTTTCTTTATAGAAGATTTGAAACGGGTTCCAAATCACAACACATCATAGGCATTTTGTAGTAAAATTGCACCGTAATTGATTCCCTCCCCCAACCACTGTACATTTAGTGGAAGAAGAGATCAATTTCACAATCCTCTGTTATGTTTATTTTATTACTGTATTCTCCCCACATGGTAAACATAACCAGGAACAAAGTTCAAACTCTTCTGTATCTTATAAAAACAAACGTGATCTTGCTGTCTTGCCTTTCATCATTTCCCACTTAAACGTCACTGTCACTGCTTCCCACTTAAACGTCACTGTCAGAAGCCAGTGACATAATAGTTACGTAGTAATTACTATTCACTAGCGCTGTTCCGCGTCATAACGTCCAGACACCCAACACAGACAATTCATTCAGGAAAAACTTTGTTCCCCAAAGTCTCGCCACCTCATAAACCGTCTATAGTCATGGATAGGGAAGTCAGCCTACCGGGTATTCATTATTTTCGGATATATTGATCCAGAATACAGTAGCCACCCGGGTTTCATTCCTTGATTCATTCAAGTTACTTGAGTGAAGCAAATGAAAGGAATGCTATTTTCTTAGAGTTGCAAAAGTTTGTGTTAATTTCCATTTAGCATGTCGGTTCTTTCTTATGATGATGAAGTTCATTATTGCCGGCTTTGTTAAGTTGGGGATGTCGGTCTATAGTCGGACTATCGACTTTCTCCACTTTTGGGAAGGGATAGTTAGGTTATCGGCCTACAATCGGATGGGTTTATATTCAGAATTTAACGGTATTTAGGAAAATATGTAGGATTTGGTTATGTGACAGAACCGTTACTTGTATACACCTCCAACTTAGATACTATATGATACCTGTATATATTTCCAACTTAGATTAAGATACACTGCTGAAGAAGGATATGTCAGGCCATTGGTGCAAATAAAATGGAGAAAAGCATTTGCATTCTCTGGACTACTTCCTGCTTGAAATATAGTAGGACCATTGTCTTACTACTTGAGGGAAGCAGTGAAAGTTTGAGAATGAACACTGAAGAAGAAGATAAGATACTTTGTTACTTGTATATATTTTCAACTTTACAAACGAGGAATTAGATGTTACTTTTGCACCACCATCAGCACTTGGAACACATGGAGACATTACTGGGGCTACAGACAATTTTCAGAGAAAGATATAAATAGAAGTTACCATGGAGAGTGTAGAAAGTGTTTATTTTCTGGAAAGAATGATGAATCCATAACCAATAACTAACCGGGACACTGGAAACACTGAGCGTATATAATCTTAGATGGCTGGTGAGCTGAACACTAATGGGAATGTTCCCAATGCCATGATGCTTGTTCCTATTAAAAAATCAAAATGTTACTTGTATGTATTATGAACTTTTAGTGAGAAGCTAAATGAATGCATTTTCAACATTATGTTTCAGAAAGCTAACCCAGAAGTCACAGCATCATTTCCTAGTCAAATATTTTTCTGGTGGGTGACCAGGTAAGTTAATGTGTAAATATGAATATCATTGGAGATAACAAAGGAATACAACCATATGTATCTCAGGTTATTCCTGGATATTTGAAGGTTATAAGAACTGACTTAGCTACACTCTTGTGCAGGTCTTGAGGATCTCAGTCTCATTGCACAGTTGGTAATAGGTATTATAATAAGACCCTTAACCCATTAGAATCGTAGGTGTGCCACACTGCAGACATCAACACAAAAAAACCATCCAAACACCTCTGTCCTCAGTCATTCGGACGACTGTAGAAAAATCATGCTCTGACCATTCATGGATGTTATCAATTCAGGATTGGCCACCTCTTCTACTTCCATCCTCAACTGTTCCTCGCAAAATAATTTTAGAAAGAGAGTCGTTTCTCGTTACGTGTCCAAATCAAATAAGTTTATACCATTTCACCACTGCAAAAAGTGGTTCTTGATAACCTGCAAGTTTGTTTGCTGCCAGAAGAATATATTTGTCTTGTGTTCTATATAACTTCAATGTGGTTATATATTATATAACAGGCAACTATTATAGATCTAGATGTTTCCAGTGGCCTACTGACTAGATTTATTAATCTTTTTTTAATTAATCCTCTTATCAAGTGAAGGTTTCTAATTTTGCCTCATGTGATTGATAACGTATGCGATCAAAGTCCACACTTTTTAACTGCCCTCATCATTTTAGTTTGTTGAGCCTCAATGTGTAGCCAGCTTTTAAGCATTCATATTGCTCCATGTTATTTAATGCTGATGATATCTTTGTCAAAAGCTTGTTAAGTCTTTCTGATTAACTTTGTTTCAATCCCCCGAAATTATGAACAATAGAGTTCTTGTATCATGTTGTGCTAAAGTTTATTTTGCCGACCAATTCTTTTTTTTTCTTTTGTCTTGTACCATTAAATCTCATTCATCTCAGTCTGTACTTTATAGACATGATCTATCAGGGTGTTCTATGTGACATGTTCTTTGTAGAGTGTTGTCCAAACTGCTACTCTGTAAGCCTACCAATTCTGTGCAAGCTGGCTGTTTCTTCCAGTGCCTTACTCATAAGGTCTTCAATATCCTGTGTCCAAAAACATCTTGGGCTTCCTCTTTTTCTCTTTCTATGTGCCTTTGCCTTTATTGATAATCTTTCTAATTTATTATTTCTTTGTATATGTCCAAAATATGTTAGCTTATTTTTAAAATGATTTTGAGAAGCTAATATTCTCTTTGGCATGATGGTATAGAAAGACTGGTTCTGGAGGGCATAGTGCCGGACAAGAGAAAAAGAGGAAGACCAAGAAGACGATGGGCAAGCGACATCAAAGAATGTATGCCCATGTCTCTGGTCAATGCAGGCCTGCTTGCCCAGGACAAAGAGGCATTTAGAGTATCCCTGATGAAGACAATGTTCTGAAAAGAATGTCACTTGATATATAATATGTTTGATATTATGCAATATAACATAACTTGATATTCTAAGTTCAGGTCTTTGAAGATGTCTGTGTTAGACCATCTCTATGTCCACGATATTCTTAGGACCTTTGATATTCTTCAGCACTTAATTTCCAATAGTAACATTTTCATTTTGATTGCGAATGTAATTTTTTTCTTTAGATCACAAGTCTGAACTCTGATGTTTCTGACTGTACAATAAAGATTTTAAAAATTTATCCTTATTTTCTCTTTTCTTGGATTTTTTTTCCTTTAGTGTATTTTGCCATAGGTATCAGCTGAAATGAAAGTGCTGATATATTGATAAAAAAGGAGCAAGTATGCTCTATCCAGAAATCACTACCAACCTTAGAACAGCTAAATACATGATCCACATCACCTGTAAACAACAATGGATGAACTGCAGGGTCACTGGCTCAAAATGAAGGGTTCATATGTAGACATATCCTAACCAAATCCACACTACAGCATAAATAAGCTACATGGCATAGACAATATTTAGGCTGTAAACAACACATGTACAACTTCAAGACCTTCAAAGAAAAACAGCAGTGTATACACCATATGGCAACCCCTGCAACAGACAAGAGGAGGAAACAAGAACACCACCTTATTGAATGCTCTACACTACAAGACTGCGAAAAAACTTACCACTAAAGCCTTCCATCAGTAACATAATTTACACAAACAACACAGCTGAAGAAGGCATGCACCTACCTAGCACAGTGTAGTAAAAGTGAAAACTCGCAACCCCTGGGGATCGAATAAGTACATAAGTTTATTAAGTCATAGACTTTTCTATCTTACAATATATCATAATCTATAATTATAAATGTTTTGTATCTTAGAAATACTGAATAGTTTTGAGTACAAGTATGTACAAGGTTTCTATTATTTTCCCAGAACTGTATACTTAGGATGGAAGAGAGATCTCCAGGAAGAAGATTTATTTGATTTAAATCCACAAGATACTAGTGAAACCATTGTTCCAGTCTTTGAGAGAGGGTGGAAGACTGAGATGATCAGGTTCAAGCGAAAAAGGTGATCGACTGTGGCTAAATGTTGTAGATGTTACCAGTTATTAAGCAAACTTCATAATACAACATACATTGTTGTGTTGCTGACCTAAAAGGGGAGCAATAAATAGTGACACTGTGACCAGACACGTCGTAAGAGGAGACTAATGAGGTTTGGGGGATGGAGTTGACTGTCCCAATGAGGGCCAAAGTGACCCATAGGCATATGTATCAACTAGTACATATTTTCCATATCGGTATGGATGTACAGAACAACACACATTTTAATAGGGGAAGGGGTGGGGTGGTGGTGGTGTTTAAATTTTCATAAAGATAACTAATATGAAAATTTGTATCTCATACGTATATATTGAATATTGACGGGCAAATTTTTACCAAAAAAAAGGGATTGGGGGTCAAAATTATTACTATATACGTATATACAGAATTTTTATAGGAATACAGATTTAAATTTTACAAAATGTGAATTTATGAAAAAATAAGTAGACAGGTATGCCCATAGGTCATGGTTCATGTTGAGGTGTGATGTGTCAGACCTAAAGGTGCACATATCGCAGCTATGCTGTAAAACATGACACAGCACAATCCATTCTCTGGACTAGATCCTACTAATCTGCAGGAGTTTGAGAATGAATGAAGAAGAAGCAGTTTCTTCCAGCAGATGTCATATGGTATATATCCATGACTCATATGTTAACAGATTAAAGAGTGTTTTTAATGAAGGAACTTTTAAACATACTTACTCATCAACATTTTCTGAGGAGAGACTTAGCAAGCTATTGGTCACATGAAAGCAAATGCAGTAGCACAATAACATAGATATTTAATAGTGCTTTCATTAGTTGTAACAAATGTCATTATATTAATTGTTATGGAGGCAAAAGTAGTCTCACTCTCTTATGTGATTCCTGAGGCTAGTGAATAGCCAAGACCCTAAAGTCACCTCTTCATGGTGCATCCTGGTAACAGGTTGTTTAGAAGCTAATGTGAAACTCCTGGCCAACACTGATAAATCATGTCGAGAAAGTGCAGAGAGAGATAGAATGAGACTTACCTGCACAAGACATCTATGAGTAGAACCCCTTGGTTCCTACAGCCAAAACACTGTCGCAGCATTGTACATGACAGATCATGACCAGGACAGCTGACAGAATGTTATGTCCCATAGCTCACGAAAGTGAAATTAATGAGCAAGTGAACGAAGAAGTATTGCTAGAAGTCAGCGCCAAGTGCAAGTATTGGTATAGTCAAGAAAAGGAAATAGGAAACCATAAAAGTTGTGTTCATGCTCAGGAATCATCATCAGCATCAGGTACCATGTCGGTTGGCATAGGCGATCATGGCTCTCTACACCTCTCTATCTCCAGCATTATGTTTCAATATTGTTGTTGTTTCCCTGCCATGCCAGATTGTCAAACTGTATCATATTTTCTCACGCTGTCGCCCTCTGTTGTCTTCAACTTTGTCTGATGTGATTATGTTTTGCAAACCTTCCTGTCTCATGAAGTGGCCAAAAAATGAAGATTGTCTT
The DNA here is from genome assembly GCA_034231615.1 of Meghimatium bilineatum. Classification (NCBI taxonomy): domain Eukaryota; kingdom Metazoa; phylum Mollusca; class Gastropoda; order Stylommatophora; family Philomycidae; genus Meghimatium; species Meghimatium bilineatum. The sequence continues at coordinate 45,698,981 of CM067304.1, forward strand.
TTTCTTATATTATTTATTAAGGTCTGTTTCACATTTGTGTGTCGCCATGACTTTCTTTATTGTCGGGACAAATGGGTTCCTCTCTCGGGAATAAACCTCTAGTAGTCTTCTAAACGCATGTGACTTTAACAAATAAAAAAAAAAGGCAGGAAGACATATCATTCCATTAGCAGAAAATGTATGTAGAGGTTCAGATTTGGACAATGTTCATGACGCTGTTGAATAAAATATCTGTTAAGATGATGCACCAACCCTAGTATTACTCTGCTGCTGCTATAGGAAGCAAGAGGATAAATTAAAAATTCAGGAATTGAACAATTCCGTTCTAATGGCACTGAGTGGCCTGGCAACCTGAGTAAACAGGTTTTAGTGATTTTTTTCTCAATGTCTATCTCTACCAATTCACTGCCCTTTCCTATTTCTTCTACAATTTATCCTCTTGCTTCCTACTTTAATTTACTTGTATAAGCAATTATTTGAAGCAAAATTGTTCTGTCTTCTTCTTCTTCTTTCGTTCACTTGAAACATGTCTATATCTGTAATTCTGTCTCCTGATTAAAACTAGTCTTTTGTTCTGTCTAAATGTTATTTATGTTTACAAGAAGACCTGTTGGCCCTTGTAGAACGAATACAGATGTTATATGTTTGTGTTACTGATGATACTTCAATACTTGTATGGGATGTTAGTTGTTGTTGTAATAGTCCTCATCTTGATTGGTCCATTATCAGGTAATTGAGTACACAGTTTGAATGTCTTGACAAAATCACATTTTGTGTGTGTTGAGATGCAGTCAAGTACAGAAAAACCAGTTTACTCTGGTTGCCAGGTGACTAGTGCCATTAGAACAGAATGGCTCAATTCCCATTGGTCTCAAGAATTTTTAATTTATCCTCTTGCTTCCTACTTGAATGAACTTGTTTAATAATTACGAGAAAATGTAACACCAAGTGACCTTTTTTTATTAATAAAAAAAATTGAAATGTGGGTTTTTGTTTTTTTTTGGTGGGGGAAGGAGCAGTTGGGCAAAAATCTGTATTAATACGGAAAATGCATACTAGTTGACACCTATGCAATGTACTTCATGCTCCCTGGCAGAAATCACATGAAATTTGTGCTGATAATTTCAGTGTGAACACAAACATATTAATTGTGATATTGATTACCCTTTTTGTCAAGGCGTCATGCACAAGCTAACTCAAACAGTCATAGCATGTTGGAGCTGTCAGCATCATATGATACAAGATCAGAACGAGAACCTCTGCTGACAAATATGAATGGCACAGCCACTGCAAGTAACAACTATACTCATATGCATCCTGAGAAAAAAAATGAAATAAAGCAGGTTTGTGAAATAGAGTACAGCAGCCTTACCACATGTTTTTGGTACAGTGATTCTCAACATTTTTCAACTATGATTCCCTTTTGGGACACATTTTCTTTAGCTCCCATCTTTCCCGGGACATAAAAAATCATGACTTTCTTTAAGATATATTTGGGATCTTTCTGGGGTTATGGTTAAGCAGTTTACTTTGTGCTCAAGAGGCCACATTCTTCAATCTCTCTCATGAAGTCTTGAGGGAGCCGCGTTAGCGCAGTGGTTAGCGCACTGGCTTCGCATATGAGTGGTCCTGGGTTCAGTCCCCAGTTGAGGCGGAAATGTTTTCAGATCGCAACGGCTCCCAGGTCGACCTAGCCTTAAATGGGTACCGGATTAATCCGGGAAGTAAAGACTGCGAGGGAGAGGAGATGGCTACCGCCCTCATTTGCAGAACCTGTGAAATGTGAGATCGCTAACATCTCACACCCCTACGGCATTAATAAATGCTATGGGTTACTTTACTTACTTATGAAGTCTTGGTTATAAAGTGGATTTTTTCAGAGATCCCTAGGGACTATAAATTTAAACTATGGAGTTATGGGCTATGTGAGTTATGGGCTATGAGTGGTACTCTTGACACACGGTAAACTGCTTAATGATTGAGGGTGGAGTACTTATAGTACTTAAGGGAGCCGCGTTAGTGCAGTGGTTAGCGCACTGGCTAGCGCACTGGCTTCGCATATGAGTGGTCCTGGGTTCATTCTCCAGCTGAGGTGAAAATGTTTTCAGATCGCAATGGCTTCCAGGTCGACCCAGCCGTAAATGGGTACCGGATTAATCTGGGAAGTAAAGACTGCGAGGGAGAGGAGATGGCTACCGCCCTCATTTGCAGAGCCTGTGAAATGTGAGATCGCTAACATCTCACACCCACTACGGCATTAATAAATGCTATGGGTTACTATACTTTTTTTTTACTTATAGGGTAACCTGAGTACAATAAAGTCAGTCCTACCACCTGTGTGCTGCCAGGGCCCGAGAGGGAAGCAAAGAACAGCAACACTGTATCTTCCATGCATGTCGTAAGATGTGACTAAGGAGGTTATGGGGTGGAGTTATAAAGTCAAAGTGACCAAAAGTCATACTGAAGTCTGATGTGTGAGGCTGAAAGGCGCAATATTGTAGCAATGCTATAAATCATGACACAATGCATTCCAATCTTTGGACTACATCCTACTAATCTGCAGGAGTATGAGAACGAATGCAAAAGAACTTACTAAATATCACACAAAATAGTTAATTTTCTGTGGACCATGTTTTCCTTCATTTTCTCCAATATGACCCCCCCCCCCCCCCAATCCCTAACAAAATTCATAATGCACATGTTGAGAATCACTGATGAGTGCATGTTTATTGGTAAAAGAAAAGTTGCATTGAAAATGTATAGTTGTTTGGTCATTTCATTTTAATGAAAATATAACAGCTCATAGTTATCCTGTTTAAAGTATGTTTCATGATATACTGATGAGCTATCAGAGGACTGTGTGCTGAAGCATCCAATGCGATACCTCATCAACACCGACGGGTTATGGGATTATAGGATAGGATAGAATGAACAATCCGTTTAATGAGCCACATTACCAAAATACTACTGAAGATAATACAAGAAAGAATTATACAAAAATTATTCATTCATTCATTGGTACCATGCCTTCTGGCGTAGGCGATCATGTCTCTCCACAGTCCTCTGTTAGTTATACATTTTAATATTGTTTCTGATGATTCTGCATCATGGCAGGCTTTCAAGCTTTCAAGAAAGAATTAGATCTTAGTGTATGGTGTGGTCACGTGGTGTGCAGGAAAAAAACCCATAGTTCTTTAAAAAAAAAATCTGCTGCGAATCTTTACCGCAGGCTACCCTATGTCAATTCTATACAAAAAGAGAATTTCTTTAGAATAACTATCCAAACAGCAATATACAAGATAGCCTGGAGATCTATGTCAGTTCTATACGAATAGAGGATTTCTCTAGAACATCTAAACAGCAATATGCAAGGTAGGCTGGAGATCTATGTCAGTTCTACACAAAGAGAGAATAGCATAATTATCCTAAAACATCTATCCAAAATACTTACAATATCATGGAAGGAAAAAAAGAGAAACTCAGATATTATAAACACATTGAAAATTCCAGAATGTTGGTTACTAAACACAATGGCAAAAAGAAAACTTAACCTTTTTGGTCATATAAAGAGACTCAACTATTTATAAAGACAAATAATGGAGGGCAGAGCAAGGCAGATCAAGAAGACGATGGGCTGACAACATTAAAGATAACATTAATATGCTGTTGGAAAATGCAAGCTGCATGGCCCAAGGCAGAGAAGGTTTCAGGGAGTTCATTGGGAAGACAATGTTCTGGAGAGAATAAGTCACATGACATGACATCTATCACAGGCTGCACATGAACAGTGTAATTAGACCAGCTGTGATATCTATTCCTTATTTTTTTTATTTCAGCCAAAGCCATCCCTTATGAGAGTCCTGATTGGAATTTTTGGATCAAGATTGTGGATTGGCTTCGCCCAGAAGATTGTATCAGATATATTTTTACTGCTTAGCCCACTAATTTTAAGGTCTGCTTTATTTTGTCATTTTCTTTTCTGCAGCTTTTTTGCCAATTACATGCTGTTAAGACAGTTGACATCACAAAAGTGACATTAAGCTGAATTTGGGCACCATTCAACAGTATTCCTGATAAATTTAATTCTTCAGTATACGAGGTGACCATATTTAGAAAATAAAAAAACTGGGACACCCATTAACGATATAAAATTTCCCTAAAAATAAAGTACTGAAATATTTGTATTTGTTAATTTATTTGACTCAGAAGTCATGATGTGAACATGCTGAATAACAACTGATAATTAATGATAAACTTCAAACTATGAGAACATTTTACAATTTAATTACATCTTGTTCTTAATAATCAAGAATTTGTTGATTTCTCAGATAACGTTTTTGTTCATGTAATGTATAATTTCTTTGTAAATTCAACCAATGAAAATATTCTTTATTTTGATAAATCTATCAATTAAAAAAATTGGGATTTTTGTGCATTATATAAAGTTTTTTGGAACACTTGGAAAAATAAAGGAAAACTGGTACTTTCCCAGTAAAACTGAAATGTCTACCACTGTTAGTATACCCATATAAATATGTGAGAACAATTAATAATACATTCAAGTCCTGAGTGTTTTCAGCTCAGAATTGGGGGAATATTCATAAACATTTTCCAGCTGGACTGTGTAAGTGCTCTGTTGTTGATACTTTCAGCTAGCTATAAAGGTTAATATTGTTCCGGAGAAGACTATACAAAATTAATTTAGGCATAGTATAGACATAGCATCCAATATAGGACATTGTTTTTCAATAATTATTTAATGTTTACTCCTCGTTATTACATCTCAGTATAAACCGCGCATGCTGTTGCGTCTGTGGGTCCCACCAATGGCTCACTAGACAAACCAACCGTACAACAGAAAACCGTAGTAGATGACATACCTTTATATTGAGGTTATCTTCTTATAGAAGCTTCATGGCACGTCATCTATACAATCCCGTAGTTGTTTCCTTCGAAAACAGCGTTACCATGTTGTTCTGACAGGCCAACGTTGTGCTTGAACTGGTTACGGGCACAGCGTCGGTGGATGGAATAACAAAGAAACCTGTTGCAAGGGCCAGAGTTGTGCCCTGATGTTGATGTCTATTGGACTCAAAATACCATCAAGTCGAGTGGCTGCTGGAACGGAGGGCGGAACACTTGTGAGAGTGCCCCACATGCTGTGAGGCCAGTTTCTAATGAAGAAACATCTCAGTAACATTATACCACTATTCATCTGAAATGGCACTACTTTTGTTGAGCTCAAACCACGACCAAGTTCATACAAGTTAAGATTATTAGGCCGTCTCACTAGCTTCTCTATCATAGAAACTGGCAATGTCTCTGAGTGCATAGACATCGATTATATTGATTATCTATCCATCCATCCCTCCCTCCTTCTCTATTTATGTATCTAAAAACCCAAAGTCCTAATCCATCAAGATCATAGGTGTACCATGTTGCATGCATCAACATACAGTCCTCCAGCAATTTCTTTCTTCAACGATGCAGATGAGTGAAGAAAAATCCTGACCTGTCCAGTCCTTGATGTTTTCTCTCCACACTTTTCTTTTTGTTCCTCTGATTCTTTCATCGTTGACTGTTTCCTGTACTATCATTTTTGACAATTAAAAATAAAAATATTTTAAAATAAAAATTACTCCCATGGTTCATCCAGCCAAAAGGAAATAGGGTACCAGGGCTCATGCTCTGAGTAGGTTGAGGAATGGCGTCATTGCTGCTGCACAAGTGTGGAAACCAATGCTAGTCATGCATTTTCTGGTCAGTAAATGTACAAGGTAGTGTACTTGAGCACTTTTGTGCTATGATGTTAACTCATAACTCAGCTTATTTTATTATCTTGATGTGATCTCTTAAGTTTGTTGTTTTTAACCCGATCTAGCCTACTTATCAGCTATGCTGATGACAAGGGAAGCAACTCTACATGGACAGGTTATGCCCTTGCTCTATTAATGTTCCTTACTCAAATGTTCAAGTCATCATTGTTCAACTTCAGTTTCTGGACTTCTCAGATTGTTGGCATGCAACTCAAGACAACACTTATTGCTGCCATATATAAGAAGGTTAGTAGGACATATACATTCTTCTATAACTATCCACTTCCCCAATGAGGACAACTTCTTGAAGTGGAGATAATGCTTAGTCCAGCCAACATAGGCTGGAAACTAAGATTGGTCTGACCATCCCCTTCATCGAGCAGAACTGCAGTTCTGCTCAAGCAGTTTTATTTTTATTTAATTATTAATTAATGATTATTATTGTGTGTTCATCTTATCATAAGTGATGATGACCATTTGTTACGTCCTCTTTTGAAAATTCAGTTAGAATTATGTCCATGCCTAATAGTTCATAGATGGCTAATAAGCCCTATTTGAGCTGTAAATATTCTTGGACAGTTCAGGCATGGAATGACCACTGTAGACAGATTTTCGTCTATCTGTGACTTTCTGTTGAACTGATGCATTACTCCTCTTTTCACAAGATGAAGTGCTCTTTTTGACTGTAGAGCACCATGTAGATCTATTTTATGCAAATTCTTCCCATATTAAAAGGGTTCAAAAGATGTAGAGGATTGACTTCACTGTACTCAATTTCCCATATGTACTCGGTCACTCTCAACGAAGCGGCACGCTGCCTGCTGAGAGTACCACTCATAGCACGTAACTCCGTAGCTTCAAGTGATAATCCACAGGGACCTCCCTAAAAATCCACCTTGTACACGACGACACGAGTCGGATTCGAACACATGACCTCTTGAACACAAGGCGAGCAGTTTGACCACTACTCCCATGTATCTTGGTCTATTTCAAAGGCTTTGAGTGAGGTCTTTAATGAGACCTTGTATTGCTTAATTATTATTATTAACTCCTTGATAAAGACTTTTTAGAATGGAAGGCTGATAGGTAATCTAAAAATTGAAAACGCATTTACAAGTGGAAAAGGAAATATCAAGAGCTTAACAGGTTGTAGACAGTTGGACCACCAAAGCAAGAGGCTTTTGGATATCTGTCTGTTGATGACCATGTTCAAAGCTAAGATGTCACTTCATCTGATCTAGTCAGACTTTGCATGGGTTATTTGCATTGAGATAGCAGTTAAAAATAAAATAGTATCCTAATACCTAATAGAGAGAATATGGTATCGGATGTTACAAATTCGTGAGACTAACGGGAATTGAACCAGTCCGTTCAACGGCACCAAATCGCCTAGCAACAATTGCACATGCGTTCTTCCGTACTTGACTAACCGCATCTCCAAAAAAAGATGCGATTTCGTCAAGCCATTCAAACCGTGAACAAAGTCACCCGAACGGACCAATCGAGACAAGGACTTATTACAACAACAACAAACATCCCGTACAGGTATTGAAATATCCTCAGTAACAACAAAAACATAACATAATATCTGTATTAGTTATACAAGGGGCAAAAGGTCTTCTTGTAAACATGGATAACATATATAGACAATACAATTTTGCTTCAAATAATTGTTTATACAAGTAAATTTAAGTAGGAAGCCAGATGACAATTTAAAATAAAAATATTCATGAGACTAACGGGAATTGAACCAGTCCGTTCAACGGCACCAAATCGCCTAGCAACAATTGCACACGCGTTCTTCCGTACTTGACTAACCGCATCTCCAAAAAAAGATATTATGTTATGTGTTTGTTGTTACTGAGGATATTTCAATACCTGTACGGGATGTTTTTGTTGTTGTTGTAATAAGTCATTGTCTCGATTGGTCCATACGGGTGACTTTGTGTTCACGGTTTGAATGGTTTGACGAAATCGCATCTTTTTTTGGAGATGCGGTTAGTCAAGTACGGAAGAACGCGTGTGCAATTGTTGCTAGGCGATTTGGTGCCGTTGAACGGACTGGTTCAATTTCCGTTAGTCTCATGAATTTAAAAAAAAATTGATCTCTGGCTTCCTACTTAAATTATCGGATGTTAGAAAGCTTTTTATATACAGGAAAAGTGGGGATTATAGTTTAAACTTAATCCCCCTCCTTAGGAAAATAGGGCATCTTGTTCCCCCTCTAGTGGTTTTACCTGAAAAATATCAAACAACTCCCAGTTCTTATAAATGAAGTGAAAAGCTTCTTTTCTTATTTTTCTTATTTTCTGTTATTAACAAGAAAAAAAGCCTTACCATAGCAAAGTGATATCTATAACTGTGGAAGTTAAGGTTGACCATATGTCTGTACCTCTCATCTGATTAATGCTCATCTTTATGAAACTGTTGACCATCACCTTTTTTAAGTATCCAGCGCTGGATGAGATTAAAAAATGTTTCTCCCTTGAGAGCCAGATAAATAGAAAACCTTATTTGAAACAAAACAGCAGCTCACAAATACATGCATATATCGCACAATGGAATTGGATCAAAGGATATAAGCCCATGGACTGCTCAATTAGCAACTAACTTCACCTGATCAAACCAAATTTCTTGGTTAATTATTTTTTCATGTGTTTGTTTTTATCTTCATCCATTCTTTGTGACTATGTTTGCTTTGTCATAAAAAGCCTTTAAATAAAGACTATCTATTCTATTCAATCTGTCTTTTCTCTGTTTTTGCTGTAAGGTATCGCAGGATTAAATAATGATCGGTTTTTGGAACGGTTGGGCGCTCAGTATGCAGTAATATCATAATGTCTCAGAATGTTGGTAATTCCTTCAATCCACCTTCTTCTTGGTCCTCCAAATCTTGCTGTTTCCATTTTCAGGTTGTATGCTCTTGCATCTAGCTAAAAAAAACTAAAATGATTTTTTCAATTCAGAGCTATGATGACCACGGATGTGAAGAAAAGAATGTTTGTAAACACAGAAAATCAAACATTTTTTTTGTATATATAATTCCTTGCCACAGTGTTATCAGGGTCTAACAGGAAAGCCAAGCATATTAACATTGTCATGTGTCATGCAAGTTGTAAGAAGTTAACTCAGGAGGTTATAGGATGGAGTTTGCTGTTCCATGCCAAATAGGAACAAAGTGACCCAGAAGCCAAGCTAAAGGTGAATGTCTCAGACCAAAAGGTGCAGATAACGCAGCACTGCATCAAACCATGACATACCACATTCCATTTTCTTGACTACATCCTGCTATGCAAGAATTTGAGCAAATGCAGAATAAGCATGACATAAAGTTGTAACAAAAAAACCAGTCATATCCAGTCCAAAGTAAAATGTTACACAGATTTACACCTTCAGCCACATAAAACAGTCATTGGGGACCCTCAAAATCTCTGGAATAATCATCATCAAGGGCCATCTCTGGAATAAAGGTTGGCTGCAACGGACCACCAACATCCTCTCTCTTGCTTTGATGGTGCACCCTGCTAGATTGTAACCTGTCTATCTCATGATGTTTCCTTCCCACTTGTATCTCTGCCTACCTCTTGCTTGGTTCCAATCAACTCTACCCTCAAGTAAGGTCTTCAACAAGATGCAGTGTCTTTTAATATGTCCAAAATACTTTATTTGTTTGATATTTATTTTCCTAATATGTACTCACTGCATAAAACTGAATCTAATAGGTAAAGCTTGAATCAGGGTAAGGAAGTTTTGCTAATCACTGAAAACACATAATCACACACACAAAATGATGTTACGACCAAAAGGCCTTTATCAAGATTATATACATATGTACATAAAAAATGATGAGCAGAAATGACACAACTGACGTTCACATGGTCATAATGAAGACAATATGTAATTTGTTTAGATGTGATATTTTCCTCATTCTGGAATAATTCCTTTCAATAAATGAGAAGTTAGAGAATCGCCAATCTTAGAGCTGAATGAAAAACTTAACTGTTTGGCATAAGGAACAAGGAAGACAAATTCACACTACCTATGAGTTTATCATTATCATATGTTACGACTTATGAGAAAATATTTTGTTGTAACTTCAGACAATTTATTTTTTAACATTTAGGCTTTAACTATGGATAATGAGGCAAAAAGGGAATCAACAGCTGGAGAAATAGTGAATTTGATGTCAGTGGATTGTCAGAGAGTTCAGGATGTCATGAATTTCTTTTACCTTGCGTGGACTGCCCCATTTCAGGTATGTTATTTTAGTTAATAGGTAAAATGGTAAAGCTTAGCTGAGTTATGAACGAGCACCATAGGACACAGTTTTCACATAAGTACTTGCCCTTGTGGCAACAGGGCTTGGATTTATGGTTCAGGGTGCAAAGAATAGGGCCACGATCTTCTTTCCAAGCATGTCATAGCAGGGCGACTAAGGAAAGTTGAAGGCTATGTTGACAACCAGTAACCTGTAAAAAAAAATAATTAATTAACAATATCAAATTATGTCTCAATTTCTAACTTTTGTCTTCTCTCAAATAATCTCCATGAATGACAAAGATATGCAGGATAGCAGACATTGTGCCATTGTCCTTTAGTGTCAGACTGCTAAGTGAAAGGGGAATGCTATTTGTGTTATCACTGCAGATGGATCAGCATACCTGATAAGAATGATGAGATTGTTGGCTCAGAAGTGTGTACTGTGCCCCTGGCAGAAAGTGGTAATCATGGGATACTGGTGCACTGGAATATCTCCCTTCCGAGACTAAACATGCATCAATAAACCCCTACGCAATTGTGCCTTTGAGACAACCTTATACGAGTCCGGGTGTTACCTCAGTTACAAAACTGAGAAGAACCTGTGCTTTTGTCAGAAAGATTATGGGTTGTAAAGAGCTACCTGCTCACAGCTAAAAGATTATTTCATGATCATCATCTCATAAGTGTTCAGTTGCCTCGTCAGTGGATAACTAGAAAATGGCTGACTTGTGTTGCCTCACCTCTTGCTCAGTAGCGATAGCACCATTCCTCAACATTCCATGGGCATGAGCCCTGGTACTCTACTTCCTGATGGCTGGGTGAACCACAGGAGTAAATTTTATTTTAAACCACAAATAGTGAGTGGACTGGAAATCTAGGTCTGTTGGTCGGCCGATGATTGGCTCCTGTTGTTCCTTGTATACTTTCTGTATATGATGTGATGATGATAGTGACATATTTGAGTCTTGATTAGGAATCATCATCAAAGAACTGAGGACATTCCCACAAGTGCTCAGCTCATCAGTTATTTAAGGGTGTCCCAGTCAGTTGTTGGTTATAGATATTTCAAGAAAAGAAAGACACACTCTGGTAACTCCAATTGTTATCATTCTTTGAAAATATACATTATCTCTCTGTCAGCCTCTCGATAGTAGAATACATTTGATATACATTGTGATGATTGATCCTCTTAGGTGCTAAAGGAGATCTCCCATGCACAGTGGTTAAACCATTTGCTTAATGGTCATGGGTTTGATCCTGAAGTGTGAAATTTAATGTACAAGTGCATTCTATTTAAATATCTGAGAATTATCACTTGAATCTACGAAATTATGTGCTATGAGTGGTACTCTTTCCATGCCCCGTGCCCCTTTGTTGAAAGGGACAGAGTACATATGGGGAACCCAAGTTCATTGAAATTAATCCTATATTATTTTTGTTCCTTTGTTTTGCTGCTGGGCGTTAAATGAACCTGGCTTTTCAAATGTGAAAATATTAGCTTAGATTTAAAAGGAAGATATCTACAGTAAGATTTCAGGGTATGTCACAATGTGCCACAAATCAGGTCTAATACTCGTGTCCACAGGTGATTGTTGCCATAGCTGTCCTGTACTTGTATATTGGGCCATCTGTATTTGCTGGCCTAGCAGTCCTGCTACTGACTGTCCCGTTCAACTCTTATATAGCAGCTAAACAGCAGGATCTGCAAGTAGAGAATCTGAAATTTAAAGATGCTAGGCTGAGACTGACAAATGAAGCCTTGAATGGTATGAAAGTAAGTCACTATTTGTTACATCTAGTTTGATTTGATTATTCAAATATTTAGGTACATTAATAACATTAGATGGATGATGTGTTAAAGAAGTCAAATGCCCAGACAAAGGCAACTTTTCACAAGATGGTCATACTATGTAATATATCTTTGTCAATTGAAGTGAGAAAGAAAGTTCTTAGAAGTTATATAGAACCAATTCTGCTGTATGGAAGTGAATCTTGTGCACTCAAGAGAATAGTGAAAAATGATATTGAGGTAGCAGAAATATGGTTTTGTAGAAGAGTGTTAAGAATACCATGGACAGATAAAAGCTTAATGATGATATCTTGAAAAAAGTTAATTCAAAAAGAGAACTACATACCCGCATCTGAAAAAGAAGTTAAAATTCTTTAGACATATCATGAGAAGGAGGAAAGATGGAACACATTGTAACAACAGGAAAGTTTAAGAGCAAGAGAGTAGGGGAAGGTAATGATAGAAGATGCTTGACAACCTAGCATTGTGGCCTGAAAGAAAATCAGAAATTATAGACAGTGCATGAAATAGAAGGCTGTGGAAAGACATCATAACCAATGCCACATGGCATGGACCATAAGAAGTCTCCTTCTTTGACTTGGGATCCGTGGTAGAATATATCTTAAACATTTGTTGGTTTAATTACTGAATATGTTGTTCGTCCATCACAAGCGATGATGACTATTTGTTATGTCCACTTTATGAAATTCAGTTAAAGTTATTTCTTTGACTCTGAATTTGTAGATGGCTAATAAGCTCTATTCTGGTCGCAAATGCCCTTGGATAGTTTGGGCATGGGATGACCACTATAGATGGTTTTTTATTTACCTGTGACTTGCTAGCAAATCTCTGCTGTTGAGCTGCTGCATTTCTCCTCTTTGTGCAATATATGGAATGTATGATAGATATAGAGTAACATATGACTGCTCTGTTTACAAAATATTCAGATAACCTTTACTGCGATAAATATAAATTACATAACTCCCCCACCCCGGTATACAGGTTTGTTTTTGGACAATTACGTAATTTTTACATAAAATGATTGACTCACGTGTTCATGTCCGATCTCCTAGGTGTATTATATTTATACATTTTTGTATAACCAAAATAAAGTGCTCATAATATCTTCTGTGAAAATAATATCATCTTATTTAATTCATAATTAATTAAATAAAACACTTAGATGTCACTAACCTTCTTGCTCCAGTCCTTAGTGGATCTACAACACTTTCTAGGAGACACAAGGCATGTTGTCCATACATAATGTTCGATATGTCATTTCATAACAAAACATAAAAAAATTTTTACCAGGAAAAAAAAAGCAAAATTTAAACTTTCTATTGTTGTTTCAACATTGCTTAGAAATAGTCACAATTCTGCTACCACGGCAATCAGCAGAGTACACCCGGAAGTGGGTTTATACTTGGAAACCGTTGAAAAGGTTAGGGTTGGGAGCTGACTACTATCTTCATCTCAGTCGTTTACTTTGTAAGTCAGATGACAGTTGTATATTATACATCAGTTCTGCTTGTGTGTTCATTTGTGCATTTAAATACAAAAGTATCTTATATAGGATATTGCTAGTTAACTATCTATGACTTGTTAGACACCATGAAAACATCCAATTGCATTGCCAGTATAATGTAGACAAGCAGCTTTCTAAAGACAAGTAAGTTCAAGTGAGTTCTTACTGTAAGGTGGGCACATTAGCTACTTTATCATTGAGCTGACTCATCTGTGCATTTGAGTTTTTCTTATTTTGGAAACTAGACATGTTTTGAAGCTTGTTTGGTTTTATGTCCTTGACATATGATTCTGTCTTCTTCTTCAGCGTTAATATTCAAACTCTTGATGAATCTCTCTTGTATCAGGACAATAGTCCTACTAGAACTCCAGCAGGTTGTAGTTGAGAGAATGGAAATGCACTGTGTCACTGTTTTATTTGCTTCAATGGTCTGACACATCTGACTTCGCTGGATTTATTCTGTCTTAATTTAATTTATGAAATTTTCATGTTTTATGAGTTTTTCATGCTTTATGTCTGTTGTGGTCACGCATGCTGTTTTTGTTTGTTTGTTTTACATATTGAAGCTCATTGCAAAGATCTCATAAAATAAGTAATTTCATTATTACTTACAGGTGCTCAAACTTTATGCATGGGAGACACCATTTCAGGTGAAGATTTCAGAAATACGAAACCAGGAGACTGATGTTTTGCTTCGCATTGCCTACTTGAATATCCTCATCAGTGTATGCTTCACTGCAGCACCATTTCTGGTAACTTTAAGGATAGTGTTACACGGGTTGATTTCACTTGTTTTATTTTAACTGTCTTGATACGGAGGACTGAATATTCGATCCAAAGACACCATCATTTTAGGCATTATATCGATAAAGCAACAATTCACATTTTGTTTTGTTTCATCATTTTTTAAAATTTATATCAACATAAGAATGGTTCTGATCAAAATTGAAATATGTAAACATAATTTATGGCATGAATTTGATGTGTTAGATATCAATTTTTTAAATTATTGATAATTTATTGATGTGTAGTATGTGACATAATTTTTCCTGATATATTTCTATATATATTTATAAGCGTACTTACGTTTTGTGTGAGTATAACTATTTTGTTTAGTTTGGCCACATTAGTTATTGAATCCATCCTAGCAATTACTGGCAATATTTCTTAGCCTCATTTTGAAGATTTAAAGGTCTAATGTGGTTAGAACACCATATTCTGTGAAAAATGTCAATGAAGTTCCAGATCTATCTTGAAATCTCAATATAGAGAATTGGGGGGGGGGGGGCATGGTGAGTTTAAAAAAAAAGGCTGCTCATGCTCTTTCATGTGTAAATATCTCAACATGTTCACACTTTTTTTGAGAAATCATGGGGGAGGTGGGTGTGGGTGTGTGTTGGGTTTGCAGACCTGTTGGCTAAGTCAATAGTAGCCTACTCAAAAGCATGTATGCTTATACATCCTCCATCCTATTTTGAAACCGTTTATTTAAAAAAAAAACTTATTCATTTTTTATGGGATACTTCCATCTTGCCTTTGGAAAAGTTATGACTGTTTGAGCAGGTTAAGTCCTTGTTGCTTAGTGTAATTGTCATGATTTATCTCTCCTCCCCCTAAAAATAAAGGGGGGTGGGAGGGGGGTTTGACTGACACCAAGCATCACAACTCCTTTCGCAATTTTTAAAAAATATTTATACATACAGCCATTAAATACACAAATCTAATTTAGGCCCTAATATAGGATAATATATATTTAATCACAGGTCTAATATTAGTAATATAGGCCCTATATATTTCTATATGCTGTAAATAAAACGTGATGCTTTATTACCACAGAATGAGAGAACAAACACATATACCTCTGTATTTGTTGTTCTGTCTTTTCGGGCAACCTTTATTCTGTGCTTCTATCAACTCTATGCCTAGAATAATTATATGAATTATTAAATTATACACCTATGTCTAGACCTAAAGCATCATTAGTGATAGCGGAAAATTAGATCTAAGCTATAAATATTTTAAATTTTAGGTCAACACTACCTACAAGGCAAACAAAAAATTATGAAATAAACTATATATACACACAGATACATGTCCTTACACTGTGAATGCACGTTGATAAAAATAAACCTTAAGTTCGGACTAAAGGCAACATAGCAATCACAGAAAATAATGAAAGTAATGCTTTCATTTAAAGTTTTTAATTAGCATTTAAAAAGCAGTTGCCACTAAAATAAAAGTTAAAACTTGCAAAACACTTTGTGAAAAAAAATTAAAATAAAAACCATGCAAATCACTGTTGCCACTTAATTGAGTAAAAAAATCTCCCAAAAAGTAACTGAAGAAATCTACGTAAAATACATGCAATGTTTTTACATGCATACAGTCAAACCTTGCAAAAAAAGAAAGCACACAATGTGGCTAATTTGATGCCTATGACAAATATATATTATATTATAGTTTTAATTTTATTACAAGTAATAGTTTCTTGTTTTTGTGGGAAAATTTTTTTAAACAAATTTCATTCTGTATAAACCTAAAAAAACAACTAGTGAATGAGTTAATCAGTTCCTCATTCTAAACTTGTTTGTGTCCAGTTGAAAGATGCTAGTGTCACTGAAGCTGTAAACCATGATACATCATATTCCGTTCTCTATACCAGTGTTTCTCATTATGGACCATGTAGACATCCCTTTGGGTTACAGATACTTGTTGGGAAACCACATAAAAAACATTTAGAAATTATAGGGACTATGGAATCATCTAGGGAGTCACAGGGAGGTAACTATTTGAACAATAAATATCAAGTATTCTTTCGATAAACCTTAAAACACTGTGATGAGTTGTGAAGGAAATTTGCAATGTACTTTTGAAGGCACCAGGGTTTAATGAAAGAAAATTTGTCTTGAAAGGGGCCATGGGCTAAAAAGGTTGAGAGCCACATCCTGTAGATTATAGACCTGCTGCTAATCAGCTGGAGTTTTAGAATAAGATGAAATAGTACACTATTTTTTATTCAAGAGGCTCTCAAAGTAGCCAATATTAACTGTTGTAAAATACATAATGCTTATGTGTTGTTAATGAACATAGGACTAATGGTAATTAAGCAAGACTTTTTTATTTTATTTATCTTGACCTGGGTGTCAATAAATGGTCAACATAAATCAAGACATTAACATGTAGTGTCCCAGCTAAAAACAGTGCATATTGTGTCTGATATCCAGACATTTTTTATGAATTTTGGTTTTTCTGCACATGTTTGCTTTTTTGGTTTAATGCTTTTATTTATTGAATTATTAATTTCAAATTTGGCAACAATAGAGATAAATGTATGCTGGATATGATTTGGAGGTGTTATGTTGTGTACAACCAAAATTGAGAATGTGAACAAACGCATACAAAGAACTTACCACGTCAGGGTCATGTCTAGGCCTGGCCAAAAAAAACACGGCTCCTCCTCAAATTCCTCACCATAAATGACTTCAATTACATCACTATTAAATATTATAAACATTTCTTTCAAACACCATACGTTGATCTACAGTAACTGAAACACTAAAGCTTTAAAATTTGTCCTTTTCTGAATCATAATCCATGAAGAATTAGCAGAAAAATGACGACACTGAAGTTAGGCCTATGAAGTTTGGCCACAACCGTGAAAGGTTGAATAAATTATGACTATGTATTTATATCGCTGCAGAAAACTAAGGAACATTCACTCTAGCACACACTTACTATAAGAACATGATGGAAAATAAACATGGATGATTGTTGTCCATGACTACAGATGACTTCCTCAATGTAGACATTTGTTGACAGTGGGTTTCTAACACTAAGATTACATTTGTTGACTTTGGAATTCTACAAGTTAATTATTTGAAGAGCTCTTGTATCACCACCATCATCACATGCCGTCTTTGCTATAAAGGTTGGCTGCAGCAGGTCTCCAGCATCTTCTGTCTCTTGCCTTGTAGTACACACTGACAGGCTATCTTGTTCATCACTATGTTTCCCTCCCACTTGTATTTCTATGTATTTTTCTCTCTGTCCCTAAACTTTACCTTCCAGTAAGGTCTTCAACAAAGTTTCACATATTGTCATATGTCCAAAATCTTTTATTTGTTTTATTTTTATTTCCTTTAATAACTCCCTTTTTTAATAATCTTTGTTACCATAACCTCCTTGTCTTTTTCCATTAAGTTCCTTCTATTCTTCTGTATATCCATATCTTAAAGAAATCAATTCTGTCCTCTAGCATTTCATTTATTAACCATGTTTCTGAACCATACACTAGTGTAGAGTAGATATATCATATTATAATTCATTGTTTAGCATTGAGATCTCTCGGTTAACATGGACCCAACTATGTGTTTTATTAGTAGTTAAGTAAAATGTACCTCTTATGGCTAGATCCACTCCTTTCAAATGTGGTTGTTAGTCAAATTTGATTATATCAGATCTTTGCAACCATATAAAAAATGGAGGTTGCAGCTGTGGTAATCCAGTCACCATAACCTCTGGGTTTGTTTTAGTCCCACGGGTGATGACAATTTATATAAACACTGGAAGGAAGTTTATCCTTTAGCAGGATAGGTTAGGGGGAACTCCCCTTTAGGGTTTAGATACCCACCAGTACTAGGAATGGTGAAGTCCATATGCAGCGGGAGATTACGACGATAGAACCCAATTATCATTTTTAGTTTGTTTGCTCATGTATAGTCTTCTTCTTCTTCTTTCGTTCACTTGAAACATGTCTATATCTGTAATTCTGTCTCCTTAATAAAACTCACTGTCTTTTGTAGTTCATACAGTGTCCCATAGAGTTTTGATTCCAGTGTTGTTTCCTCTGGCCAATATGTCTGCCTCAGCGTTTCATGCTCAGAACACTCTTGAAGTATATGTTTGGCACTCTGTGCTGCCTGTCCACATGTACACATGGCTGTGTTGCCAATCTTGAACTTTGTATACATGTGACTGCGGAGTCGGTTGTGTCCTGTTCTGAGACGTAGAATTATAACTTGTTCTGGTCTGTTCATAATATGATAGTCATCTTGTGTTGGTGTTTGTGGCTTTCTTATTGACTTGATCATCTGTTTTTTCTGATGGTAGGTGATTGGTATATCTGGTTGGTCTTCGGCAGCACCTTCCTTAGCATGGTTACCCTATACTGGTGACAATTCGCTAAGTAGTTTTTTCAAGTCTGTTAGTTTTTCAGACTGGAGAGCTTGAAGCACTGACCTTGCATCTGTCAGGAATACCACAGGCTGTAGGTCAGAGTTGGAGTTCAGCAGTTTTTTAGCTGCCACACTAATTGCCTGGATTTCTGCATCATAATTATTGCAGAATTTTCCTGTCGGTGTTCTGATTGTATCTCTAGGCTTGTGTGGATATTCTATATATACACCTGCACCTCCATTCCTCACGGCATTCTGTGCTGACCCATCTGTGTATACTCTGACCCATATATCTTGTGGATATTCCTCATCCAGGAAACTGAGGGTGACTGTCCTTCGCTGCAAACTGTTCTGTTCGTCCACGCTTAGTATTCCTTTCACATGGGTCTGAATATATATTGGCATTCCATGTCTTTCACTCCACGGGGTTTGTTCTGGTACAGGCCTTAAGGGGCTGTCAACTTCAGGTAGGTCTGTAAGTTGTCTGCGGAGTCGTTTAGCTTGATGGATAAAGCTGCTTCTTTTCAGTCGTCCCATTGCTAGATTTTGGAATCTTTCCTTCATTGGATGACTTGGCATACACTGAAACTTTTCTGCCTGAATTAGTACTTTTGTGTCTCTGCGTTCGCCAAGTGTTTGCATTCTTCCCATTTTCTGCATCTCTGCTATGGGTGTTGATTTCATTGCTCCCAACATTATTCTAAGTGCCTGGTTTTGCACTTTATCTAGATCTTGCAATGTGGTGTTTGATGCAGGACACCACGCAGCTGAACCATATTCCAGATGTGGTCTTATGCCTTGCTGGTAAACTTTACTGAGTATATTCCCACTGGCTCCCCATGTGGTTCCACTTAGTTTTCTCAGGATAGCTAACTTCCTCCTGGCTTTTGTTGTTGCTTTGTTTATGTGCTGCTTCCATGTCAGTTTATCATCAAAAGTAACTCCGAGGTATGTGGGTTGTTTGTCTTCTTTCAAGAGCTCTCCATCTATTTTGATATGACCGGCTTTTTGTTTTGGTGAGAGGGTAAAAAGTGTAGTGCTGCACTTATCTGTGTTAATGCTGACACACCATCTATTAGCCCATAAGGTTATGGCATCGATAGCTCTTTGTATTTGTTTAGTGGCCACTGTCGCATGTTCTTCTGTGCACCAGATCACCAGGTCGTCAGCATACATTGCCACTTTGATCCCGTGTGGTAGTTCAGCAACTAGGTCATTGATGTAAACCAAGAAAAGTGTGGGCGACAGAACTCCTCCCTGGGGGACTCCATGACGCAGTAGAACTTTCTTGCTCTTGCGACCATCTAATTGTACCCTGGCTCTTCTATTATGCAGGTATGCTTTTACCCATTTATACATTCTTGAGCTAACCCTGCAATTTCGCAATTTCTTTAGGAGCCCTTCTTTCCAGACCTTATCAAATGCTTTCCTGAGGTCTATCCATGCTGCTAGTACCAGTTTCTTATCTTGGAAGGCATCCTCAATCTCTTGGGAGAGGTAGGTTGCCTGATCTTCAGTAGAGTAGCACTGTCTGAAACCTGCTTGCTGTGATACCAGAAGGTTTTCACTTTCTAGGTACCACTGCATCCTAAGATTGATAATGCGTTCCATTGTTTTGCATAGACAGCTTGTGAGGCTGATGGGCCTGTAGTTGGAGACTGTGTTGCCATCTTTTCCTGATTTGAGGAGTGGTATCATTATTGCTTCTCTCCACGCCTGTGGTACATTACCCGTGGACCAGCTTGTGTTAAAGATCTGCAGTAGCTTTGCTCTTGCTGCAATTCCCAGGTTTCTAATCATTTCATTGGACACTCCATCAGCTCCAGGGGACTTTTTCATTTTCAATTTGGATATTGCATGCTCCAGTTCTCTCATTGTGATTGGTGCCTCCATGACTTCAGGTATAGGTTCGCCTTGTCCAATGTTTTGCTGGTTCTCTCGAACCTCCTGTTGTTTGTCTGGGCTGACTTTGATGTTATTGTCTTCTGCAAAGGAATCTGCAAAGTAATCAGCTGCATGTTTACCTGTTAAAATGTTTTTATCTTTATAAAGTGTGATCCTGGTATTTCTCCCTGTACCTTCATCATTTAGTTGTTTTACAAGTTTCCATAATTTCCTAGTATCTCTTTCTAGGTTCAGCGACTCTGTTTTTTCTTTCCAGCTGTTCCGTCTGGCTTGTAACTTGGCTCTTTGAAATTTAGCCTTTGTTTGCTGATATTTGTTGTGATGTTTTTGGCTAGGTCTGTTCTCAGCCTGCTTTCTAGATGTTTCCATCTCATTTTGCAGCTTTTCCAGTTCATCATTCCAGTAGGGTTTGTAGTTTTTGCGTGCCCCCCTGGGTATGGTTTTACTAGCAGCATGTAGTATACATCTATTAAATTCACTCACTGCTCTATTGATGTCTTTGTCCAAGTTCATGTCCTTAGCTAGAACACTGGTTAAATGCTGGTACATTTTCCAGTCTGCCCTCTTATAGTTCCACCTAGTGAGCGTGCTGCTGTCCTTGGTATATTCATTGTGAATTTCTAGAAATACTGGTCTGTGGTCACTACCCCCAAGCTGCTTTCCAACGATACGTGTGATGTTCCATTCCAGGCCTGGTGAGTAGAATGCCAGGTCTGGTGTAGAGGTGGTGTGCCATGCTCTCGAGTAGAAGGTTGGTGAGTCTGCTGGCTGGTTAATAAGAATGAGATTATTTTCATCCTGCCAGCTCTCAAGTTCCTCACCTCTCTTGTCGATATGATCGTAGCCCCAGCTCTGAGAGTGGCTGTTGAAGTCACCACACACCATAAGCCTTTCTTTGTCTGGAATTGTGTCTAGTGACAATGGTTTATCATTTGGGCAGTAGTAGTTCAGGAGATGGAATTCTGCACTGTCTGTTTTTAGGTGGAGCATCTGGTATTCTGCCCCGTCCATGTATACTTCCAGCTGACATGCACTGATATTGTTTTTAACTAGTGTCAGAATTCCACCCTTTCGCCTGTCTTTTCGGTCAGATCGGTAGCACTGGTAGCCTCTGATTTTGAAGGCTATGTCGCTGCTGAGGTGTGTTTCTTGGATACAGCATATATTAACTTGTTCTTCACTGAGGACATTTTCAAGTTCCAATTTTTTGCTGTATCCATCTCTTTTACTGTTGACACCCTCAGCATTCCAGTGCATTATTTTTATTGGTCGTTTGTTTGTTTGGCCAGTAGCTCTATTCCCTTGCCTCCTGGCTCCTCGGGGCAATTGAGAAGGACTTCCAGTAACTGAGGTTGGGCCCTTTCGAGGTATAGGGCCCGGCACCGTCCCTGCCTGAACGTCCGCCACAGGGCAGGCACCATAACGTTTATTAGATGCAGACATGTTTCCATTGTGTTTTATGCGTGGCAACCTGATTATCTGTGCGCCTTTTGGCTGGTTGCCTCCGTCTTCAGCACTCTGCTTACTTGGGCCGGACTATGGTCCTGCTCGAGTGGGAGTGCCCGACCAGTCTTAGTTTCCAGCCTCTGATGGCTGAACTAAGCCCCATCACCACTTCAAGGTTCTGGCCTCGATGGGGCTCATGTATAGTCATTATTTTCTTTGTGGAAAGAGAATCAAATGAATAAAGAGGCTCGAATAACACTTCATATGAAAAAAGAACTATTAGAAGAAATAAGGATCAAATAGATAAAGTATTTTTGACATTAAAAAACAGGATATTTTGTTGAAAACCGAAAACCTTGCTTGAGGGTAAAGTCAAGGGGAGGCAAGCAAAAGGTAGACAGAGATACAAATGGGAGAGAAACATCATAAGATGGACAGGTTACAGTCTGACAGAGGACACAACCAAGGCAAGAGAAAGAGGATGTTGAAGGTCATTTGAAGCCAAACTTTGTTGCGGAGATGGCACTCAATGATGGTGATGAGTCATTGTTTAATTTTAATGCCATTCGTCAATTTCTGTCAAATACTGATATACTATTGAAACTCATGCAAGCTTCTATTATTTCTTCTAGGTTACATTGGCAACATTTGCAATCTATGTGAATTTGTCAGATGAGAATATTTTGGATGCCAACAAGGCATTTGTAGCTTTGAGCTTCTTCAACCTTTTGAAAGTTCCTTTAGCACTGTTTTCATCTATTATATCTATGAGTGTACAGGTAAGTCTGCAGTGTCATAGATAACGGAGATAGGGAAGGAGAGAGAACTATAATATCAGATAATGGATGTAGATAAACAAATTTCTTCGGTCTAGAGCTACGAATTTTCACTCTTGGACATCTCATGTCAGTTTGTCAAATTTGTATGTTATGCTTGTTTAGACTTCCATATAAAGTGTTTTTAATAAAGATCCACTGAAGAAGGATGTGCCAGGCCATTGGTGCACATATAATATGGTAAAACAATGCATTTCTATTCTCTGGACTATATCCTGAGGAAATCTATCATCATCATTGTCCTGGTACAAGAGAAATCCAGTAGAAGTCTGAGAATAAACACAGAGGAAGAAGAAGAATATTTGATGATGGGAGGAGCTTCTATGGAGCTTAATGTAGTGCTATACTTTGAAATAGTTCATGCATTACTGTTTATAATAGGCTTCAACTGGTATGAGATGTGTATTTTTTGGGTTTGAATCTGTCTTAAAAAAAAATTGCAATCTTCAGTTCTTCAAAATCAGTTGTCCAAGTCATTAAACATACAAACAAGATTTAACTCATTCACAATATCAGACAAAACATCTCCTAATTTACCAGAAAAACTACATTAGTACTACAATGGATACCAGCTTACTGCAGCATCTGTGGAAATAAAAACTCAAACGAATTAGCAAAGATTGAAGGCAACCTGCCTCAGTTAGATGTACCTCAAAATTTCAGGTAAGCAAAGCCTCTGGTAAACCTGAGCAAGACATCATCAAATTAAACAAAGCAAACAAGTCATGATATTTCAACAGAATAGGGTACTGCCATCTAAAAGAACATTTAGACAATTGGAATTAGTGACTGCAGTCTACATCTGTGGAGCAATAACAATAAATCAATCAAGTACCATGTCAAGTGGTGTAGGCGATCATGTTTCTCCTCGACTCTCTGTCTCTGGTGTTGTCAATAAGCTCAGTTGGTAAACTTATCCTGTGCCATAATACATCTGTGGAGCAACAACACAGGCACTAAAACATGTACTGTAGGACTGTCTCAGTTATTACTGGTCATTTAGTTATCTAGAACGTTGAAAATGAGCGTCTCAGTCCATTGGTGCAAATAAAATGGTGACATAGCATTTCCATTCTTGGGACTACATCTTGCTGAAAATTTGGAAGTTTGAGAAAGATAACAAACAAACAATAAATGAAAGTTCCAAAATAAAAAAAACAGAGAATCCATCAAAACCAAATATGTGGCTGGTTAACAAATAGAATGTCATCAGCTTGTCTTTCATTTGTTAGATAAATGTTTTATTTTGGTTGTATTTTTTAGGCTATTGTGTCCATTGCAAGAATAAACAACTTCCTTTGTACTGGAGATCTCAAACCAGATAACATTATAAAAGACAGCCAATCAGGTAACGTTTTATTGTGTTTAAAGTCTTCTCAGTATAATTTATTGTGCATTTTATACAATATTCAAAAGGTGTGAATTAGGATACATTAGACATAATAGACGCTAACCAAAGAACAAGAGAGAAAGCTACTCTGTGTGAAATGAGATTTTAAGAAAAGTAGCAAATAGAACAAAAGGAGATCAAGTGAGGAAAGAAGAGATTATAAATATTGTTGGAACATCTATGGTCAAATATAGTGAAGATAAAAAACAGGGACTGAGAGAATTCGGCCACTTAATGAGAATGAACCCATATTGGTCAGCAGCATGAGCATACAACATGAGAATGAAAACACCAAGATGCAGAGAAAGGCCAAGAAGAAGGGAAATTGAAGGAGTTACCTGCCTGTGTGTTTCGTTACCCGAGAGGGGAGAAAATAATAGCACTACTGTTACCTGCCACGCATGTCATAGGAGGCAACTAAGTAGGTCATGGGGTGGAGTTGGCTGTCCCATTCCATAGAGGTTCAAAGGTACACAGAAGCCATGCTGAAGTCAGATGTGTCAAGCCAAAAGTCACAAATATAACAACTAAGCTGTAAACCATAACACAATTCACTTCATTCTCTGGACTGCATACTAATAATTTGGCAGAGTTTGAGAATAAATGCAGAATGTGGTAGTACATCCAAGAACCATCAAGGTCATAGGTTCCCAAACTTTTTTGGACCACCGCCCACTTTGCAAGAATACATTTTGCAACCATTATATCACTCTTCCATGTTCATTCAAGCCTTTTTTATATTTTCTACATATACATCAACTAATGATACATTACTGCTTATGCCATTCAATTATTGAAAAGTAGTGTCCAATATGTGCTTTATCGTGAACATATTTATTGATATATCAATTTTGATGAAACATAGTTCGTGTGTAAAGATTATAAAGTGTATTCTCAAATAACATTATGCATAGTTTCATACAATGGTTGAAATATAAAAATTCGGAATACATATTAAGAGATTGTATTTCATTCGTAAGAATCTTATTTCAATAATTAAAACACCATAAAATATATTACAAAATATATCACAAAAATAACTAGTTTTTAAATCTATATTATTAATTTCTTCTGTAAGGAACAACCGACCACTAGACTGCCTCAATGCCCTCCAATTGCTTCTGAACCCATTTCCACCCCCCTCCCTCAGAAGGTTTCAGCGCCCACTTGAGGGGGTCGGCCAGTACCACCCACTTTGGGAACCTATGCTCTAGGTTCATCTGTGTACAGTGGAGGATGCATCAACACAAATATATCTTCTTTCGTATGTGGACATGTGTGTAGAACTCAAGCCCTGTCCATTTCTTGATGTTCTCAATCCATGACTATATCTGTCCCCCTCTGCTTCTTCCCCCTTCAACAAATCCCTGCAATATTGTTTTAGACAGATAGTCATGCCAGTCCACATTTTTCTTTAACTGTTGATGGAAGTGATGGAACCCTGCATACATGTTTATTCTATTTCTGACATTCATTTGTTATATATTTGCAGCAAATATATATTATATAACTAGGGGCCTATATCATTTATGTTCAAGTCTGGATTCTTCTCTCTAGATCTGAAATAAGTGTCCAAGTCCTACATTCTTATATCATAGTATATAGCACTAATGTTTTGTATAATTTGATCTTAATTGCAATACTGATATTATTTTTCCATGTCCTTTGAAGTCTTGACACAGTTACCAAAGGTGTCTCTTATCAGGACTTAACTTTTTAATGGTAAGATGCAGATGGAAGGATCTTTTCCAACTGAATTTTTGTAGAAATGTATATGTTTAGTAATTTTATTTCTGTCATGAGGAAAATAAGAATAGAAAAATCAGAATGGCTAAAAGTACTTTCAATGATATGAAGAAAATGTTAATATCTAAACAAATTACAAGTAAACTAAAAATTATAATTATAAAATGCTACATATATTCTATATTAATGTACAACTCAGAAGCATGGACAATGAACAAACAACTAGCAGACAGAATTGATGCTTATGGAAAGAGACCATGGAAAGGGAAGAAAACAAACACAGGTTCTAAAAACACTTTGTATGAAAAAAGAACTATTAAAGAAATTATGATTAAACAAATCAAATATTTTGGACATCTTAAAAGGCCTCCAGCATCCTCTGTCTCTTGCCTTGTAGTACACACTGAAAGGCTATCTTGTTCATCACTATGTTTCCCTCCCACTTGTATTTCTGTGTATCTTTCTGTGTTAAAGACCTTACATGAGGATAAAGATGAGGGGAGGCGAGCAAGAGGTAGACAGAAATACAAGTTGCAGAGAAACATCATGAGATGGACAGGCTACAGTCTAAGCAAGAAAGCAAGACCAAAGACTAAGCACCACCAAAGCAAGAAGGAATGTTGGTGGTCCATTACAGCCAACCTTCATTGCGGAGATGGCAGTTGATTATGATGATTTCTGTCATGAGACATATCATTGCAACTTGGCTTGGTCTTCTCATTTGTACATTTAGTTCTTCTTCACACACACACATACATACATACAAACATAACATACATACCATACATACGTGCACACACAGTTTTAAAAAAGAGACAACTTTTTTTGGTGGTACTTTTATAAAAGATATTTGCTGATTGGACATCGTTCAACCTATTGACTCTGTCTATCTGGTCATTAACGTCTTGTGGTTACCTGAATTGTACTCACCTCATAAGTAATGAAAGAGGTCAAGGCCAAAACCAAATTTTTGGAAATAACTCATGGCAGGTTCATGAGAATCCCATGAAAATTACTGAACACAAAACTTTCTGAGCATATTATTGAATGCCTATAAAATTTTGATTGATGGTTCTCAAATAAATTCAGTGCTCTAGTATGGTTATCTCACTACAGAACAATGATTGGACAATCACAAAGTGTAGTGGACAGACTATTTAATGTGGTTAAATCACCATTAGTCACCTTTGGAGGCAATTTCAATATACTGGCTCAGTAGCTGACCTGCCGCGCATGGAAGACCCAGAGTCACAACTCATGCTTGAGTTGAGACCGCTTCATATGACTTCATCACCTCAGTAATCAATTTACATCTGCATCCTTCACACTTCACTCAGTGCCAGCAGCTCTAAATCTATTTTTGGACATTTTGATCTATAATCTTTGGCTGAACAAATACATAATAAGAAAATACAGAATAATACAGAAATAATATTAATTTAAAAACATGTTTAAAAAATAAATATCAGTGACTGGTACAGTCTAACAAAGAATATGATGCTCATGTTGTATTACACACAAATTGTGCAATATGTTCGAGAACAGAGGAATGAGCACCATAAATTCCACACTGAACAAAATGTCAGAAACTAAGGCAATAATCAATGATTGTAATAAGTCATGATCATTCTGCCCTTCGCTGGGTCATTACATGGATTGTTAATTTTAATTTTTTGTTTAAAGTGTTTTTAAATTAATATTTTTTCCTGTGTTTTCTTATTATTATATGTTTGCTCAGACAAAGATCATGGGTTGAAACTTTGACCATTTTCATACTTATTCATTTCATTATAGTTGTTTTTGTCATCTTTTTTATTAGTTGTAGTAGGTGTTTGTAACACGTTTACTTATTCAATATATTTACCTTCTTCTTGACAAGCAGACTTGTAAAATATATTTCATGTTTCTGCATAGCTTACGCTATAGAAGTGGAAAATGGATCATTTGCATGGGACAAATCAGGGACACCGTCACTGAGAAAGTAAGTGTTGACATGATGAGATTATATTTGCTCTGTGTGCCTGCTTTTTTGAGGTTAAGGTTGTAGAACATGAGGCAGATAAAGTTGTAAGTGAAAAGAAGCTTGACATTGACAGATTATAGTTTGTCAGAGTGTACTATCAAGACAAGTAAAATATTTCAGCATATAATGACTTTGTTGAAGACCTTACTTGAAAGTAGCATTGAGGGGATGCAAGAAAGATGTATGAAGAGATACAAGTGAAAGGGAAACATCATAAGACGGACATGTTATAGTCTAACAGAGTGCACCACCAAGGCAAGTTGGAGGTTTGTTGCAGCCTCCTCCGTTGTTGAGATTGTACTTACTCATGATGTTGTACTTACTCATGATGATCACCAAGAGGCAAAAAGATTTGGAGATCCCTTGAAGCAATCTTTACTGCAGATAAGGAATTTTATCAGATCTGATATTATTTTTTTGTGGGGGGAGAACATTTGTTCCCAAATTCCCACAGGATCTTTTAAGCAGGACAATGGTCTTACTAGTTTTCCAGCAGGATCTAGTCTAGATAAGGGAGAGGTATTGTGGTGGTACTTTATTTGTGTCATTGGCCCAACACATCTGTTTTCGTTATTGTAACTAATATGTTCAAGGTTTATGCTACTTCTACTGAATGGTCATCTGTAACCATATCGCTAGTATAGTAATATATATATAATATATACCATATGCCAGTCATATGAGAGAACTGGTTCTTGTACTTTCACGCTGGTCATCAAGCTCTAAGCTAACCATGGTCATGCATGCATAAACTTTTTATCCACTGTCTTGTATTGCTATCGACATGGCCATTGATGCCTACTGATCTGATATAATGTACAACCATTTATCAATTGTGAATTTATAATCATGAGGTATGTGGGCAATTGGTTAGAACGGCAGTCTAATTATTGTCACCACGTTTTCAGATCACAGTAAGGACCAGATTTTTCTAATTTGGAAGTCTAATTAAATACCCACCCTTTACGAATCCTGGTGGCAACTAGCAGAAAGTGGCCTTCATTACCACAGCTAAAATCCTCTCTGCACTCCTTAGCAAAAGGGAATCTCTGGCATAGTGGTTAAGCCATTCACTTTGTGCTCAAGAGGTCATGGGTTTGAATTTGACAGGTGATTTCCCACTCGTACAACCATCCTACATAAATATCTCCTCCTCCACCCACTGATAGATAATTATAGTCAAGTGAAATAATTTCTGAAAAATTTAGAACATATTTCGTTTGGTTTTTCTAAAAAAAATAAGTAGTTCTGTCTAACGATATTGAATCATATACATAATACCCTGACACATTAAGTCAATGAAAATAATCATTCCTGATTTACCAGGCTCACTTGACATTGTTAAAAAGAACAATGATGTTAGAACAAAAAGAAATGGTTGATGTTATAATTTACACATTTTTACCAACATTTAACATAACAAAGTCAAATTAATATCATACCTATTGCATCCATTGCAAATGTACAGTATTCAAGAACTAAATAGCAGTAAATTACCTTAAATAACTTTCTGCATAACTTAATACCAAAATCTATTGCAATTTTTAAACACATGAATACTCCAACATTGTTTTGCCATTTACAGATAAACCAGACATGTGATTTAAATGTTGTTTCAGTCTTCATCAATGTTATAGGCCTTTAAAATGTTACATTGCCAATAAGGCTGAAGAGAAGGTTGCACTGTTAGAAAAAAGTTAACACACTGACAGATAATGTTTAACAGTTTGATGATTAATTATTATTGTATTGTTTCTGCAGTATCAGCTTCCAGATACCCGAAGGCAAACTATATGCTGTTGTAGGTCCTGTAGGTTCTGGGAAAAGCTCTCTCATGTCTGCATTGCTGGGAGAAATGGAGAAACGATCTGGAAGAGCTTGCATTAAGGTAAGTTCCATTAAGGTAAGTTCCTAGTACTAAGGTGGAACACTGTATGTATGTTCTTGGTGCTCACAATAGGTAACACCTGCAAGAAAACTGTAATCAGACAGGGAAAATGGTAAGGATGTTTTGTTAATTGCTGAAAACACACAGGAAAACCCACACAAATCAATGTGTTAACCAAAAGGTCTTTATCAAGAACACAAGTTAAGAACAGCACTGTCCATGATCAATTAACGTCTAATTGAAACACATGCACAAGTATCTGCATGAGAACGAACAAGAAACAAACAGTTCCTATGTTCCTATTGATTATAGTTATCTTTCCCTAACCCTACTACCTCTATGTGATGTTTCCTTTGCAGAACATTGCTTTCTCTGCCACTCTGTAAAGCCTTCAAGTTTTGCAAAAGCTGTCCAGCCTCTTCCAGGGTTATATTCAAAAGTCTTTGATGTCATTTGTTTATTGTAGTCTTGGTTGTTTACCCTCCGTTTTCTATGTGGAATATCTCTCTCCATGATTAATCTTTGTAACCCATTGTCTTTTTATATGTCCAAAATTTGTTAGTCTTCAATTTTTGATAATTTTAGGGGCCAATTCTATTTTCAGGTCTTTACAGGCATCTGTGTTGGTTAATCTTTCTGTCCATGATATTCTTAGAACCTTTCTATAGCATTTTATTTCAAATCCTAATTTTCTTTTTCGTTGCGGATGTCAATGCCCAAGTCCTGTAAAAGGTCAAAAATAAGAATAGATGGTTTCAGAACTTAAATGCGAGTTTTAAGAACATAATTTTATTCATTTTAATTTACAAGATACTGGAATTAAGAGTTGCAATTTCACAAGCCTTGCACGCATATACACACCATTATTCACAAACCTCACATCTTTCTGTGTCAGTGACCTATATTATATGACTTGCACAATATTGACTTCATTCACTGTACTCATTTTGGAGAATACCAATGAAATATTTTGCTGTGAGGTAAAGTTAAGGTAAGGTATGAACCAGGAAAACAATTAATTTTCCCATGCTTGACTGTCTAGGCAAGTTGGTTGACCAGAAACTGCCTGACTTGTGTCACCTTTGCATTTGCTCAGAAGCTTGGTGCTATTCCTCGACCTTCCCAGAGCATGAACCCTGGTACCATACATTCTTTTGTCCGGATGAACAGCGGAGTAATTCTTTTCAAACCACAAATAACGATATAACTTTGGTCAAAGGAGAGGGGGCAAGTAACTAACACTGAATTATCGCCGATCCCTGCTCCATTACAAACATAGTGTTAATATGTTTCTCAATAACTACTTTCTATTACAGAGCAATGTAGCTTATGTTCCTCAACAAGCTTGGATCCAAAATGCAACTGTAAAAGATAACATATTATTTGGCAAACCATTTAATAGTAAAAGATACAAGAAAGTTCTTTATGCATGTGCTCTAGAGCGAGACCTGGAGATTCTATCTGCTGGAGACCTAACAGAAATTGGAGAAAAGGTGAAATAATGCTTTTAAATCTCAAGCTCTACCATTTTCCATTCAAAACTTACTACAGCATTTCTCTTTGTTTTAATCGTACATTCCTTGAGTTCTACCATTTTCCTTTCAACACTTGCAATAGCATTTCTCTGTGTTTCAGTTGTACATACCTTGATTTTATGCTATACTAAAATAAGGGTATACAATTTACATTTTTTTAAAAACTTCCGCTGATCTGAAATTTTTAGTAATTTGTAATATCACTCTGCTTGGTGTAGACCCTTATTTTGGTGTAGTACCCTTGATTTTATTTTAACAAACTCAGTTTGATCATTTAAAGAATTATTATTTGAAATTTACAATATTTATTATTTCATTTTTATAGGTCTTCTGTCTGTTGCCCAGCGCTCAGAAGGGGAGCAATATTAATAACTCTGTGACTTGTCATGCATGTCATTAAAGGTGACAAAGATTTTTATGATGGGGTTATATATCCTATTGAAGCTCAAAGTGATACAAAAGCCTTAGCCTTGTTGAAGCCGAATGTATAGAGCTAAAAGTTACAGATATCACACCTAAGCTGTAAACCATGACACAATGCATTTGTTCTCATGACTACACTCTGCTCATGTGGAGAAGTTTAAGAATGTATACAGAAGAAGAAAATAGACCTTCAGCTTTCATGTTTATCATTGAACAATGATTACTGCATTTAACTATAACTTAATCCTTCATTACACACAGGGCATAAATCTGAGTGGAGGGCAAAAGCAGAGAGTGAGTTTAGCTAGAGCTGTATACAGTAATGCTGACATCTATATCTTTGATGATCCACTGTCTGCTGTAGACACTCATGTTGGCAAACACATCTTTAACAATGTTATTGGCCACAAAGGAGTGCTCAAAGGAAAGGTAGCTAACAATGTTTATGTGGACATCAAGTGATTACATGTTGTTGGCTATGAAGGAATGTTTGAGAGAAAGTAAAATGAGTATGTTTATGTGGGAAAATCCACCAAAGTTGAATGTGTTGGGCCATTGATGACACAATGCTTTCTGTCTGTATTTATTAAATACGAGTTCATGTATTTCCATTTCATAAGTTTTTTGTAAAACGAGCTGACGTAACATTTATCATGTGGTATTTTGTTTAGAGTGCAAATTGTACAATGCAAATTATTCAAGAAACAAAAGGTTTATTAATATGAAATATGCATTTTTTTAAACAGTTAAAGTAACACTAGAGTTTCCATTTTTTTTTAACAGTTTGGAATAGTTTGTCATAATTCATAATGATTTGTGATGAATAGAATTTACAGATGCCTTTACAATTTATAGTCAAACTGACACAGAAAATAAGGATGTAGACATGAGTGCTCTTGTGAACCACAAATTATTTTATGTAAACCCATGTAGACACATTTTCAGTCATTTGTTATTTTAGGAACTTGTACCCACATCGCCTTGCACTGGTCTACATCCTGCTAAAAATCTAGTAGGACCATTGTTCCATTACAAGAGATATTTAGTGGGAGTTTGAGAACATAACTTAAAAAGAAATATCTGCTGAATTATTATTAGTAAAATTGAGTAAACAATAAATAGAATAGTTGTAAGTGATGTGGGTCTTCTCAAGAGGGAAGTCTAACTATATGTGCATGCTATCCACTTTGGGTTTTACTGTATTGATAACCACAGGTTTCCAAATGTGAAAAGTTAGTTTTAAGATGTTGGGAATGTATGAGAGATGAGAAATGTAATATCAGTGACAGATAAACTTTAACTTTTAGCAAGCCGAGTTATAATTTTACTTTCTATCCCAATTGTTTTCCGCAAAAAAGCAACTAAACATGGGTGTTTAGAAAACACAATTATTTTTTTTTGTTCTTAGAAATTTTCAAATAATTTGTGTACATGTAGACCTAAAAAAAAAAAAAATTGAATACTGCACGTATTGATCTAAGTTCTGTTTCTGTTACTTTTGATACAAGATATGTGAGAAGGTTCTAAAGACGGGAAAATAGAAAAATATCAAAATCAAATCAAACATTTTTTTGGCGAAAATTGCTCATTTTTATTTATTTTCCAATGTGGCAACCCTTAAAACATTGTTTTAAACACTGTAAAGCATCAAAATCTATTGTATTTATATCGTTTCCTAAACAAATTAGCATAATATCTCTGAGGAAATTAATAAAACATATGAAACCAGATTACTGTGTAAAAATCTTGTAGTTGAGAGTTAGACCTAGTCTTTACTAAATCTGACAATACTTGTTCCATACTTGTTCAATATCATATAGCGAAACCACTGTGATACTATATATATCTTACCTGTCAACTGCCCATAAATCGCCGTAATTTTTACGGTTTTTTTCCAAACTGTACGGCTTTACGGGCGTGCACCGGCATTTACAGGTTTTTACGTGAATTTCTGCAGTTCTGTATGTTTTTGTGTTTTTTATTAATTTTAGTGGAGACACTGATATTTTAATATATATTTAGTGAAATAGTGGTGACACTGATATTTTAGTATATATTTTAGTGGCAACAGTGATCTGTACGGGTTTTATTCACAATAGTGTCGTTTCCGATTTTTATTTGATCTGGTCTTGGGGCAAAATATTGTTGGAAACAATGCTTTTAACACACTACCCAGTACTTTAATTATTCTCTGTGCTGGGGACGTTGTCTTTATACCGAACTTAGGGAATTTTTGTCCACATGCATTGACAGTGTTACTCAGTGTATCTACAGTACACAAATACTAGTAACACATGTATTTTGTTTCTAGGCCTATTATACATTGTTTAATTTATATTATAAGTTTTTGTTTGCCTCCTAGACCTAGGTAGTGTAGGTAGGCCTATAGTTAAATAATAGAATATGTTATTTGTTTATGTAGGCCTAAATCTGATCTTTAGAATTATCTTAAACCAATATTTTATTGTCACGTTATGTTTCTTTTTAGGAATTACAAATGGAAAATGAGAAAATGATGCAGCTGACTGAAAATGAAGCCGTCGCTGCTATAGATGCACGATCCCTTCCGATCACAGATGCACAATCTCCACGAGTCATTGTTGTATGGTTTCCGCCGATAATAGATGCACAGTCTCCGCTATTCACAGATGCACGATCTTCGCTATTCATAGATGCACGATCCCTGCCGGTTAGAGCTGCACAATCTCCACGGGTCATAGTTGTACGACCTCCGCCGATAGCCGATGCACAATCTCCGCTATTCATAGATGCACATTCTCTGCCGGTCATAAATGCACGATCGATGCCGGTCATAGATGCATGATTTCCGCCGGTCATAGATACACATTCTCCGCCGTTCATAGATGCACATTCTCTGCCGGTCATAGATGCACGATCGATGCCGGTCATAGTTAAACGATCTCTGCCGGCCATATATGCATAATTACTGCCAGCCATAGATGCATGATCTCCGCCAGTCATAGATGCACGATCTCCGCCGGTCATAGATGCATGATCTCTGCCTGTCATAGTTGTACAATCTCCACTGATCATAAATGTATGATGTGCGCTATTTATGGATAGTTGAAATTATTGTCGAACGCATTATAGAGCACTCCAACAAGTTGTTATAGTTTCAAACGGATCTAAGCATCCATTCTCTGTAATAATTTTGTTTTCATATTTCTTTTTTTTAAAAATGTTTTTAAATTAAAGTTACATAAAGATACATAGGCCTAGTCTTTGTGCTCTATAATTTTCCCACGCTATTACTGTCTATGTTAAACAAAGGCAAACTACCCGTAAAGAAACCCAAATGCCTTTTTTTTTTTGCTGCTGTGCGCAGATGGAGCCCCCCTCACCATTGTGTATGATTTTACAGTTTTTCATGCTCAATTACGTTTTTTCAAAACTTTTTTTATGGTTTTCAGTCTCAACAGGTTGACAGGTATGATATTTATATACTTTACAAAACTAATGTTATTATTAAGGATTCCTGACAACCAGAAATACAATCTGTAATGATTGAACGTCAATTAATAATATTGACGGTCATTGAAATTCGCTGATGGATTCAGAAATGGATGTTTCAAAATTTTGACAATTACTTCAACGATAAATGTCTTCTGTGTCTCATTTCATGCTGGTAATGGAAGTTTGAAACAACTACTATCTGATTCGCTAATTTCAATCACATGACATTAATATTCATATCATTTTAACTTTGTCGAATATGGTCATAGAAATAGTCTAAATATCTCACCAGCAACTGTAAATATCGGGAATGTTTTTGTCGAACTATTTCGCTTATGGCACGCTAAAGATTAGTGAAAAGAGAGTATTTGATCTGTCTTCAACCTCCAGTTTATCATCTTTATCTCCTTATCAGACACGTGTTCTTGTTACCCATGGTGCTCATTGGCTGCCTATGGTTGATTCTATTCTTGTATTGGAGGGTGGCGAAATCAGTGAAGCAGGTAGCTATGAAGACCTGATGTCACACAATGGACCTTTTGCTGAATTCATCAA
Organism: Meghimatium bilineatum; assembly: GCA_034231615.1. NCBI lineage: Eukaryota > Metazoa > Mollusca > Gastropoda > Stylommatophora > Philomycidae > Meghimatium > Meghimatium bilineatum. The sequence goes on from CM067304.1 coordinate 45,734,766, forward strand.
GACCTACCTGCTTCAAGAAGATGATGATGTGGAAGAAGCAGATACAGAAAGTCAGTATTCATATTTTATTTTATTTATTAAAGAAACTAGAGAACTATAATCAAAAACTATGCAATAAATCTGGGTTCCCTTCCCAATATGTGCACAGTCCCTTTCATCCGACTAAAAGTGTAAAGTAACAGAAAATTTACACAGTACTTTGGGTAATTTTTCACTAATTTTCCCCAGCTCATAAATTATGAGTATTAATTATCAAGTGAGTGATTAAGGAATCCATTAATATCACATATCAATAACCTTAAGGTGCTAAAAGGTATAGATGATTGACATATTTGTACTTAAGTTTTTTCATATGTACACTACCCTTGATTCTTGATTAGAAACTGGCTTCACAGCACGCCGGACATTCCCATAAGTACTCCGCCCTCCGCTCCAGCAGCCATCCCAGTGTATGTAGACTCATAGTTCCGGTCAGGTGTTGATTGTGTGATCTTCGGGACTTTCCAAAAAATTTACTTTTCCTCACCTCTGAAAACTCCCATTTCTAACATTCTCTGTATGTGTACGTTCTCAACCTCATTGACATCATCTGCATCTTGAAATGAATTTATTACTGCCTTTATTAAATCTGCTTTATCTCTTCTCAGCAATGTATCGTCTATCGCCGCATTGCCTCCCAATAAGTCGGCTCTCTCGTTTCCTCTGACCCCAGCATGACCAGGGCAGTATATCCATGTAGTGCTCTGGACAACTGAGTTGTTCAATAAGTCCCACCATTCTTTTCTTAGCATGAACTTTTCTATCTTGCGCAACATGCTTTGAGAGTCTGTGAGTATTACCGCGTGTGTTGATGTATCAGTTATCAACCAATTAAGAGCTGCTGTAACTCCCTCTATCTCCATCCTCATGCTCGATGTGACAGTAGAATATGCTGAAGATTCTCAACCAACTTCACACCATTTCTGTAGGCAACAAAACCCCAACCGCTTTTATTTGTGTTTCTGCTAACAGAGCCATCTGTGTATATAATAATGTCTTGTGGTTTCGAGTGTAGTTGGGCGAGTTCGTGCACTGTATCTTGAGCCCTGACTGCCATCCATTTCCGACACGCTTTATCTAGTTGTATTATTACTTTAGTCAGTGATTTCACTGACTACCCTGTTGTACCTGATTTATTTCTTTGCAATAGTCTTTGTAGTAGCACTACCATTTTCTTACTGTTACAGGAAAGACCTAACTACAATAAGGTAAATGAAGTGGATAATGTTAGACCATCATTGTATTCAATAACTTTCTGTAGAAATCACTGTCATTCAAGAAAACATATATACTTTTTGCAGTTCGTTTAGTTACGGAGATGATCTGCATATTCCTGTTGCATAGGTGTCAACTAGTAGGCCTACGGATTTTTTGTATGAATACGGATTTCCAGACCACAAATTTTTTTTTTTTAAATGTATGTTTTTAAAAAAAATAAAATAATTTGGTGTTGGAATATTACTAATGCTGATGTTTTTTTTTATCTCGTACGCACATATTGGAATATATTCATGGGAAAAAAAAAAGATCTTTTGGTGCTAAGTACGGTTGTTTTTACTGAAATATGGAAATAAATTGTTGAAAATTTATTTTAAAATTACGGATTTATGAAAAAATAAGTTGACATCTATGCTGTTGGAGTGAGAAAGATATTTAAAAAAACCTATTTCTGCTGTCTTGTGTTCACCCTTATCTATCTCAAAGAGTGTAGAGGTTTGATTTCCTTGTACTTGTGTTGTCCCATATGTGCTCTGAACAGAGCAACATACTGCCTTCAGAGAGTACCACTCTTGGCATGTAACCCCATGGCTTCACGCTATAATCCCCAGGTATCTCTAAAAAATCTGAACTAGAAATTCAGAATGCACTACAGCAAAAAAAAATTATGTGTTGATGGTTACGTCCTGAATAGGATATGCTACCAATTCAGTCTATGAAAAAATTACTTGTTAATAAGACATCTGGCCTAATATTAATCCTGTTGCCTTTTGTACACAAGGTAATAGGCTTAACCACTATGCCACAGAGATCTCTTGTTTATCCATATTCTTTCAGTACTATGTATGTGGACATTTTGCTATTAATAGATTCAGTATACATTCTGGACAAGAAGAATCTCTTACCAAGAAATCATTGCAAAGTGTCAGCAATTAGAAATTGATACTATTATTTCACCCATGTGTTGCCGGACTTCAAAAGGGGACCAATGAATAGCGACACTGTTACCTGCTGTACAAGATGTTAAGGTGACTAAAGAGTTTCTGGTATAGAGTTGACTCTTCCATCCCATATAAGGTTAAAGTAACCCAGAAACCATGCTGAATTTGGATTGGTCATGACAATCGGCACAGATATCGTATTTATAATGTGACAAATCATTGCATTCTCTGATCTATATCCTGCTAGTCTGCAAAAGTTTGAGAATGAACACAGAAGTATTATCTTTTTAAAGAAAGATGTTGATGAATTTGTCATGTGTTGCACTCTGAGATTAACAGATGGTCAGCTTATGGACCGAACAGACATACTCAATGTTCTTCGTGAGTTTGCATGATCAGAGAATTTTTAAATACATGAGCATGAGTCATCATGAGAATGTGTAAATTGAGAGTGAAGATAGACGTGGCCAGTAGAGAACACCTAATGAAAATTTCAAGAAAGAACACTTAACCAACATACGACAATCAATACAAGGTAACTGCGTGAAACGTAACAACAATTTAACGTATTACACAGGTTTATATAACCGCTTCAATCAGACACAACAGACTATATCTAAAACTAGTGGGAAATGATGTGCACACAAGAAAACATACAAATTTCAATATACAAATCATATTCGTTTCAACCAAAAGGTCTTTATCAAGATACACACAAAACATCAAAAGATGTTTAACCAACATAGAATAGGAACCATTATCTGCTATACCCTAAGAGATTTACTTTTACTTAAGCAAAGATCTTAACACTTTTGGATATATCCGGTGTTTGAAGAGGATAATCACCATACCTAATACTGCAACCATTTATTGTTGTCATTAATATCAAAGGCACAACAGTTCTGATTTTTATAATGATATCATTTATGCCGTGCATGTCTATAAAATACATCAACACATTTTTTGGATTTTTTTAACACCCCCCCCCCCCCCATCCTCCAATAACTTGTTTGTAACGGCTTCAGAGACCCCACCCCCTGCATTATTGTGTCAACTAATATGATTTAACCCCCATTCTCTTTCCTTTTTATCTCCCCTCCCCCCCCCCCCCCCCTTCACACACACAGACATTTACAGAACAAGTGAAGAAACATATCTTTTTCTGACTATTAGAAAAAATATAACTGATGTAATTTTTTAACAGTGCCTTTATGTCATACTTATGAAGATTAATGTTTACTAGTGGACAGTTATGCTATTCTTGTAAACAGTTAAAGTAATCAAGACCAGAATTTGGAATGATCTGGAGTGTGTCCCTTCTGATGCAGCAGCCTCAGGAGATGAAGGTTTTACAAAACACCATCTTAGACACAGAAGGTTAGTTACAATAATCTCTGATAGTCCAACTATGTGTTATTGGTAGGCTAAGCAAGACTTTTACTGCACATTCTGAAGAGTTCAGACAATGAGTATGTAAACATATTAAGTTGGATGTTCTAGGCCAAGGTTTCTCAAAGAGTGTGAGACCCCCCCCCCCTTAAGGGGTGTGAGTGACTTCAGGGGGTTCATACAGGATCAAGGAGGGCAAAGATATTTAGAGAACACATTAAATTGTACAAAAATATTGAAAATGCTTACTAATTTTATGTACAATAAGACAAGAAATTTGTGTAATTCTGTTGATATTAACAGAACTATCTGAAATTTGGCACAACTAGGATTATTGATACCAGTGACAAGCTACGGTTCCAAGCAGAAAGCTTTTTCTATCTATTATCTTTTCTTTGCTTTTGCTGCAAGGCGTTGCAGGATTGATTGACGATTGGTTTTCGGACTTTGACATGTTTCGTCGCTTGATATACAGTAATATTGTAACGTCTAAGAATGTTGGTGACTCGTTATTTTGTTAGTGTCCATGTCTGACATTGATAATACATTGTTGGTATGAAGATCTAACCTATAGCAATCCGAAGTCGACAAATATTGAAAAATGTAATCTAGCGATAGAAACCCACTGTTGACAAATGCCTACATGGAGGTAGCCATCTGTCGTCATGGATAGCAACTGTCCATGTTTGTTTCCCATCATGCTCTTATAGTAAGTGTGTCCTAGAGTGATTGCTCCTTAGTTTTATGGATTGCAAAGTTAATTTATTTGACCTTTTACATCTGCAAGCTGAACTGCATAGGCCTAACTTGAGCGTCACCCTATTTTGCTAATTCTTCACATATTATTATTCGTAAAAGGACAAATTTTAAATCTTTAGTGTTTCAATTACTGTAGGTCAACATATGGTGTTTGAGAGAGATATTTATAATATTTAAAAGTGATGAAATCAATATCATATAGTATACAACGAATTTAAGGAGCCATGTTTTCTTTGGCTGGGCATACGCCTGACCTTGGTGCGATAAGTTCTTTGTGTGCATTTGTCAGCATTCTTGATTTTGGTTGTACACAACATAACACGGGCACACACAAGCAAATAACACCTCCAAATCATATCCAACACCCATTTGTCTCTATTATCTTCGAATTTGAAATCAATAACTCAATAAATAAAAACGTTACGCCAATAAAGCAAACACATGCAAAAAAACCAGAAGTCATAAAAAATGACCAGTGTCAGACGCAATATGCGCTATTCTTAGCTGGGCTAAGAATGTCGGAGTAAGAAGAAGAGGGAGACCAAGAGAAACTCTATGAAGAACCATTAATAGAGAAGACGTGTCAATGAACCTAAACAACACGCAAGAATTGAAAGACCTGGAAACACAAAGACAGAAATGGAAAGCTATGGTTTCTCAAGTTTCTGCCCTATGCGCCTCCTATGGCCATGGAGGAACATAACATAACATTAGATGGACTGCTACAGGTTAATCTATGATTTGCCTTTTGGTTCTTTTTCTTCTTCAGCATTCATTCTCAAACTCCTACTTTATCTCTCTCTTATAGCAGGACAATGGTCCTACTATATTTCCAGCAGGATGTAGTCCAAAGAATGAAAATGTATTGTGTTGCCATTTTATTTGCGCCAATGTCCTGACACAACCGTCTTTGGTGGTGCCTTTTTTGGTTTCTATTGGGATAGAACATTTTTATGAAACTAATTTAAAATATGTCAATAATATTTTTTTTCTTGGAAGTAATTAGATTGAGTACCTTTTATTTAAATGAATCTATCAGGGAGCTTTTGTAAATCATGCTGCTATTTGCATAATTTCTATCCTCAACCATAGCAGAAGAAACATTCCAAATGAAGTGTTTGCAGTACATTGTACATTCTTTAAATACAGATTCATTGTTTTTCCTACAAAAACGATTGCCATTGTGCTTGTGTGAAAATTGTGTTTTCAATGAAGATATGAAGCCATCAGGATTAGGTGACTATGTGTGACCAAAAATCATTAAAAATGCCACAGGAATGAAGAATTTACCATTTTTTTAAAGTTAACTTCCCCCAAAAGGCATATCTACGACCCTGGTTTAGAGAGAGAGGGGTGAGATGTTGATGTATAAAATGTATATGAACAGTGGCAGTGATAGGAGTTTGAGAGACACTGTTTTAGACCCATATGACGCGTCTCAAATTGTAGTACAACATATTCACACTCTGAGTCACATCACATGAGAAATTGTGGTGGTTAAATGAGAGTGCATGCAGAAGAGGAAAGATTATGTAAACAAAACTCATATTTTACGCTCAATGTTATCAAGACAAGTACACTTGTGTGGCAACTGGGGCCTGGTTCAAAGTTCTAGTTCAGGGTGCAAATAATAGGGCTGCTGTCTTCTTTCCACGCATGTTGTAGGAAGTGACTAAAGAATATTTTGGGAATAAGATCACTCGTCACCTATGAAAAAATCAGTGCTGTCACAACTTGTCTCAATTTCATACATTTATTTTCTATCAAATAATCTCCATGGATGATGAAGAAATGCAGGTCAGCAGATGTTGCACCTTTGTCCTTTTGTGACAGACTCCTAGGTAATGGGAAATGCTAGATATGCCATCACTGTGGATAAGTCAACAAATCTGATAGAAAAATGATGAGAAAGTTCGGCCAGATGTTTGTATTTACAGGTCATGGTAATCCTGGGGTACTGGCACACTGGAATCCCTCCCTTTTGGGACTAAACATACATCTATAATCCCCCCCCCCTTTACACACTTGTGCTTTTTTTCACTGTTTGGTGAGAAAACTGTCATACAATCCAGTGGTGCCTTTACTACAACCACGAGTAGTCTTGCAATGGAGATAAAAGTCATGGCTTATGTCACAGAACTATTCTCATGCACTCATACTTAATAATTCAATGAACATGATCTGCAAAATTGAAGCGGGAGTTGTCCATTGTCAATGGGAGAAGTTATTGACACAATCTATGACCAAAAAAACTAGCTTTATATTCGTGAAGCAAAATGAATTAAACAGGTTACTAAAAACACTTACCTTGCCTATGAATAAAAATATATAAAAAAGTATATATAAAAAAACATAAAATAAAACTACAACAGGACAATTCTCCACGTATTGGCTCAAATGGAACCTTTTTCAAGAGACAAATAACAATAAACACCACAATAATAAACAAAATAGATGACTTAGATTTCATCAAGCCATGTCTCCATGACGCAGGAATGGAAACACATATAGTAAAAGAAAAAAGTATTTTCTTTTACTAGATGCGTTTCCAATCCTGCGTCATAGCTTGATGAAATCTAAGTAATCTATTTTGTTTATTATTGTGGTGTTTATTGTTATTTGTTTCTTGAAAAAGGTTCCATTTGAACCGATACGTGGAGAATTGTCCTGTGTAGTTTTATTGTATGTTTTTTTATATATACTTTTATATATATTTTTATTCATAGACAAGGTAAGTGTTTTTAGTAACCTGTTTAATTCATTTTGCTTTACTATTTGTTCGTTCGGTTACTGCGGCACCCTCCACTTTGTCGGACACCCTCCAACCATTTGGTTCTTTATATTCGTGCCAGGACATGTGAGTGTCGAAAATAATGAGCAAATGAATACATTAGAGAGTATGGCCATAGTGTCAATGGTCAAAAGGTACATCAATGGACCAATCTAATATAGTTAATGTATTAAGGGACCTCAGAAGATTGCACGCTCAGAAGATTTTCAAAAGTTTGAATCATGGTCACTTTCAGGACTGTGTCAGATTGGTGTAAATATCTGAACATCTGTAAAGAGAAAATAATAGTTATATGAAAAGACTTAATAATGAGCATCAAACTGGAACTATCAAATACTACACTTTGATGGATTTATTGACGAGGATTGAAGCACCTATAGATGTGCCCGCAGTGCGCTGATGATAATCTGTAGTCACAACTCATCAATACTATAAACATTTATTTGATTACTCTGCAGTACCGATACTATACTTTAGAGTATTAAGACATCATTGAAAAACTTTAACTAGTTCCAAGATTACCCTATAAGTATCCCAATGTCCTAAATGCTACCACTTAAATTTTTACTTTAAAATAAAATTCTCGACTTATTTTAATTTTTTGATATATGTTTTCGTTAATTTTTAGAAGTACAATCTCTGTCCCATATGAGCCATCAATAACTGCGTCACTGCTGCTACAGTCCCAAACAGTTGTGTATGATGATAATGTTGAAAACGAAAGTTTTGGGAAGTTAGTACAGGCCGAGAAGATGGAGAAGGGAAAGGTATGTCCTAAAGTTGTTATGCAAATCTTACATTATTAATACAAAATTCCCATTTTTTATGGTGTTGATTTTAACAAAAGTGTATCTTTCACCTTGTTGACATGTTAAACGTTCTGTTCATTTATTTGGCATTAGTTCTCAAACTTCCACTGGATCTCTCTTGTAGCAGGACAATGGTCCTACTAGATTTTCAGCAGAATTTAAATCCAGAGAGCTGAGATGGAGTGTGTCTCTGTTTTAATTATGTCAATGGTCAGACACATCCAGTTTCAGCAGTTTTAGCATAATAATTTAAACCTTTAGCACGCCAAATAAAAATTAAGTAAATTGCAGCCAAATTCTTTTTTGACAATATGCAGACTTCTGGCAAAATAGCACAAGATGACGGCTGTGTTGTTTCAAATATAATATTTTTATATTATTACCTATAAGAACAACCAGACCATGTCTGTCTCGCTAACGTTATCAACTAGGCCAACTAAGCGAATCATCCTACATCTTTGATATATTCAATGCAGGATATAAGGCTACTAAATGTCTAAGCCAATTGTATTTCTGATATAATTTCTTTCCAATTCATTACATGTTCATACCATTGTCTGTGAAAACAAACTAAACATGTACGGTCCTGCAACTTAAACAAATGTTGCAAAGCCAGAGATAGCTATAACCAGAATGGATGCAATCACTAGCAACAGCACTGTGTCCTTCAGACATGTCAGACAAAGAGTTAATATCTCCATCGCCTGTAATATCGAATAATGGAGTAAGATATACATCTGTAACTCATCATAATCCATAAGAATTTTATTGAAAATAGCTTCCATTTCATCTTGATCTGCACTGATTGGAACAGACGACCAATAATTAATTATAGCTCTGATATTTCATGTCCTTTCAAACGCAATGCAGGAAAAGGAAGTTTGATTATTGTTAACCTTGTTTCCGATGTTTCCCGGACTTGTCACCTTATATCCAGTACTGTTTTTATTGTTAAAAGAGTGCATACCAATGGATGCATGAATGCACAAATGGCTGTGAAGCGATACATAGAGCTTGGTGCGTGTACACATCAAATGTGTGCTAAAGGTCAAATTATGTTTGTTAATTTGCTATAGTACTGCATTGTTTACATCACTTGTCCTGTTTAGTCCCTTATCCTATCCAGTGTTGTATAAGATTTGTTCTCACACACAACTTCAAGAATTATCTCTGTATTGTAGCCCAAAATAATGTCTTTATTTCTGTATTCCTCAAGTCATGTGTTCTGCACAAAAGGCTATGATAATCTGACATGGAGGCAACACATAAACAAAACAACGACAAAGGCCAGGAGGAAGTTAGCTATCCTGAGAAAACTAAATGGAACCACATGAGGAGCTAGTTTGAATATACTTCATATTTTTTACCAGCGAGGCATAAGACCACACCTGGAATACGGTTAAGCTGCGTGGTGTGCTGCATCAAACACCACATTACAAGATCTAGATAAAGTGCAAAACCAGATGCTTGGGATAATGTTGGGAGCAATGAAATCAACACTCATAGTAGAGATGCAGAAAATGGGAAGAATGCAAACACTTGGCAAACGCAGAGACACAAAAGTACTAATTCAAGCAGAAAAGTTGCAGTGTATGCCAAGTCATCCAATGAAGAAAAGATTCCAAAATCTAGCAATGGGGCAACTGTAAAGAAGCAGCTTTATCCACCAAGCTAAACGACTCTGTAGACAACTTACAGACCTACCTGAAGTTGACAACCCCTTAAGGTCTGTACCAGAACAAACCCCAAGGTGTGAAAGGCATGGAATGCCAATATATATATTCAGACCCACTGAAAGGATTACTAAGTAAGGACGAACAGAACAGTATGCAGCGAAGGACAGTCACCCTAGTTTCCTGGACAAGGAATATGCACAAGACATATGTGTCAGAGTTTGCACAGATGGATCAGCACAGAATGCAGTGAGAAATGGAGGTGCAGGTGTATATATAGAATATCCACACAAGCCTAGAGATATGACCTGAATACCAACAGCGAAATTCTGCAATAATTACGATGCAGAAATCCAGGCAATTAGGGTAGCAACTGAAAAACTCAATTCTAATCCTGGCCAACAGTCCATGGTATTCCTGATAGATGCAAGGTCAGTGCTTCAAACTCTCCAGTCTGGAAAACTAACAGACTTGCAAAAACTACTTAATGAACTGTCTTACCAGTATAGGGTAACCTTGCAATTGATACCCTCTCACTGTGGAATACCAGGAAATGAAAAAGCAGACCAACTGACTACAAAACTTTCTGTGTAGATTGTAGCATGTGCGTGTTTATGACTACTGCTGTGCAAGTTATTAATTTTTCCTTCCTTTAGACTGTTGTCTATCATATGACTACTGCTGTGCAAGTTATTAATTTTTCCTTCTTTTAGACTGTTGTCTATCATATTTTAGTTAATCAAGAGATTATCATTGCACACAGGACATACCACTAGGTTTTCTAATTTCCCCCTGAGTATATCTGCAATTACAAAATGACAGTTCCAGCTCTCTGTTATGTTATGTTCCTCCAGGGCCATAGGCGGCGCATAGGGCAGAAACCATAGCTTTCCATTTCTGTCTTTGTGTTCCAATGTCTTTCAATTGTTGTTTGTTGTTTAGGTTCATTGACATGCACTCTCTATTAATGGTTCTTCGTAGAGTTTCTCTAGGTCTCCCTCTTCTTCTTACTCCAGGTGGCACCTAATATAGTGACTGCTGGGGAATTCTTAGGCTGTTCATTCTGAGAAATTGGCCGATTTAAGTCCAACGCCTTTGTCTAATGAAGGAAGATATATAGGTTTGTTTGCTTTCCTCTCCTATAGTAGTGTTAGATTTAAAGTCACTCCACTTAACATTCATAATGGTACGTAGGCATTTGTTTTCAAAGGAGTCTAGTCTCTTACCTGTGGCTTTTGTGGCTTTCCAACTTTTGCATCCATATGATAGAATAGGGATGATGTTGGAGTTAAACAACCTTAGTTTTGTCCAGCTCTCTGTAGGCTGAGAAAAATTCTTTGCCAACCATAATAAAGTTCATTTCAGGCCATGCTACATTTCAAGCTAAGCTTCCTTATTCTGGACATGGAAAAGGAATTATCACCCTCATTAGTTTTGTTTGATCATGCAGCTTTTCTTAAAGAGCTCAGTATATCAGTGCAGTTCATTTTCCTGGTACTTGATAGAGTGGGAGAACCTGCCAAACTGTCTGCTCTCTCATTGTCTTGATCACCTGAATGACCAGGCACAACAATGAATGTGACACCCTCGTCTACCATATGTATGGCATGCTAACCTTTCCCTCGTATAACAAGAAATGCTAACAACTAATCTCTCATTATATTTTATGCCTTCTATTTCCATAAAATCCTCCAAATTTTTTGAGTATTCACATCTTAAAAAATTCAACATTGTTTTCTATATTATTATTTAATTGTTCAAACTTGCAGGTGAAACTTGGTGTATTTTGGGCCTACTGCAAAGCCACAGGCATGTGTGCCATTTCATGCTCATTTCTCTTATTTGGCCTATATCAAGCAGCTAATGCCTGGTCAAATTTCTGGCTGACCGACTGGACCCAGGATGAATACTTGAAAAACTCAAGTAATATCAATACCAACTTGTACAAGGAGAAGAAAGACAACTACTTACTTATCTTTGGTGTGTTTGGAATTGCACAAAGTAAGTGCACATTTGATGTGATCTCATCATTTGTTTTAGCCATTTATATACTGGTCCAGTCATTCAGATATAATTCACAGTTTCATTTATATACTGGCCCAGTAATTCAAATATTTTTTTGGCAAAAGTTTCAGTTTTCTACTCCTTCATCCACATGTGAAATTTCTGAAGGTCTCACTAATGGCATTTTTTCAGACCAACCATTGTGCATCAGTAAAAATCCAGTATGATGACATGCTAATATAGTGAGGCTTTCCTCTTGTGGAAACCATAAAGTATTTCATATGTACAATTACATTTCCCTTTGTGGTGCAACATTAGGAGAACCAAACATTGTACATCACATGGTGTAGTAAAATGGTCTGCAAGCCTGAACATGGCCCAAGATGCCAATGGGTACATGGGGTGTGGTGAAAAGCAACTCTGTGCAGTATGTGACAAATCCTGGGGAGAGCCCAGAATCAAGCAAACATGTTAGATCTGCATAATTGGATATCAGGGAATGCGTAGCTGGCTGTTCCACTCATCCTAGTGACCACAGTCTGGATCTGGGTTGTTATGGGCACCATTGACTGGAAAGAATGCTTGGCTGGGGAGCTGAGAAACCCATGACTCCAACTCTGCATGTTGCAGAAAGGTAGAAAAGTCACAAAACCCCTAGAATTTACCTGCTCTGAGTAGGTGACTTCTCAAAGCATTGTACACTGCTGAGAATTAGTCTTCTGGGTATGAAATAAAGAAACGACCCCATTGTATGTAGGAAGTAAGAGCTACTCGCTCATAATTCCTCACACCTGCAACTTGTAATTATAGAGTTAAACTATTATATCAACTGACCAGACATATTTATTGCTCCCTTTAGGACAAACTCTTTCCCATTATCACAATCATCAGTCAGTGGGAATTACTGACCCAACATATTATTGCCCCTCAACGGTTTCATTATTGTTACCTGTGTTGAGGGAAAGCTCCATCTGTACACTTGGTGAAGCATAACAACTGAAATTTCCTCTACTTATTTACAGACAGGCAATTGTTAAAACTTTAAACCAAATAATTAATAGTGTGTGCAGTATTTTAAACCAAACAGAACTGCAAAATTCATTTTCTCAGTGAATTACTGTTCATTGCTGCACACATTTAAATATTTATAAAGGTACTGTAATATCTTTATTTTTTCATGCTAATTCAGTATTGCATTACTTTATAGTGTCAAATTTGTAGAATAAACTATTAACTCATAGTATACATGAACTAAACTCACATTTTTACACACTCTTTCTACCCAACAAAATAATGTGTTTATAAAAATAAAAAATGAGCCATAGACTAAGATTTAATGCACCATTAACAATAATGTATCACTCATTTATTGGTAGATAAACTTTTGCTTGTTATAATATGATTGGAATTATACAGTGAGCATATTTAGTTCGTAAGCAGAGTAAGTTTTTGTAGCATGCACTAACTTGTTCTGTGTGATGATAATTTATCAATTTATATCATGGTTGAAAATTATTCAGTCAAAAATAAACTATTAATGTACCATTAACAGTAATATAACACTCATTGATAAATAGATCTACATTCTTTTGTTATAATATGATTAGAACTATTCATTAACATATTTATTTTGTAAGAAAATTTACGAATTCTGCCCGGAGTATTTTTAGCGTGTGAACGGAATTCGATTTTGTTATATTTTTTTTTTGCACATGCATCACTGGAACAAAAAATAGTAAGGCCTACTTCTAAATATATTTACATTATAATGTAATATATATATATTTTTAAACATAAATGGATTCCGTCGAAGACGGATTTGTCGGACCATTGACGCAATCTAACGGCGACACAATGCATTTCCATTCTCTGGACTACATTTTGCTGGAAATCTAATTGGGCCATAGTTCTGCTACAAGAGATATCCAGCAGTAGTTTGAAAATAAATGCTGAAGAAGAAGAAGAAACATAAATGGACAGAGAATGTGATTAATACATGTTCATTTTGAAAAGAAAATAATGTTAATATTAAAAAATTTCTTTTAAGAAGAAAATAAAATGTGTAAGTGACTAATGAAAATATTTTGGACATGATATTTTACCTTACCAAATGTCAGAATCAATAACTTCCTCTCAAACTCTATCAGTTTTGTAGATAATCCAATTACGAAAACAACAATTTATAGTATATATGCATAATGCTATCATTTCCTCTGTGTGGACATAATAGCTCACTACTAAATGCAGACATGGAAAGAAGGATTCCAGATACAGCTGTTACAAATAAATATGTAAAATATACGCTCATGGAACAAATATTTTAATATATTACAAAATATGCAGAAACAGACAATTGAGGGTTGTCAAGAGCTAATTTTGGTGGTAGTGAAATGGCATAAGCTTGCTTGGTTTGTACATGCAGTGAGACATGTTTCACTTTCCAAAGCTAGTCTGCAATGAAAGGCGAGGAGATGGCCAGAATTGACAACATCAAGGAATAATACACTCATCCTGTATACACTCATTGAAATGGCTAAGAGCAGAGGTGTTTGTGTTTGAATGACTTTTTGGTGCTGATTTTTCCAATGTGGCACCTCTATAACCTTGACTGGTTGTGAGTCTTATTATTATTAGGCCTTGTTTCTTTTCATTCCAGTAATTTTATTAGTTGCACACAATTTAATTTACTGGATTCGGATGGTGATAGCGGCCAAGAGACTCCACTTTGCTATGCTGAGATCACTTTTACGCTCCCCTATGTCATTCTTTGATACCACTCCACTTGGAAGAATAATGAACAGGTTTTCCAGAGATATAGAGGTAATTTTGGAGAGTGTATGGTTCTTCATTTCTAAGATATGTCCTATACAAAACACCATCACTGTCACTCTCTAGTTTCTTGGATCTGTGCAAGTTGTCCTGCTTCTTCCATTGTCATATTTAAGATGACATCGATATCCTGCATCCATTGATGGACAACCTCTTGTTCTCTTTCCTGTAACCTTACCCTCTATGATTAATCTTTGTAATCCATTGTGTCTTTTTATATGCACAAATTATGATAGTTTTAATTGTTTGATGCTTTTGGGGAGCCAATCTTCTATGTTCATTTCTTTATGATATAAACAAAGCAACAACAAAAGGCAGGAGGAAGTTAACTATCCTGAGAAAACTAAGTGGAACTACATGGGGAGCCAGTGGGAATATACTTTGTAAAGTGTACCAGCAAGGCATAAGACCACACCTGGAATATGGTTCAGCTGCGTGGTGTCCTGCATCAAACACCACATTACAAGAACTAGATAAAGTGCAAAACCAGGCACTTAGAATAATGTTGGGAGCAATGAAATCAACACCCATAGCAGAGATGCAGAAAATGGGAAGAATGCAAATACTAGGCGAACGCAGAGACACAAAGGTGCTAATACAAGCAGAAAAGTTTAAGTGCATGCCAAGTCATCCAATGAAGAAAAGATTCCAAAATATAGCAATGGGGCGACTGTAAAGAAGCAGCTTTATCCACAAAGCTAAACGACTCTGTAGACAACTTACAGACCTACCTGAAGTTGACAACCCCTTAAGGTCTGTACCAGAACAAACCCCAAGGTGTGAAAGGCATGGAATGCCAATATACATACAGACTCACTGAAAGGAATACTAAGTAAGGACGAACAGAACAGTATGCAGCGAAGGACAGTCACCCTAGTTTCCTGGACAAGGAATATGCACAAGACATAGGCCTATGGGATATATACACAGATGGGTCAACACAGAATGCAGTGAGGAATGGAGGTGCAGGTGTATATATATATATAATATCCATACAACGTCTAGAGATATGATCAGAACATCAACAGGAAAATTCTGCAATAATTCTGATGCAGAAATTCAGGCAATTAGGGTAGCAACTGAAAAACTGCTGAACTCCAATCCTGGCCTACAGTTCGTGGTATTCTTGACAGGTGCAAGGTCAGTGCTTCAAGCTCTCGAGCCTGGAAAACTAACAGACTTGTAAAAACTACTTAATGAACTGTCTTACCAGTATAGGGTAACCATGCAGTGGATACCCTTTCACTGTGGAATACCAGGAAATGAAAAAGCAGACTAACTGGCTAAGGAAGGTGCTGCCGAAGACTAACCAGATGGATGTACTAATCACCTACCATCAGAAAAAAACAAATGATCAAGTCAATAAGAAAGCCACAAACAACCAACACACGATGACTATCACATTATGAATAGATCAGAACAAGTTGTAATTTTACACCTCAGCACAATTTTCAAGATTGGCAACACGGCCATGTGCATATGTGGGCGGGCAGCACAGAGTACCAAACATATACTTCAAGATTGTTCTGAGTATGAAATGCTGAGGCAGAAATATTGGCCACAGGAAACAACACTGGAATCAAAGCTCTATGGGCCACTGTATGAACTACAAAAGACAGTGAGTTTTATTAAGGAGACAGAATTACTGATATAGATATGTTTCAAGTCAAAAGTTTAAGTACATTTAAGAATGAAAGAAGAAGAATTTGTTTGTGGATGTCTGCGTTGGACTATCTGTCTGTCCATGAAATTCTTAGGATATTTCTATATCATTCATTTGTAATGCTCATGTTTTCTTTTCTATTATGTATGTCATTGTTCAAGTCAATTTACGGAATACCAGAACATTTAATCAATATATGCAAGGTATTTATGCTAATAGCCAATGTGAAGTCAGAACAATTGCAGGAGTGTTAAATAATTTCCAAATTCAATCAGGAGTTCGCCAGGGGTGTGGCCTATCCCCTCTACTTTTTATAACATATATCAACCACATCTGTAAACTAAAAAGTACCAACAAAGAAGATAACATAAAAGACAAATTAAACGAACTACTCTTTGCAGATGACCAAGTACTAATAGTGACATCAGAAGAACAATTGCAAGAACATATGAACAAACTCCATACAGCATGTCAAAAATTCATCATGAAGATTAATACTGAAAAGACCGAAACAATGGCAATAGCAAAGAAAGAAAGAAATATCACTATCTCCATCGATGATAAACACCTTAAACAAGTAAATGAGTTCACTTACTTAGGAAGCATTATATCGAGTGAAGGGAAAACCAGTAAATAGATACAAAATAGATGCAACAAAACATACCAGATCCTAGGACAGATGACACGCATTTTCAAGAACAAAAATGTAAACATAGACACTAAAGTTGCATTATACAAGACTATTATTATTCCATCACTATGCTACCAGTGCCAAACCTGGACAATGACAGCACAAGACAAAAGAAAAATAGAGACAGAAGAAATGACATGTCTATGAAGAATACTTGGAGTGTCATTGAGATAGAATTAGAAATGATAACTTCAGACAGATAACCAAAATAATACCAGTATTGAAACACATCAAAAGACAACAGATGAAGTGGTTTTCATACGCTTCCTGACTACCAACAGATAGCATGCCACAAATGGCCGTGACACATAGACATTACAGCTGTAAAGCCAGAGGCAGACCATGTAAAAGATGGATTACAGAAATCAAAGAAGCCACAGTAACAAGCTTACAAACAGCACACAAGAAGGCCAACTCCAGAGAACTCTTCCACCCTTGACGAAGCAATGCAAACAAGGGCCACAGTGTATAGATAGATAGATAGATTGCTCAAGTCTCAGGATCATACATTAGCACTGAGAAAATATGTGCATGGCTAGAACATTAGTTTCCTAATTCTAAGCACATCTAAAGCTCACTAAGGTGCGAATAAACACATCTAAACATCGCTAAGGTGTGAATAATGAGCACGGTCCACAGATTCAGTACAGGTGAAGGTAGAAAAGCACTAGAGAACAGCACCATGTGTAAGAAAAATGAGAAAATAGAAATCAAGACAAAAGCAATGTTCATGTTTGAGAATAACCTTTCATCTGTCTTCTGGCAGCAGGTTGATGAAAAGGTAAAAGCAAGATACCATTCCGTTCTGGTGGGAAGAAGCTCTTACTTGGATACTGTCCATGATATCGGTGAATAAAACCTTGACTAAGAGGGAAAACTAGCCCTAGTCCAACTTTACTGTTTCAGCAATTTCCTGTACCGAAACCATGATCACAGTTGCGATATAAAGAGTCAGTACCTAAGGACAAAGGAGGCAATCGACTTCAGGTGAAACTGGCAGACATATCGACATGTGTTTTTGTATGACACCATCAACATCACTTGAAAGATGGATTATTTCATCTAGGATTTAGCAAGGGAGTCCACTCATCTAGATCTTCGCTGGTGCGACAGAGTACGTGCATCTAAGCTGAAAATTTCATGAGTTTAGCCATTATTTCACGTGATTACAAGACCTAGTACACAAAAATGGCTGGCAAACGTAAACATCCTAAATGGGGAGGGACCAAACGATAAGGTAGACGTGCTGGAGCAAGATGTCACAGATCAAAAGTAGTTTGTCTGTCTTTTAAATTGTTACACTTGTTGTTCTGGAATGTTGCTAGTGAAAAATGATGTTCTGAACTGAATAAGTTGGTGTACAGTGCAGATATTGTGGCTGTACAGGAACGCAGTTGGGAATTAGAAACCATCTCCAAGTCACCAGCTTTCATAGTTTCTACAATAGACAGCACTTTGGGCAAGTATGTCTTGTACGAGAAGGCATTGACATGGTCAAGATAGATATGTCTGAATGGGATAGTGATGACATTCAGCTGCAAGCTGTCAGGGTACAAAACATACAACACCATTTCATGCTATTCACCGTGTACACGTACAATGCCAGCCTGAACGTGCAGGGCTGGAAATCTCTAGGTGAGATAGTAATGAAGATAGATAAGTCATTTTCTGTGGGGATTTTAATGCAAAAGGCAGATCTTGGGGCAATACTGCCTCTAATCAATAGGGAAGAGATCTTGAGGAGGTTTTGATTGATATGAGTTTAGTATGCATAAACGACTGCCGCATGACAAGGTTGGCGGCTAGGGATGGCGACAATGACAGTGCAATTGACTTGGTCTTAATGGCGTCTGATATTGCACCCAGATGTAGATGGGATGTACTGGGGTATCATGGCAGCAACCATTTGCCATGTGTCTTGTCTTGGTGGACACAAAAAAAATTAAACAACAGAGAGCTAATGTTAAGTCCTTCCAGTATGATTGCAACGGGTCGTCCATTGTAAGCAGAATTATGAAGGAAAACCATGGTACATACGCCACCAGGGCACATGTGTGGAATCAACTCCCCTGGTGGAATGATGAGGTTCAATGTGCATGGAAAATAAAACGCAGTGCAGTTGCAGAGTGGCAAAAAAGCAAAGAAAAGAGTGACCACACAACCATATTTTTATTTTGCTATTAAAACAGACCAAAGACGACATGGTTCAACAGTTTAAAGATATCGCCAAATTTGCAATGGAAAAAAATGATAGACTTTTGTCAGGAGATTGCAAATGAAAAGTCACTAAAACTGTTCTAGCACCTGCATAAACTGTAAAACTGTAAAACATATTACTTTATGTTTTCTATTAATACTTTTTGGAATATAGTTTTAATTGCAGTCCCACCAATTATGAAACATGTCTACAAGATTATCTCATTAGTATATGCAGTCTAAAACCACATTTTTACCAGTAGCTTTTTGAGTGTCACTTCAGGTGGCATCTAGTAAAAATGGGGATGACTAACTAATAGGCACTTTACGTGGAGTATCATATTTTAAGTGTGAATATTTGATGCAATTATAAAACCAAGTTAAATTTCTTTCCTATGTTGTATCATTTTCTCTATTCTTTTGTGACATTTATCAGATTGCAGTATCATATGGTTGGTTGGTTGCTGATAAGGCAGTGCCCATATGCTCATGCCCTTTGACCTCATGCCGTTAAATTGCATTATATTGCTGGGAAGTCTGTGGATTTCCAGCCCACCCCGGGACAGAGCCAGAGAATAACTATCACACCTCCAGGAAGGTAGGTTTCAACCTATGCACTGCTCCTAGCCACTGTAGCCATGATAGGGTTCAATGTGCTCATTTCCCATCACCAATTGACTACTGGTTATGCCGAACTTCTCTATTGCTCCAGGCATGCAACCAAATTTTCAATTCAAAAGGATTGTCACGTCCTGAGTCACTGTGCCTCTATGATGGGTCTACGCCATATGAAAAAACAGTGCTGTCAGTTTCCTCCTCCCCAGTGCTGCACAGTACATCTCTGGCTCCCTCCCAACCACAGAGGGTGCATACATATATATTCAGGTAAACATGAAATACATTTAAACAACAAAATAAACACACAATTGTATAGATGACATGCCATGAAGCTTCTCTAAGATAACCTCAATATAACGGCATGTCATCCACTAAGGTTTTCTGTTGCATGGGTGGTTTGTCTAGTGGGCCATTGGTGAGACCCACAGACACAACCACATGCGTACAGTATCATATAGTAAATTAATTTCTCAATTTCATTTTTCATTCATTAGGTGGTGGACAACAACCTGCCAATCATTGTTCGAGACTATACATCAACTTTTAGCATCTGCTTAGTGACACTGATCATTATTTCCATCAGCACTCCACTGTTTCTCTCGTTGATGGTTCCGATCATTTTACTGTATTACTTCATACAGGTTTGTATTGCTGTTCGTTTAGATTGCTACTGTGCTTGTTTTCAAAATCTTACAATAGTCATTAATACAATGTACAATGATAATTGTCATCTGTTTGAAACAGTGACTATAAGTTAGGTAGATATCTGAGTTATGAATCAGTGTTAAATCAAGCGGCTTTACCAGTAAGTGTTCATCTGCTTACAGGTAAAGGTAGGTGCCATCTAGAAACCTGCTGTCTGGAACGAAGATAACTCTTTATGTATTTAAGCCGCAGCAACTATTAGGTAAGGTGACCAGTTTCCTTGTTTGATGTGTTTATCTACCCTAACTCGTGCGTCAGGTATCCATTTACAGCTGGGTCATTAGAGAAGAGGTCGTGTGCGGTGAGAAATTACGACTGAAATTTGTTTCTGTCCAGACATGATTTCAAACCTGGCGCACTGTAACCCACTCATTATCAACTAAACTACTGCTCTCCTCTCCTGCATAGGCAATGATTGCTTTTAAATTTCATAAATAGTGTCAGTGTCATTATATACTTGTAGTAATGGTGCCTCTACAGTCTCAGAGTATGATCCCTGGTACTGGCTATATTCTGATATTTAAATTAGAAAACTGTTTTTTTTTCTTATTTTCTCAAATGCTAACATTGATCTCTCTTTAAAGGCAGTGGTCTGTCTCAGGCGTCACATCACCATGCAGTTTTTCCTTCAGGTAGGTTGGGGAGGTTCACATCTCTGCTTTACTACTTTCATGAAGATGACAGTTTTAGAGCATATGTTCTGCTGTGTGCTTGCATTCTCCATATGACAACACAACCAGGAATGGCTACCAAATCATCTAGTCAGTGAGAATGGCTATGCAGTACATCACTACAGCTTCCTATTCCACTATCTTGAGGTTTTTCATGGTAAAGTGATAAAGCTCTTTCCTTTGTGTTCCGTGGGGTTACGTGTTTGAAATTGAATAGTGATGTCCTGTTTCCAAGTTAATTTTTTTCAGAGATCCCTATGAATTATTATTACCGCTAAGATCAGAATATAAACCCATCTGATTGTAGGCCGAGAACCTAATTATCCCTTCCCGAAAGTGGAGAAAGTCTAAGATCCGACTATAGACTGACATCTCCAACTTAACAATGCCGGCCCGGCAATAATGAACATCATCAAAGAAAGAGCTGACATACTAAATGGAAATTAACATCAACTTTTGCAACTATAAGAAAATGGCATTCCTTTCATTTGCCTCACTCACATAACTTGAAAGGATAGGCTACTGTATTCGGGAACAATACATCTGAAAACCAGGAACAATACATCTGAAAACCACGGCTGACTTCCCTATCCACGTCTATAGACGGTTTATGACCTTATGACCAAGGTGGGGAGACTTTGGAACAATAGATACTTTCCTGAACAAATTGTTTGTGTTGGGTCCCAAATTATGACGCATTATGACTGTGAAACTGTGCTAGTGTAGTAATTACTACTGGGTATGTAACTATTTTGCCACCAAGTTCTCACAAAAATATTGCTGACAGTGAGTCCCCGGGAATCTTTGTTTTTAAAAGATACAGAAGAGTTTGAATTTTGTGTGACCTGTATGTTTACCTTATACAGTAATATAAACATGAAGCACAGACAGCTCAGACGAGTTTTACTATTTCCCCCATCCCCCTCCCTCCAACACTGCCTAAGCAGCAAAGTTTTGGATGTAAAAAAATGTGATGTGTTTGTGCAAGACCATAGTATGTAGAATAAGACCTCTGTACAGAATTAATTAGGACTTCATTCTTTATGTTTCTGATTATTGTCTTGGTCAATATTTATATACTTGGAGTCCCATGTTAAAAATTGGCAAGACCGATTAGCGACATGCACGGAAATACTCAAAATCTGCCTTTGAGGTGTTTTTTATAATTTTCTGTACACAGGTCTTATAGCCTAGTAGACGGTCAGTAACTGTTGTAACATTTGCTTTACAGCAACAAGAAAGTGTGTGACAGTGTTTAGACTACTGGTAGTTAGTGTTTCCCTACACAAACAAGACTAGGCCTAGGCTACCCCTATTTTGGTCAATAAATAACATCAGATACTGGTATACTTTTCTGACCAATTTCGATGATCAATTGAAACCATTATGATAGAAATATATGTACCCTAACGGTAAAAAAACGGTAATACCCATTGCTAAAAATAGCGTTTCCGGGGAAATTATGCTCAGTAAAAATGGTGGCATGTCAGAAATAGAAATAACGATATAGACCTAGTAAGTGAGTTTTTATCAAGAAATATCTGAGATTTCGAAGGAAATCTTGTATGATATATAGAAATTAATGTAATTAGAGGCCTAGCATTATGGTAAAGACGCTCTAGATTGCTGGTGAGCCCTAGTTGTTTTATCCTGGCTTAATATATCGGGACATGTGACTGGAATTTTTTTTAAGTGTTTTTCTCCTTTTTTACTGTGATTTGGACGTAATTTTTTTTTAAATTTGATCTTACTCGAATATAAATCTTGGAGTATGAAATCATCTCTGATTTGTGTCCAAACATTCTCGGTTTATACATGGATCTTAACGGTACTTGAGCTATAGAATTAGCAAATGTGAGATATACTTTGGATAGATTGCTGCTCTATTGAGAAGCAGAGAATAAGGGTAACCTGTCAGGGTCGTAAGGGTACTACATTGGTTGCATCAACACACAAGTAGTCCAGCGACTTCTTTCTTCAGTGATGCAAATAAATGTGGGAAAATCTTGAAGGTCCCGTAGCTGTCAACTTATTTTTTCATAAATCCATAATTTTAACAATTAAATCCATACTTTAATAAAAACATCAGCATTTAACAGTAAATAGCATTCCCAACTCTCTCTCTTTCCTCTTCCCCCCCCCCAATACAAAAATTATTTTTCCCCCATCAATATGTGCATGTGAGATAAAAAACGTCTGCTTTAGTAATAATTTTTTTAAAAATGGTAGCATATCCTACTCAGGGCGTAGCCATCAACCCAGCATATTTTGACTGTAGTGATTTTCTAGGCAATATAAATACATTCAGTAGTTTGTCATTGCTTTCTGAATGGTCCAGATGCACAATTGCCTGTGGCAAGGATCGAAAATGGTATCTTGGCCGTCACAGATGCGCTCTGTACCACTCCGCCATAGAGTCGGACTTCGTAATAATTACTAGAAAATTTAACACCAGATGACCTTTTTTCTGTAAAATTTTGTAATTTTTTTTAAACGATTATTTTGGGGAGTTTTTTGGGGCCTGAAATCTGAAAAATTGTACTAGCTGACACCTGTGAGTCCAGTCTTCGATGTTGCCTACCCATGATTTTCTTTCACCCTCTCTGCTTCTTCCACCCTCAACTGTACCCTTTAAAATAGTTTTTGACAAGAAATAGTGTGGGCATAAATGTCCAAACCATGCAAGTTTTCATAATTTAATTATTTAAAGTGATTCTTGTGAACATGCGTTCTTGTGAACCTGCGAGATTATAAACTTTATTTATTAATTATAAATTTATCTTATGCTGTCTATAGGACATTTTTTAAATGGTGGCAGTAGTTCAGTTGTAGGTGAACTAGCTTCCTGTTTGGATAATCAGAGGTTCAATTTCCAGTTAAACTGAAAATATTTTAAAAACACCAACAGTTTCTAGGTTCATCCAGCCTAAGGAAAAGGGCACCATATTTTCTGGAATAGTAAAGGTCACATTCTTGATGCCAACCATTCATCCTCAGGAATGCAGTTGATCACTAAAAATATGAGCCTAACACTGTATTATGCACCTCAATGTTGTAGAAAAGGGAAAACTTTACTTTCTTTATAGGAAATGCAAAAAATTTACACTTTCATTCTTCTTTGAGCACTCTAAAACTCCTGTAGATTAGCAGGTTATAGTTTGGAGAATAGAATGCGTTTTGTTGTGGTTTACAGCTTTGCAGTGGTATCTGCACCTTTTGTCTTGACACATCTGACTTCAGTGTGATGTTGGGTCACCTTGACCCTTAATGGGATGATACAGCAACTCCACCACATAACCTCCTTAGTCGCCTCTTACAACATGCATGGAAGGTAAATAGTGTTATTCTTTGCTCCCCTTTCGGGCCTGACAACGCATGAGTGAGGGCTGATGATAGAGAGATATGAAGAGTATGTTGTCTATTGATGTTACCATTATTGTATTAACGTGATCAAGGTGGGCTATGTCCTGCGAACACAATGGCGACACTTGCAATTGAATGCCTGTATAAAATGATTTTTGAGTTCTTTGCAGTTTTAGAGAGATAGTACCTGTATGAGTAGCAACTCAAATGCTTTAAAAGTCACAGTACAGTCCAATTCTAGCACAGACATTGTTATAATATGTGTATATGTGTTATAATATGTAGGACCAGATTTATCAGAGTTGACAGAAGCAATATCTCAAGTAGATTACATTCTTTTCACCTCAATGATTCTTTAACAATATATATGTATTAGTTTGAGCAGTGTGAAAATCTACAAATATATATTTAGTGACCTTCTTCTTCATCTTTGTGATGTGTCATTTGCAGAATGTTGTCCTTGCTGCTGCTCTAAGCGGTTCTGCGCAAGCTAACCTGCCATGTTTGGTGTCATTAAAAAAATATTTGATATACTGTGTCCATTGTAGTGTTGGTATGCCTCTTATTCTCTTTCCTAAAACCATTCCCTCCATGATTAATCTTTCTAACCCATTGTTAGAATTTGTATAGGCCTATGTCCAAAAATATGTTAAGCTTGCATTTAAAAAAAAATTGTTTTGATGTGCCTGTCATCTTCTATGTTTGTCTTAATAGTCATCTGTATTGGATTCTCTTTCTGTCCACCTATGTGTTTCTGGGTGGGAGCAAAGAATACCTGAAAGGGGAGCAAAGAATACCTGAAAGGGGAGCAAAGAATAGCGACAGTTAGTTCCTGTACGTGTTGTATGAGGCAATTAAGTAGATTTGGGGGTGAAGTTGGCAGTCCCATTCTCATAAGGATGAACGTGACCCAAAAGCCATGCTGAAGTCAGACTGAAAGACACATAGAAATATTTAGAATTTTTCAGACAGATAGCAGAGGCAATGCTTAAAGTAACTTAAATTGTTAGAACTATCATGCTTGATGGAGAATGCAAAGAAAAAATATTAATATGCTCACCAGCACTTATTTCTATGGCATAACTATAGAACAGAAGGAAAGAGAGGGAGAGAAATACTGGGATTGAAAGTAATGTTAAACTGTGCAAAATTTCATGATGAAATAGAGATAATGATAACATGCAAGTACATACCTGTCAACCTGGTTAGACTGAAAACCATAAAAAAAGTTATGAAAAACCGTAATTGAGCATGAAAAACCGTAAAACCATTCACAATGGTGAGGGGGCTCCATCCACACACACACACAAAAAAAAGTCTTTCGGGTTTTTTAATGGATAGTTTGCCTTTGTTTAACATAGACAGTCATAGTGTGGGAAAATTATAGAGCACAAAGACTAGGCCTATGTATCTTTATGTAACTTTAATACGAAAAAATGGAAAAAAAAAGAAATATGAAAAAAATAATTAATACAGAGAATGGATATTTAGATGCGTTTGAAACTATAACAACTTGTTGGAGTGCTCTATAAAGCGTTCAACAATAATTTCAACTATCCATGAATAGCGCACATCATGCATTTATGATAGCGGAGATCGTACAACTATGACGGCACGGATCATGCATCTATGACCGGCGGAGATCGTACAACTATGACCGGCACGGATCATGCATCTATGACCGGCGAGAACATGCATGTATGACCGGCGGAGATTATGCATCTATGACCGGCATCGATCATGCATCTATGACCGGCAGTAATCATGCATATATGACCGGCAGAGATCGTGCAACTTTGACCGGCAGAGATCGTGCAACTATGACCGGCATCGATCGTGCATCTATGAACGGCGGAGAATGTGCAACTATGAACGGCAGCAATCATGCCTCTATGACTGGCGGAGATTTTGCATCTGTGAATAGTGGAGACTGTGCATCTATTATCGGCGGAGACCGTACAACTATGAGTCGTGGAGATTGTACATCTGTGATCAGAAGGGATCGTGCATCTATAGCAGCGACTGCTTCATTTTCAGTCAGTGGCATCATTTTCTCATTTTCCGTTTGTAATTCCTAAAAAGAAACATAACGTGACAATAAAATATTGGTTTAAGATAAGTTTAAAGATCAGATTTAGGCCTACATAAACAAATAACATATTCTATTATTTAACTATAGGCCTACCTACACTACCTAGGTCTAGGAGGCAAACAAAAACTTACAAATTAAACGATGTATATAGTAGGCCTAGAAACAAAATAGATGTGTTACTAGTATTTGTGTACTGTAGATACACTGAGTAACACTGTCAATGCACGTAGACAAAAATTCCCTAAGTTCGGTATAAGACAACGTCCCCAGCACAGAGAATAATTAAAGTACTGGGTAGTGTGTTAAAAGCATTGTTTCCAACAACACTTCCCCCGAGACCAGATCAAATAAAACCCGCAAACGACACTATTGTGAATGAAACCCACAGAAATCACTGTTGCCACTTAAATATATACAAAAATATCAGTGGCACCACTAAATTTAGTTAAAAAAACCCAAAATGTACAGAACTGCAGAAATTCACGTAAAAATCCGTAAATGTCGGTGTACGCCCGTTAAGCTGTACAGCTTGGAAAAACCGTAAAAATTACGGTGATTTACGGGCAGTTGACAGGTAAGCAAGTATATAAGAATTCTAGAATGAAGTTGTTACAGATTTGATTTTATCTTGAGTATTTAATTTTATATATATAATCTGATAGATTAGATTAGATTAGATTAGATTAGATTAGATTAGATTAGATTATAAGCCTATTATATTAAATTAGAGTTTGTGAGCTGGAGGAAGGGGGAAGTGACTGTGAATGGGTGACATTTGGAAAGAGAGAGTTATTGACAACAGTTGTAATACAGAGGAGAAGAGAGTGTAGCAACTGGGCTGCCAACAGAACAGAGGGAATGATGCAAGAACTCATACTGCATCACTAGAAGAGGCGATGGGAGAAAGTGCTCCCTCTCCTGACAGATCAGAAGAATGCGTAATCAGCAACTAACTGGGACACTGAGCTTATACACTTTTATATGGCTGTTGGAATGGCAAGCAGAGCATATATGGGGATGCCCCCAGTGCTGTGATGCTTGTTCCTAATCAAGATTTAGATTAGATTAGATTAGATTAGATTATATTAGGAATAAGATTTAGTTTTAATTAGATTAGGATTAAGATTAGAATAGGATTAGATTGATAGTTAGATAGAATAAATTCAAATATTTACTGGTCTTACACATATTTACTAGCACTGGAGATATAAATTTATTTTTGTATTTCAGAGTTTCTACATTCCAACATCTCGTCAGTTAAAACGCATTGAGTCAGTAACTAGGTCACCAATCTACAGCCACTTTAGTGAAACAATATCTGGGGGACCAACAATTCGAGCATATAATGCTAGTGCCAGATTTATAGCAGAGTCTAAAGCATGTGTAGATCGGAACCAGTCATTCTATTACATAAGCATCGCTGCCAACAGGTGAATTTACTTTTCTTGTTCTGATATATTCCATTTTTTAAATAATTTTATACATTCTTGCATCATTCAGTATAAATATCTGAACCTGATCAAAAATTGTACAGGATGCTGGTGTAAATGATAGGCCGGTGTGTTCTGGATTCACAGTATCAATACACAGATCTTGGGAGGACTCCATAGCAAATAATAAGATGTTAATAAGATTGTAGTTGTGAAATCAGACCATGATGTGTTGTTTGTAAATGAATGTTTTTAGAAGACCCTGAGGATTGTTTTTTGAGCTATGGAGTTATGTATTATAATAATAATAATAATAGGGTGCCACACTGGATAATGTCAAGGACTTGACAAGATGTGAAGTTTCCAAACGCATCAGGGTAGTAGGGGACAGAACGTTTATTATTATTATATTATTATTATTATTATTATTATTATTATTATTATAATACATAGGTGTTCATGATTGATGGTGTTAATCATGAATCTCAGTTCTAGCAGGTATTTAAGTTTGTGGACTATATAAGGATGGGGTTGTTTTGGGGTATGTTTTCAGATGGATTAATTTCAATTTTGGGTTAGGATTAGGCTGTATTAGTTGTAGAATGAAGTGTTAAAGAGTTAGATTAGATAATAATTTATTTGAGTTAAGGTTAGGGTCTGGTTGTATTAGTTGTAGATTGAACTATTAGGATGGCTAATAATTGTTAAATATTAGTTGTTGCAGACATTTATTTCATAATGACCCTTTATTTTAAACACACAAAAATTACATCATATTATTAGTGCATGAAATTATACATGAGATTGAGACAAGATGCCAGAAAGCAGACATAGTGACATACCAGCTGTCCCCTTTATTGCTCAACCCAAAGATCAAGATGGAAGTCAAGAGACAGATGATAAACAGTATTTTTATGCCAACACTGCTGTATGTGGAGCGCATAGCCATGTGATTAGACCACCGTTTTCAGGCCCTTGACCACTGGATTCAATCCATGATTGAATCAGGATTTTTTTCTTTCGGAGGGACAATCAAAATCCTTCTTGTACATGTCACGACATCTGCTATGACAAAGTGGCCTTTATTTCCACATAGAAAGCATCCCTGCACTTCTTCACAGGAAAACATGCTGTAAAGAAAGACTCTGCTATTAATGCCAGAATTGGGTGCTGGCAGCAGCCCAGCAAAGAAAACTTACAATGAAATGAGATGAAATGCCTGAGAAAAGTCGCAAGAGTGACCAAACTAGACAAAATGAGAAATTATGAAATCAGGAGAATAATTGATATAATACCATGTACAGAATACATTGCGAAACAACAAATAAAATGGTTTGGATACCTTATGAGAATGAACCGTAACCAACTTCCGACAAGAACATACAACATAAGAAGACAATCCTGAACAAATATAGATTCAACGCAACGAAGATGACACATCTGGCCTTGGATAGACAACTAAAGCTCTCAATCACCACCCCTACGCTTAACAATAAGTATGGATATTCTTACCATCATCCACCTGGGGATAAACAATATAAATTATACTGTATTTTGATTGTGTACATGCGATCATGCTATATTTAGAATAGGGAAGACTCACGATTGTCACAGAAGGCAGTGCACTTATTTGATATTGAAAAACATGACTTGTCATGTTCATCATTATAAATAAATAAACTGATTTTGTGTTTCACTGCAGGTTAAATATTTGTTGTAATTTACTAACCAATCATCTACATCAACAGTTGCTACAAAATCAATAAGAAATGTTAACAGCTGCTTATATCTACTGAATCAAATCAATTAATCTTCTTGTTTCAGGTGGCTTGGCATCAACCTTGAAATGCTAGCCAATGTTGTTGTTTTAGGCTCAGCAATATTTGCTGTGTTGACCCCTGGCATTGATGGAGGAGATATTGGGTTGTCAGTTTCCTATGCCATGCAGGTCAGAGAATAAGATACCTGGTAATACTTTATTTATCCTTAAAGCAGCAGTAGGATTATTTTGATTTTTTATACACATGCACACACACACACACACACACATGCATAGACACATACACTGGAGTCGAGATACCTCAATGGTTAGTGCATTAGCCTCCAAGTCAGGTGGTCTGTACATGATTTTCCATTTCAACTGGGAATTGTATTAAACTATCAATGATTCCTAGTTATACACAGCCTAAGGAAATAGGTACCAGTTCTGTGAGAAAAAATATAGATGGTGGACCGCCTACTTCCCACAGGCATGCTATTTGTCATGAATGACAACATAGTTTCCCTCTACACAATTACCTTAATGGCAGAAAGGAAACTTTTGCTTCACACAAGCACACATTCCTAAGTATGCTTGTGGTACATTTGTTATGTAGTGAAAGGAGAATTATAGTAAAGAAAGCCAAACTTTAACACATGAGAAAATATACTAATATCTGAACTGACAGCCAATACTCAGGACAGATGTTTGTGGAGACCCATGATCAGCTCTGTCAACCTACTAGTTAATAATTGTAATTAAATATATCTCTTACACACTATCAAGATGTAGACCTATGCCACAGTGTTCATACCTAGGGTTGATGTGGTCAGTATGACCAATTGCATACCTGGGTTGATGTGGTCAGTATGACCAATGGCATACCTAGGGTTTATGTGGTCAGTATGACCAATGATATACCTAGGGTTGATGTGGTCAGTATTGCATTGTCAGCCCTTGCTTCCACATTTTTTAGATGATCTGATATACTTTTCCTCAGGCTGAGTCAACCTGGAAGCTGTTCTATCTTTGTTCCTTCAACACTGAACCTGATGCAGACACCAATACCCTCCAGTTTGAGCAATGTGATGCTGCTAATTGTAGTTCTTGTATGTTGTTGAGACCCATAATTATACCATCTGCGATAGTTGTTCTGCGAAGTCTTACTCTCTTTCTTTGCCATCTGGTACCCACTTTATTGCTTGTAGTGACAGTATATTTTCATTCATTCTAAGTACATGTCTGATATAAGTCCATCATTTTATTTTTGTTGAACATATTTCTGTTTTGGTATCTTCTTTCATTTGCTATTTTGAGCTGTTAGTCCTCTAAAAACATGTCCAGCTGAACTGGATTATTGATCCGTGACTACCTGGCTAGGTAGCAAACACACTAGTCACTGAACTACAACTGCTCATAGCACTTGCATACAAATTATGAGTATCTCACATGGTAAAAGCATTAGATCTAGATCTTTTGAATTTGTTATATGGAAGCAAGTCATAACAATAAATAAACAAGGAATTTATTATGTCATTGGGTACTATACAAGAAACAGTTGCCACATATTTACTGGAATAAACTTTTGTTCAGAATAATCAGTGGAAATTTTGATCAGCTGAACTGATCAGTACAGTTAGAGGCAACGCACCAGTGTTAGCAGTAGCATGACATTTATTATGTCCCTTTGTTGATGCGAATCTCACTAATACTGCTGGGAGGGGAGGCTGCGTATTTTAGTGTTTCGGGAGGGGGGATTTATGGTTTGGGGTTGGTTAGATGTTTGGAATTTGGGAGAGGGCCACTTTCAGTGTTGGAGTTAGGATATTGAACAATATAGCCGATATGTAATGGGCATATTATGGGGAGGGGTGGGTGTTGATGGGGACATTTTATGTATATGGGTGGGTGTTTATGGGGATGGGTGGCTACACAGATGGCCAGTATCTGCTCATTTCCTCCAAAATGGCACAGAAAGGACTGACATTGTACTGGAGCCTAGATCACCACATGAGCTCTGCTAGGTAGCTGTTTAAGTGATGCCATGCTGTTTCACAGTGTTTCTTATTTCGCCACTTTGCACTTCCCCATATTCGCTCTACTGTTTGGGTATGGGCTCGGTTACTTGATCCATGAAGTTGTAACTGTGGTCCACTGTTAGATGATCAAAGCCTGCTCTCCCGATCTCAGTTGTTTTATATCCTTTTCAACAGTCGAAATATATCATTGATCCAGGCTCAATATTGTCAATAATCGCCTTCATTAAGGTAGCAGAACTTCTATCTTCCACTTACAACAAGAATATGTCCTTTGTCTCACGACATAGGCCACCAAATACCCATTATTGAGGTAACACTATGCCTGAGTTTGCCTTTCTTTTGGTAAATAGGTTTTTGTCTACCTAAATGATCATTCCTTCTCCTCCAATGGGTCTTTGTAGCAGCTGTACGCATAAATGTGTTCCATTTAACGACTGTTGTCTTGCTAATCTCTAGTTCAGGAATGCACCTCAAAAATGACAAATATCATCTCAAAATCACATCCATAAACAGCATAATTTTGCAAGCGAAATGTTTGTACATTGCAAGCTTGTGCCAACCTTTACATTTATGCACTGACAGTGTCATCTTACATTGCATTCCCAGTGAATCTGTCCATCATTGTTGTACAATAAGATCATTGAATGACCCTGACATCTTATCCTGTTGTAGCACTCCTTGAGTTTGTAACAAGCATACAGCATCTTTATCAATAGCTGGCAAGCTCAGTGAGACAAACATAAATTGCATACATAAATGGTGTCTACGCATAACATTGAAAGTTGTGACAGTGACCACTGATTCTTGTATAGTACCTGTCATTGGTATGGTTTTGTAGAAGAATAGTAAGAATCCCTTGGTATAAGGAATGAACTTTAGTCACTTAAAATTAAATAAAAGTTCATCTTAGATCAACTTAAATTACTAAATTAAAAAACAGTTCATTTTAGAGCAAATGATCTGTAATTACTAAATTACATAAATGGACATTTTAGAACGAATGAACTTTAATTACTGAAGTTCCCTTGTATTACTGGAGCCAAAAAGGTGAGAAAATAATAGCAACACTGTTACTTACCATGCATATGATGGACGGAGTCAAAGGAGGTTTTAGGATGGAGTTGACTATCCCATCCCATAGAGTGTCAAAGTGATCCAGAAACCATGCTGAAATTAGATATGTCAGGCTGAAAGACACAGAAATCGCAGCTGATCTGTAAACCATGGCAGAATGCATTCTGTTTTCCGGACTACGTCCTGCTAATCTATAGAAGTTTGAGAATTAACACAGAAAAAATAAAAATAAAGTGTATATCTATGTGATTGGTTGGTTGTTGATCCAGCTGTCCATGGGGTTATTCCCATTAATCCAATATCATTGTTTGATATACGGTGGGCTAGGCATGTGTTTGTGTTATTTTGATTTTTTTTGTTCCATATAGAGTATAGGTTATAATTTATGTGGTCGTGAATGCCTGCCTCTCTGTAGATGATGGTTTATGCACTTCCATGCTTCTTATAATATTTGTTATTAACATTTGTTTTGATAATTGTATTGGTATAGATGGCAGGCAACTTGACATGGATGGTGAGGCAGATGAGTGATCTTGAAACAAACATTGTGTCTGTGGAGAGATTAAAGGAATACTCAGAACTGGAATCTGAGGTAAGCACTATTTGCTCTAGTCAGCCGCACTTTGAAACTCCAGAGGTTTCTTTTATGACATGCTTGGCAGGTGACATTGTTACTGTTTGTTTTCTGCTCTTTTGAGCTTCAGTAGCAGAAAGGCAAACAAAGATAAGTTAGAAAGGCAGACAGATCAGCTAGTTTGCTTGTTGAAATTATATCCTATATAGAGTGCAGTTCTGTGACTTGAAGATAGGAATACATCCCAGATGTTCATGGTAATTAGTTAAATTCAGCCAAAGAAAGTTGGGCAGTCGGATCATTCAGAAAGCAGTGACAAAGTACTAAACATAAACATTGCCTAGAAAATCTCTGCAGCCAAAAACATGCAAGGTTTGATAGCAATAACTTAAAAGAAATATGCAACTAACTTGTAATAGCTGTGAGTTTTCCCAGAGGACATGAGGTTACAGACTGCTGGACCAGTACCTAACTTCCATAGTTATGAGTTGGTTCAGAGGATGAACCTACAGACCATTAGATCAGCAGCTAACTTCTATAGTTATGAGCATGAGATCTCTATGACAGTCTATGTTCCTTGTTAAAATTATCTGCATGTGCAGAACAGACAGCACACACACAAAACCTCTGTGCAAATCACTCTTTATACAGTACTTGAAGTCTGTGGTTCTTGATTTTGTGCAAAGTGTTAAATTCTGTGTGTGACACCTTACAATGTGTATACCTACACAGTTTAGGAGAAACGTTGATGGCAGCCAAGCAGTAGATTGGGGTTCATAGGAAGTCACTGCATGACACTTGATATTAGGAACAAGCCAAAAAAATCAGTGACATCTCCCTCCCTTAATAGTTTTCCCAAAGAATGGTCACCAAAATCCATACAAAAACAAAGGATTATTTGTTTGTATAAGATAAACCCCTCTTAACCATAGTCGTAGCTTGTTGTTCGTCCATCACAAGTAATGATGACCATTTGTTACATCCACTTTTGAAATTCTGTTATAGTTGTGATCTTGACTATGAGTTTGTAGATGGCTAGTAAGCCCTATTCTGGCCGCAAATGTCATTGGATAGTTTGGACTTGGGATTACCATTAAAGATGATTTTGGTCTATCCATGACTCTAGCTACTCTCCGCTGTTGAGCTGCTGCATTTCTCCTCTTTTCACAAAATCCTGCTCCTTTTATGACTAGAGCACCGTGTAGCTCTATTTTGTGCAAATTCTTCCAGTGTATCTTGGTCTATTTCAAAGACTTTCGATGATGTCTTTAACAAGTCCTTGTAGTGCTCAGTCAGGCTATCTACACTGTCAGTGGCTTGAGTTGATGATGACATCTGTGCTCAGAAGAGTTACCTTTGGAAACGAGAGAGCAGATAAACTTGCCACAGTGACTAGTGGCCGTTCAATAGACTGCTGATATTTTGAATGCAATCATGGATTTGGACCAGTTTGAAGATATGGGGGTATGTGGGTATTTCTTTTTACATATTTATAGCTAGAATGCAAGACTTGAGAGTGAAGTGTGGTATTGCAAAAACTGAGCAGAAATAAAAAGAAGAAATAAAAAGTAGAAATAAAAAGAAGTTATCAACCAACTCAGAACAGTCAGTTACCACATGCTGAAGAACATACTGAATATGAGATTAGAGCACCTATGGACTTATCTAGAGTGCCATGATGATTATCTGGCAACTAACTCTTTCTTCCTGATTCAGCTGCATGACAATGCATAACTGCATGAGTTATCTTTATTTATGTTGTACCAAGATGCAGTGACCATAAACAGATCTTAGATTACCTTTATAATAAATTACAGAAATAAACGTTTCTGACAGTAATAACATATGTTATCCAGTTAGTCATAAGAACTTCCAGTTGCCATCCTTCAATTATAATATCATATTTATTTTTTTAGGCTGAATGGGTGGTCCCACATAAAAGACCAATGCCAGGTTGGCCTCTTGATGGCAAAGTTACATTTTCAAATTACATGACACGATACAGACCAGAGTTGGATTTGGTGCTCAAGGGCATTACTTGCACATTTAAAGCTGGAGAGAAGGTAATGAGCATGTTAAACTATGATAGTCTATGAATTATGAGAAGTTAATTCTCTTATACTTAGATCTTCATAATGTTTTAATAATACTCATTTGTATTTTAACAATACAAAACGTGGCTTGTTTTTTGTGTGCATTACTTGTTGCCAACCTTGTTTACCTTCCACTGTCTTGCTTTGGAAGACAAAAAAAAGGTTCTAGTATATGTTGTGTACAGTGTTATGTTTGTTATCTCTGTTGTCCCACAAAAACACTGTTCTTGGATTCTGCCTCTTATTTTTCCTCTTATATCTCAGTGACTTTGTGCTAGGTTGCTCTGAGGTTTTCTCATTACAGGACAGAACCATTTCACTCTGTACTTCTCAATAAAATCCATAACTGCTTTGGATTTAGCTTGTAAAAAGGTATATAAATGTTGACAAACCATTTTCAAAGATTATTTTTAATATGCTGTCACATTTGAAAGTAAATTTTTGTTTAAATTATTTTCATTTTCAAAGTGGGTTGAAGTAAAACTTAGCATGCATATTTAGTCACAAGTTATAAAAACTGGACGTCTGTTGATTTGAATGCTTCGTTTGGGAAGCTTGTAGCTCATTGTGATAGTACTTTTAAACTGAATATAAACTTATCACGGCAATTTGATAACATGTTTTTGTGATGCTATGTAGATTATTGTATGATTTAGCGACCTTTAGGGTCTTCTTCCAGTTTGCAGTTTAATATGTTGACACAGCAAGTATCTTTAGTGTGATTTTCAGTGTCTTCTTCTTCTGTGTTTGTTCTCAATCTACTATAGATTAGCTGGAAGTAATCTAGAAAACAGAATGTGTTGTAGTATGGTTTACATCATGGCTGCAATATCTGTGGCTATTAACCTGACACATCATCTGACTTCAATTGATCAATTTTATCCTCTATGGGATGGGACAGCCAACTCCACCCTTAAAAACCTCCTTAGTCACCGCTTATGGCATGCATGAAAGATACCAGCATCAGTATTCTTTGCTCCCCTTTTGCACTACACAGACATTTTTCAAAGTTAAAACGAAATGGTGTAGAGGATTGACTTTATTGTACTCGAGTTTCCTCATGTACGTCATCTCTTCCAACGAAGTGGCACACCTCCTGCTGAGAGTACTACTCATAACACGTAACTCCATAGCTTCAAGTGATAATTCCCAGGGATCTCTGAAAAGAATCCACTTTATGAACAAGAACAAGATGACAAGGCTAAATTTGAACTAACAATCTCAAGAACACAAAGTGAACGACTTAACCACTGTGACAGAGAGAAGATTTATTTGAGTGACACAGATGGAAATATAAATTGGATGTGGTATTCGAAGATAAATAGCAATTCTGTTGAATCAGATTATGTGACAGTTACCTATTTAACTTCAATTTTAAAGTATTGAACTGCTCAGAATGACGGTCATAATAGTATTAACACATGAAGCATAATTTCCATATCCGTTTAATGAAGAGTAAAGGAGAAATCACACTTATGAAATTACTTTAGTAGAATAATTGGAGAGGAGATGGCCCCTTCCAATTAAATATTTCAGCCGCTGAAATACCGCAGTGGGAAAATTGATTCAGTAAGCAACAGTGGAAGAGGGAAGGAACTGTGGGAGACATAAAATCATGGCTAGACAACATCAAATAATTTATCTGTCACAATTTTTCTGTACTCATCTGCATTGCTGAAGAGATAAATCACTGGAGGTCTGTGTTGATGCAATTAATGTAGTACCTCTACAATCATGATAGTTTATGGGTTTTATTATTTATTAAAATGAAACTGAAAAATAGTTTGACACTTCTACACTATGGACACTCCTAAAGGTGCTGAGCAACTTTCATAAAATATAATTGACACAGAAGTCTTGACTATGATTCCAAAATTTTCCTTAAATCTGAATGTAATCTGTACACAACATATAGAAAATCTGGACACAAAATGGAAAATATGTACATAATAATGAAAGTTGCACACAATACAAAAAATGTGTACACAATACCAGAAATGTGTGTGCACAATACATGAAATATTTGTGGATACAATATAGATAATGTGTAAACAATGCAGGAAAGTATGTATACAATACAGAAAATGTGTACATAATACTGGAAAACGTGTATACAATACAGAAAATGTATACATAATACAGGAAAACGTGTATACAATACAGAAAATGTGAACAGGATACAGAAAATGTGCATGATACAGATAATGTGTACACAATGCAGATAATATGCACAAGTTGATAGTTATGATTTTCTGACATACTTGTAGTATTTCTCACTAATTTCTCCATTGTTTTCTTTGTTTGGTGAATAGATTGGCATAGTGGGTCGTACAGGAGCTGGAAAATCCTCCTTAGCCCTAGCTTTGTTTAGATTGATTGAAGCAAGCAGTGGGGATATAATTGTTGATGGAATCAATATTGCAGACATTGGCTTACATGATGTGCGCTCACGATTGACAATTCTGCCTCAGGTATGCCATTTTAATTAAACTTGGTCCATAGTGACTAAGATAGTGAGGTGACACCTGTAAACAACAATAGTGAAATTAATTTTGATTGATATTGTTTTTATATACAACACTTTCCTACCTAAATTTGTCAATATGGTCTATTTATCTGTGTTACTCGCCTGTGTGGCAACTGGGACCAGGATTAATAGTTCAGGATGCAAAGAAAAGGGCAACTGTCTCCTTTTCGGATATATCGTAGGAGGTGACTACCTGTCATCATAATCATGTGACATATTCTTTCCAGAACGTCTTCCTTATGGATTCTCTAAACACTCCTCAATTCTGGACGAGTTGACCTGCCACAGCCAGAGACATGTTTAAGCATTCTGATATATCACTGCACCATCATTGTCTTGGGCACCCTCTTCCCCTTTAGCTATTAATCTTTCTATGCTGTTATGTCTCTTTATATGACAAAAAAGAAACACTGCTCTCTTGTTAAGATGTTGCTAAGGACCCAGAACTCTGATGTTTCACCCTGTCACCTGTGGAAAAAATCATTGTCATATCTTATCTCAATTTCATATTTTTGTCTTCTATCAAATAATGCCCATGGATGATGAAGAGATGCAGGGTCATTTAACATTGCTCCTATGTCCATTTGTGGTAGACTATTAGATGATGGAGAATGCTATAAGTGCCATTTCTGCAGTTGGATCCATAGATCTGACAGAAGAATAATGAGATAGTTGGCCCAGAAGTGTTTTATGTGCTCCTGGCATTTCCTGGGATACTGGCGCACTGGGATATCTCCCTTCTGGTACTAAATGTGTATCCATAAACCTACCATACACAATCATGCATTTGAGACGTTATATCAGTCTAGGCATTACCTCAGTTACAGAACTGAGAACCTGTGCTTTGTCAGAAAGGCCATGGACTGTCAAGCTACTACTCATAGATACAGGGATTATTTCATCATCATCTGTGTTGCTATGGTCTACATGTGTTTGTTGGTGCTACTATGGCCCATACCTGCTTGTTGGATCTTATTTAAAATTCTTGGCATATAATTCACATATTTCAATCATATTCTTTATTTGTTACTTTATTACTTCCAAATCTGTCAGTTTCCATCACAAAACTTCATGTAGTCTTCTGTCTACTTTATTGTTCCATTTTGAGTTTGTCACTATCTTGATAAAGACTTATTTGGTAGATACACCAATTCTGTATATTTGTTCATGTAAAATTTCTATTTAACCCATTAAAATTTATATTGAACACATTGAAATTTGTTTTCTTATATTTAATAATCTGTAATACATATTTGTGACTTTCAGGATCCAGTGTTATTCTTTGGAACACTGCGTATGAATCTGGATCCAATTGGTGAATACAATGATCATCAGTTATGGAATGCTTTGACCAGTGCCCACTTGCAGAAGTTTGTAGAAAGCCTGCCTGCAGGATTGGACTACGAAGTTGGAGAGGAGGGTCATAGCCTAAGGTCTGTTGTATTGCTCAGTATTATCCATGTAGCATTTAGTATTTTGTGCTTAAAAAAAAAAAGATAAATTTCCAGTGTCAGGAAACAACCTGACGAGCTGGAAATGCTAGGGCTTGGGTAACACTGCAAATATGAAATAAACGAAAATAAGTATAAGTGTTACTAATTTTTATAAATAAAACATACTGTACTATACCATAGAGACACAGGCAGACAGCGTTTTTATTTTAAAAAACTTTATCAACATGAGAGACAAGATAAACACACAATTTTACATAGAACCACACATACATACATGAGTATGTTTTGTTTATAAATATTGTGTGTTTTCTGTCTCATTGTAATGAATTTGCAATGAATTTATGACTGCTTTAATTAAGTCAGCTGTATCTCTTTTCAGTATTATACCATCATTTGCAACATTATCTGCCAGTAAGTCAGCTCTTTCATTTCCTCTGACTCCTGCGTGACCCAGGCAGTATATCCGTGTAATGCTCTGTACAATTGAGATGTTAAATAACGCAACCCATTCCTTTCTCAACATGTTTTTTTCTATCTTATGCAGCATGCTTTGAGAGCCTGTGAGTATTACTGGGTGGGTTGATGTATCAGTTATCAACCAACTCAGTGCTGCTGTAACTCCCTCTATCTCCTTCCTCATGCTCGGTGTGATAGTAGAGTGAAGATGATCTTTCAACCAACTTCAAGCCATTTCTGTAGACAATAAACCCCAACTGCATTTATTTGTATTTCTGTTGACTGAATCATCTGTGTATATAAATATGTCTTGTGGTTTCAAGTGTAGCTGGGTGAGCTCTTGCATTGTAACTTCTGCCATGATACCAGTCCATTTCCGACACGATTTATCTAGTTGAATAATTATATTAGTCAGTGATTTGTTTTTCAATGTCTACCTCCTCTCGTTCACTGCCCTTTCTTCTTCTATTTCACATACTCTTCGCAGTGTGTCTTCAGCTTCTGCCATTTATGACATACCCCTCTTGATTCATTTTTCCTGTGTCTCATCAAGACATTGATATAAAGGGTGCTGAGTATATTCTGTTACTTTTAGATATGATTTCACTTGTGCAACTTGATGTCACACTCTAATACTGGAGAGATCAAGCAAAAATCTCATTGTAGTGATGGATCTAGAGTTAACTGAGACTTACAGAGACAGGTGTTCATTGACATGTTTGATGGTGAGACTAGAAGGCACCTAAAACTTTGCCCTTGAATAAGGCAAGTCTTTTGATCGAAGGATTAAACAACTTTTTAGATCACCATCTAGCAATTGTTGTCAGATCCCAGCCATACATTCTTGAATTTCACTTGTGAATTGTAAAAGGTTGTCCACACCTGATATAGACTTTATTATGTCTTAAAATGTTAAAGGTATTGTTATGTTGGAGACATTATAAGCGTTTTAAGGACATTCTTAAGGCATCACTGCCACACTTCAACATAAATACAAATTTATGGGAGAGTCTTGCATAAGACATACAACTGATGTCACAGAATCGAGAGTGATACAGCAGCTGCTGAACACTTCAGACATGATTCTGTACAGCAGAAACATGGTAGAAGAAAGGCAAGAGCAGCTCAGTGTCCCACAGGCTCCTGTGATGCATGCTCATGGTGTGGTAGAATGTTTCAGGCATGCATGGAAGTCATTTGTCACAGTTGGACACACAACAGACATCATCATCATCCCCAGTTGAGCTGTGTGGTCATCATTGACTACAACGGATTAACGCCTTAAATTTTTTAAATAATTTTAGCATATACAGAATAGTACAGCACTTTTCAACAACTATTGTTACATTTTCAGACGCCATTTAAATGTTTATTTGCATTGCCAGTAATATATGGACAACATGGCTTGTCTGCATATTGAAACCTTTACTTAGTTTGCAAGTTCATATGAGGCTGGCTCACTAACCTTTCTACTACTGAATCCACCTAATGTAATTTTCTAATGTTATTTTATTTGTTTTCTGAGAACATTATTTCAATTTTAAATGTCCTCTCTAATCTTATCTTTAGTGTTGGACAACGACAGCTTGTTTGCTTAGCAAGAGCCCTATTGAAAAAGACTAAGATTCTGATTCTGGATGAGGCTACAGCAGCAGTTGACATGGAGACAGATACACTCATCCAGAACACTATCAGAGCTGAGTTTAGCAACTGTACTATCATTACAATAGCTCATAGGTTGAACACTATCATGGACTATGACAGGTAGGGCACATAGCTCTTGCCTACCCTCTTTGATTATGTTACTAACTTTGTTCCATATGTGGTAGGTTTGAAGGTCTCATTAGTGGCCAACTAGATCAACCATCATGTAGTGGCAAACACTGAGTAGGTGAAATGCCTATACAGTAAGATTTCCTCCTCTGAAATCCTCACAGCTTATAGATCTACATTTGTGTTCCTTTGAGTAGGATACTTTTTCTCAAAAGAACTGCACATTGCTAAGAGTTAGTCTTCTGGGCATGAAATAAGCTCTGGAAAAAAAACAGTTATACAAAAGCTATATTACAAGTTTTTATAAGTTCTTACTATTTTTATTAGATTTTCTCACAACATATCACCAATTATCCTTATTAATAGCATTGTACATTTTTTTTACACTGTGGCCTTTTCCTTTATGACAGATAATTGCTGGCATTTTGGTTAGTAAATCAACTTTTTTTGTGAATAAATTTGTAGTTTGTAAAATGTATATGTGTTCTATAACAATGTCTGTATTAGTAATAATTACTGAAATCTGTTGTTCGTCCATCACAAGTGATGATGACCATTTGTTACATCCACTTTTGAAAATTCAATTTTAGTTATGTCCTTGATTATGAGTTCGTAGATGGCTAATGAGCACTATTCGAGCTGTAAATGTCATTGAAATCTAACACCACCCTCACACACCCCCTCCCCCAACTGTTTTCTGGTGTTTTATGTTAGGATATTTAGTTGCAGTCAGTACAATATTTATTTGATGCAGTTATGTTCAAAAATGTTAACCTTATGAATATTTTCCTCATTGGCATCAGAAGAAAAAGATATACATAACCACAATTTCATTATTTACAAACTTTGTTTACTTACTTCAGCTTACTTTAATTTGTGTCTGTTGGTAGGGCACCTCTCCGTGCAGAACTATCACCTCCACTAGTCTGAAATGAATCAGGTATTTCATCTTCTGAAATAGTTATGGCATCACTGCACTTTGATGTTTCAGAAGTGTTTATTCTCCTGTATAAGCAACCAGCATCAAAAGTACCTAAACCTAGTACAAGCCTCTGATCTTTTTTGTTATCGAACCGATTGCAACTATAATTACACTGGTCAACATCAAATTTGTTGTCTATGGTTTTTTTTTTACAGATTTAGGATAATTTTATTGTGCTGAATCCAAAAATCACATTGGTTTTGTTCAATCAGGTCAGGTTTTTTTATCTAGCACCACTTGATGTTCTTTTATAGGTGGGTCATATTCCATGTCAAATCAATCAGTAAAACGACAATTTATTTCCACACATTTGATAAAGACTGTTTTTTTCCCAATTTAAAAGGACAAATGATATAGAAAAGCAAGTATTTTATTGTCATATGTATGGATATTTTCATGTCATATATTGCACAATTTCTTAATCTATTTTGGAGTATACAAATTATGAAGATTTCACATGTTTAAACTTTACTAGTATTGCTAATTTTTGTGTGTATTTTTTTAAGGTTTCAAGTGATTCAAATGGCTTCAACTAGAAGATCTTGCAGAAATAAACATCTTCTGCTACATATGCGGTGAATACACCCTCGTTGCTAATAGGAATCCAGTCCCAACTTTCATAAAGCAAGCTTACCATGCATATTTTGGTATAAAACTTGGTGACCAGGATAAAGCTTGGGCTCCTCACATGGTGTGCAAGTCATGCACTGAATACCTGCGTCAGTGGATTAAAGGCAAGAAGAGCAAAAGTCTGAAATTTTGAATACCCATGGTTTGGAGGGAGCCCATAAACCATGTCTCTGACTGCTATTTCTGCGCTATTGATGTGACTGAGATCAATGGAAAGAATTGAAATGTCGTCAAGTATCCTGATCTTGAATCAACACGTCGTCTTGTAGCTCACTCTGATGAATGTCCAGTACCTGTCTATGCAGAACTCCCTGACATCAGTGATGAAGATTCTTCCAGTGTTCTAGAAGGTCAAGAGGAGAATGAAGAAGAAGAGACTTTTAGCAATGATGCTCCACGTCCTTTTTACCAAAATGAACATAACGATCTTGTTCGTGATCTCACTTTGTTGAAGTTCTCAGCCGAGCTCTTGGCATACAGAAAAAAAGAAAAGAACCTCTTGTCTGACAGTACACTCATCACTTTTTATCACAACAGGTGTCAAGAGTTCCTCCATTTTATCTTTGAATAGAAGGACTTGGTGTAATGTACATATATTGTTCACCTTCTGCAAAAGCTTGGAGTGCAACATTATGAACCCAGAGATTGGAGACTGTTCATTGACAGCTGCAAGAGATCAATAAAATGTGTTCTGCTTCACAATGGCAATCAGTTTGCTTATGTACCCCTTGCTCACTCGACTACACTGAAGGAGAAGTATGAACCGGTGAAGTATGTACTGGATAACGTTTCTTATTATCAGCACGAGTGGCATATTTGTGTTGATTTGAAGATGGTGAATATTTCCTATTGGGACAATAGTCTGGCTTTACAAAGTACCCCTGCTTTCTGTGCATGTGGGATAGTAGGGACAGGTCTCAGAATTATACCAAGAAGGACTAGCCTGCACGAGAAGAATTGGTGCCAGGTAAATCAAAGAATATCATCAACAATCCTCTGGTAGACAGAAAAAAGATACTATTCCCACTGCTGCATATCAAACTTTGCTTGATTAAACAGTTCAC
Organism: Meghimatium bilineatum; assembly: GCA_034231615.1. Classification (NCBI taxonomy): domain Eukaryota; kingdom Metazoa; phylum Mollusca; class Gastropoda; order Stylommatophora; family Philomycidae; genus Meghimatium; species Meghimatium bilineatum. The sequence goes on from CM067304.1 coordinate 45,779,072, forward strand.
CAATGCCTTAGACAAGGATGGTGGCTGCTTCACTTACTTGTGCCACGCTTTTCCAGGATTGACCATAGAGAGGTTGAAAGGTGGCATTTTTGATGGTCCTCGAGTTCGTCAGCTCATCAGAAATTCTGAGTTTGAAAAATCAATGAACAAATTGGATTTGGAAGCATGGAAGACCTTTGTTCTGGTTGTGAAGAATTTTTTGGGCAACACCAAAGCCAAGGTTTCAAAAACCTTGGATGCAACCTGAGCATAAAAGTGCATTATTTATTTTCATATATGGATTGGTTTCCCGAGAATCTTGGATCAATGAGTGACGAGCAGGGAGAGAGGTTCCATCAGGACATAAAAGAGATGGAGACCAGGTATCAAGGAAATTGGAATGTAGTAATGATGGCTGATTACTGCTGGACTCTGAAGAGAGACATCCCTGCTGCTGAGCACTTGAGAAAGTCGAAGAAATTGAAGTTTATGTCTTGAATTTTTCTCAGTGATGACATAATTTACATGTCCTTACCTTTTTCAATATCTTCTTTTCATTTATATAATTTCATGTTTGTAACATTTAATAAATATATTCTGTTAAATACTTTTTATTTGAGAAATGTAACATAAATCAACAACATATCACCAAAATGTAGTTATGATAGAAGGCTATAGTCAGAGAATATAATTTATTTAAATCAATTTAGAAAAAACCCTGACCTGATTGAGAAAAATGGATGTCATTTTTGGTTTCAGTGGCACAAAATGCTCCTAATTCAGTAAAAAAATTATAGACAACCTTAACCTTCATTTTTTTTGGTTGTAAATCAGTGTTATAATTGCACTCTGTCTCAAATGGGCTATAAATAAGAAAAATAGTTTGTTCCACACTGTGCCCAGGAGTGGTAGAACTTGCCATTATTTCTCAGAAATAAACAAATGTTAGAATAAAAGACAACCAGTTTTTAAAGACGACAGATGTTTGTTTTAGTGAAAATAGAAGTGAATGTATTCTCACACATAACTGTAAAGACTTGGATTAACATAAAAATTAGCTAACTGCAAAGTATTCTGGTGAAATGATAAATTATAATTGATGAAAACCAAAATCAATATATCAGTTTTGGTTTCATAGAGCTTCTTTAAATAGCTGATATATCGGAGATTGGTCTGGAAAGAGTTAAACACTTTGTTTACCAAATTCAAATATCTTCTATATACCCTTGGTGACCATCTTCGAGGATTGTCAAATGTGTTATGATACTGCATTAATATTGCAAACTTAGAGATATTATTTACTAAAAATAGCTAATCTGGGATACTGTGTTGTTTTAATCTTTAGCACGCTGTGTTTACAATTCGGGCGGTGCATTACACCAGAATTGTGTCATGACTTGATTTCGGAAGGTGAAATCCACCGCATCGTTCGCTAAACCCAAAACCGAACGAAAAAATCTAGATCAGTAACTTTTTGACAGAATGTTTTGGCAACATTGAGAAGAGAATTTATCTAACTTCCTGTTTCTATTGTAAAAATGGTGATAGACGATAGTGTATGATTATGGAATGGAAATCAGAGCAATCTTTAAGCATCGGCTTTGCAGCGAAGTGACATGACAGTGAACCAAGTTATTATACTTTTCCATCATTGTATATTGAGTGAAATAATTATTTATTCCAAATTCAATGTGGAAATCTTGAGAGGTAATTACTTCAATTTGTTTAATTAAAATAGACCACGAAGTTCCACAAGGTTCTCACTATGTAAAATATATAATATTCAACAACTTTCGATCGATCAAAAATACGGTAGACCTAGCTCTAGATAGGTCTAAATCTGTCTTTATAACTTTCTCACACGTCTCGTATCACACACATACAAACAAAAGTTACACCAATATATGCAGAATTTGATTCTTTATTTATATGTGCAAATATTATTTAAATATCTGTAATAACAAAAATGTTACCGCAATTTAAAACAGCCACCGACGATTGCGTAACATTTCCGACAACCAATTCCACAGCAGAAGAGAAATTCCATAATTGTAAACACAGCATGCCTAAGGTTAATATGACTGTGCACACAGAACAGTGTTTTGATATAGTTTGTGGGTGAATCCTATTATAATTCCAACTTTTTTGCACGTGAATATGTCCAGTATGTTGACAGGAATAGAAAAAGGATTTCCAACATTAGAATAATTATGATAAATTTTGAAATAACTCTGCTCTTTAAAATTCTTCAAGTCATCCTAAATATTCATCATGACTTATTAACAATTCAGAGCTCTGTGTCACAATTTAGTTTTTTACCAATATTTTTCAGGCACCACCATTTTTAACAAATTTGCAAACATTTTGGTAATGGAAGAAGAGTAACCTGTCAATTGCTGGTCAGAAAAGTATTAAATTACCAATTGGTCTCTTATGAATTTCAGTCCAACACATACGTTTATACATGTGATTAGATTCCCTCATTAGAGATAGACTTGAATGGTCAAGAAGTTATCATGGGCAGAGATAGGTGAAGGGGCTTATGTCCACTAATAATATGCCTTCATGATTAGCAATGTTAAGAAGATGATTGATTGACTCATGAATAGCCAGTATGTTGCCAGGACTCTGAAAGGGGAGCAAATAATTGCAATACTGTTTACCTTCTATGCATGTTGTAAGATTCGACTAAGGAGATTCTGGAGTGAAGTTGGCTATCCCATCCCATATAGGTTCAAAGTGACCCAGAAAGTATGCTGAAAATGGACATATTAGGCCAAAAGGCACAAATATCACTGTAAAATTGTAAGTCATGACACAACACATTCCATTCTCCAGACTACACCCTTCTTATCTTGGAATTTGAGAATGAATGCAGAAGAAGACTCATGAGTTCTATCAACTCACAAAGTATTTTTAATATACATTAACAAATATCTCAGACAGTCACAGAAAGCTACATTTTTTATAGTGAAAAAAATATACATCAAAGTTTAAACCTATGTAACTTTTTACAATTATTTTGTCATCTTTCAGAATCATGGTTCTTGATGAAGGACTCATTAAAGAGTTGGACTCTCCAGCTAACTTGCTTGCCAACCATGAATCAGTATTCTATTCTATGGCCAAGGAAGCAGATCTTGTGTGATCTGCTGCTTGTTTCTTCTAACATTCAGTTCTTTTTTTCTACGATATTGGAATCTGAAGTTTGGACAGTATTAATCAGTGATTTATATTGCAATTGGAAATTATTGTTTTTTGAAAATTCAAAATCAATTATTTGTTTCAATTATTATATATGTGTGAGTGATATAGACCTACATATGGCAGTGCATAAACAAAGAGATATGATGAACATGTATGTCAACTAGTACAGATATTCTGTATTGATTACACATTTTATTTTGGTTGTATGTGTGAAATTACAGTTAAAAAATAAAAAAATAAATATAAGGTATATTGCAGTATAAATGTTTATTTTCTGAAAGTGTAGGCCTATTCATGATAATCATGTGAAAACATTGAAGTATTTAATGATAATCATAATGTGAAAACATATTCATGTACAATACAGGAAGAGATGCCTACATTTTTAGTGAACCAAATTCCTACATTATTGAACAAAATATTGATAAAGACATTTTACAGGTGCTATTACTGCTGCCAGATGCAGAAATCTTCTCTCTATCTGCTGAGAGCCCCCCCCCCCCCTTGGATGCCCCTAGTGGGGTGGGAGGTTTGGGGGTATCAGTGTGTAGTGTGCAGAATGATGCTTCCAAAAGCAGTGATAGCATTTTAAATCTGTGTTCAATGACATCACGAAAGCTGAATGAGACTGCATAATATAAAAAAATTGGAATGCAGGCACTTCTCCCTGTACTGGAACCGATAATCATAATGTAAAAATATTGAAGCATTTAATGATAATTATAATGTGAAAACATTGAAGCATTTTGAATATTAATTGCTAGAATGCATCGCAGTTAAGATGTAGACATTTATCTGAGTGGTTTTTTTTTCCCCCATACATTTGTTTACATTGTTTTGTATGTTAGTTTAATTGATGTTTCAAATTAAATGTGTTGCTTATCACTGGATAACCCATGTATTATAATGTGACTTAGATATAATATTCTCATGAAATCTAGCTGTTGAGTAAATAGAATGAATCATTTATTGTGTTTGTTGTATTACATAAAGCAGTCCTTTTACAGTGTTTTAAAATATTTTGTGGAGATCTCCCTGGTGCAGTGGTCAAACCCATAGATAAGGGAGAGTTTGGGGGTGTTAAAATCCCCCCCCCCCCCCCATTAGAAATCATATGACTTTTAGTCCTAATTAGCTTAAAGGCGGATAATTCCCCCCTCCCCCACCTATTCTCTTTTCTCATGTTTAATGATTTTTTTAGTCATAAAAAATCGAATGAAAATTAATAAATTACATATGAAAATAGATAAATAACCTTTCCTTTTTTAATGTTTAATTACCCCCCCCCCCCCTTATTGGAAGGACATCTATGGCCTTGGCAGTGGTTAAGTTGTTTGCCTTGTGCTCATGAGGTAGAGGGTTTGAATCCAGCTTGTGATGTCTTGTTTATAATGTTTTATTGTAAATCTTAGATCCCTGTTGATTATCAATCAATTGCAGCTACAGAGTTATATGTTATGAGTTGTACCTGCAGTGGGCAGAGTTCTTTGAAATTTGACTAGAGGTTTATGGTAGGGTCATCACTGAACACAATGGAGCACTAAAGATAAAGGTAGGTCCCATGGTAGCAATCTGCCATCAGAAATGAAGATAACTCTTCATGTACTAAGCCATAGCAACTAATATGGGGCGGCCAGTTCCCTTCCTTGCTATATTTACTTTATTCAACCCATGTGTCAATTACCCATGTACAGCGTGGTCAACTGGAGGAACAGGCAAGAAATCACACCCAAATTTTTTGTGTGTCCAGATGTGGTTTCAAACCTGGCACGCTGTCCATGCAGGACACCTATTTTCAGTGTGAGGAGAGAGAAGTCATTACTCTACAGCTGTATAATCTCTATAAATATTAGTGTTGATTCCATTAGCTGTTAATTGTAGTGTTATATTCAGTTGAGTGGCATCTATAATACTTCTAAACATATAGCTATCTCATGGAGAGGACTCTGCGAAAGATGAATGTGTCAGGTCATTAGCGCAAATAAAACGGTGATACAGTGCATTTCCATTTTGTAAACTACATCTTTCTGGAAATCTACTAGAATTATAATACTGCTACAAGGGAAGATCCAACGGGAAATTGAGAATGAACGCTGAAGAACATAAAGAGAACAAACATTACAAATAATAATATCATAGACTGCCAGTAGACATTTAACAGAAAAATCTTAGAGCAGGACTATGGTCCTACTAGATTTCCAGCAGGATGTAGTCCAAAGAATGGAAATGCGTTGTGTCGCCGTTTTATTTGCGCCCGTGGCCCGACACATCTGTCTTCGGTGGAATAATCCAATTAGAATCTTCAGTGCTTGAATTAAAGACGCGTACCTCGCCACAAGGGGTACACAATAAATGATCATATATGGCAACAACAAAATTATCCTAGAAAAGAGGAACTCTGACTTCAAACCCCGGGAAAATGGTGCTCGTTAACCCTTGTAGACAAGCTATCTAGAAGAAGTAAAACTCCAAAATGAACCCTCCACTGCCATGTGGACAATCCTTGTATGGGTAAGGACTAGGGAAATACATCCTGAACTAAAGGTACGATGGACCAAAAGGTACAAAATAGTCCAGCCAGGGCATGACTGCCAAGGCTGAAAACCACAGTGCCATGCAATGACTTCACATGTCAAATAAAAGGTTGCAGACGATTCGTTTTGGTGCTTCATCTGTGGAATCCCGTCAGGCGGATGAAGTGCCAGGATCGAAAAAGCCCACCCTCAGCGACTGGGGTACCGCTGTCTGAATTTCTGAAGCCAGGAAAAGAGACCAGAGGACAACTACTGGTTCAAAATATACAAATAAAGATCATGATGTAGACTCCATAGACAAAAATATTCATTTGAAAATATTGCAGTGGAATGCAGAAGGTGTCTACAATAAAAAGACTGCACTTGCAAATCGATTATTGCAAACTGAAAATAAGAAATTGATATAGCATGCATACAGGAAACACACCTCACAAACAACAATAGATTAAACATCCGAGGATACCACGAGGATAACATCCTCGTGGTCGACCTTACTTGAGAGAAGAGTTGAGGGAAGGCACGAAATGGTAGGCAAAGATATAAGTGAGTGGAAAACGTCATGAGATGCACCACCAAGGCAAGAGACTAGATGTTGGAGGTCCATTGCACCCAACCTTCGTTGCGGAGATGGCACTTGATGATGATGGTTCTTGGATGGCTACGTGATCATATGACCATACATGATGATGATTAGGCGGTGCGGTATATTGAACACTTCACTACGAGTGCGTTACAAATGCATCAGTGCATTTTCGTGTACCATAAATGAACACGGAAGTGCCATGCTGAAATGCAGGACATGTTAAAAAACAGAAATTCCAATTATTGAAGAAAGTAATGCTACGTGCTGATGGCATCACTTCTGCTGTGGCGAAATTTAATACATTGGTGCAATATTTTTATACTTGTAAACGGATTTGAAAGATACGCGATTTTTAATGGTAGGCCCTATGTTGTCTTTCTAAATAGTGTCTACTACACTGTCATGTATGTAAATATTTTTGTTACTATTATTAATTTCTACGAAGTTTAACTCATATTGTTCATGTTTTTCTCTTATGTGGGAGGTCTGGATCTTGTTTGGTTCCCCCACGCCCCTTTTTATTCCAACTTCCTTATGTATCATCGACTCAGCTTTTGCCCGGCATTGTCACCCCCTATTATACTCATCGAAACAGTCCTGGCAAACTACGTAGAGTTTTGTCTCACCAGGTACAAGTTAATGGGCGATCAGAACCATTTAGAAAGCAAGAGCACAATACTAAATGTTACTAATCCAAGAAATGATAGAACCGCATAGGCCTATATCTGAATTTTTATGACAGCTCAACTCATTTTAATATTTGGACGAATGGACATAAACTAGAAAAAGTTAAACAACTTCAAGTACTAAAACATTGGTAGCTTATCCTGTTCAAGACGTAGCCATCAACCCATAATCTGTTGGCTTTAGTGATTTTGTTCCCACTTCAAATACTAGTCTTATATTAGCAGCGATGAAAACACTAACATGGAAATCTAAGACTATACTTGAAATAGTCTCGAGTGTAATGTCCATATTGAACACTATGAGGCAGAATAGGTAAGCAGCGAAGATAAACCTATAAATCTTTAATACCTATTCTTTTGTGCTAATAAAGAGATACTAAAAACACTTAATATGAAGAAGGAACTACTAAGAGAAATAAAGATCAGGCAAATAAAATACTTTAGACACATTATTGAAGACTTAACTTGAGGGTAAAGCCAAAGGGAAGTGAGCAAGAGGTAGGCAGAGATACAAGTGGGAGAGTAACATCACACGATGGACAGGTTACAGTCTAGCAGAGTGCACCAACGAGACAGAGGATGTTGGAGATACGTTGCAGCTCACCTTCGTTGCGGAGACGGCACTTAATGATGATGATGATGATTCTTTTGTGCGGATGTGAAATTTGGACAGCTACAGCGGAAATGGAGAGAAGAATGCAGACTTGTGGCAATACATGTTACAGATTAATATTGCGCATCCATTATACAAAACATACACGTGAGAAAAATAGTAAATGCTCTTGCAAGTGGACAAGAACATCTCATGGCAGTGGTGAAACGTCGCATACGTGTACGAGAGGTGGTCGAAAAGTTTTGCACTTTAGTATGAAGGAATCAAGACACCTGAAAATTGATGTGAATTTTGTTCCTTCTCTATGTATTCATCACTCAAAGTGATGCACTTCTCCTATTTCTTTTTCACCTTCCTAATGTCTTGATTGTATATCACCTCCTTCTGGGCCTGGAACCACATCTCAATTTCAGTAATCAAGTCCAGGATGTCAGAAAATGACTCTCGCAAAATGGATTCTTCATGTTTGAAAACACGAAGAAGTCATTCAGTGCTAAGTCAGGTGAGCAAGATGGATGGGACACCTTCATACCCGCACTGCTGGGCAAAGACAATGGAATCATGAGCTGTATGAGCGGGTACAGTGTTCTGAAACAGACGAACGCCTCTGGACAACACCTCGCGTCCTTTTCACTTAATTTCTTCTCATAATTTCTGGAGAAGGCTTTGGCAGTAAGCTGAGCTGATCGTATGGCCACGAGAAAGGTAATCGGTGAGGACAGTCCAAAAACAGTCCAAAAACCCCGCGACAGTCCAAAAAATTAAAATAATGGTGAGCATGACTTTTCCCGTAGAGGGAACCGTCTTTGCCTTCTATTGTGCTGGCGAACAGGAATGTTTCCATTGTTTGCTCTAGTTTTTTTGTCTCAGATCATAGAGATGCATCCACAACATCTCTCCACAGTAACCATTCTACGGAAAAACCATCTTCGTCAACATTGCAAATGTCCAACATCTTTGTGAATGCTTCGGCTCGACGCTCCTTTAGGATTGGCATAAGAAGATTGGTAACCCACCTGGTGGACACCTTTGACATATGAAGCTGCTCAGGCAAAAGCTTCAACTTGGTCTCTGCACTTAGTCCCAACTCAGCCATGATTTCCTCGACGGTAATGCGCCTGTCTGAGTGTACTAGGACCTCCACTCTTGCAATGCTTGCATCATCTGCAATAAATGCCTGCCGCTCCTTTGCTCATCTTGAAAGCTGGCGTGTCCCGTTTGAACGTGATTTTTTTTCCATCGCCTCACAGTATCATACAATAGGCAGGCATACTTATAGACGGCATCTCATGAATTTGTTGTGCAGATTTACCCTGCAAGTGCAGGACTTTTATTACGGTACGAGCCTCCATTTTATCCATGACACGGCTTCATACACAACTGAACTAGTTTCCCTCCAATTTCTCTTTCACGCGCCGCACCGCGATAACCATGAATTTGCGGGAATTGTCAACTAATAATGCATCTTTAAAATTATACACAGCAAACCCGCCTGTCTTTACGATTTCCTAGTAAAGTGTAAAACTTCTCTACCACTCTTCGTATGATTTGACCATGGGATAAGGCATTATTTCCTTTCCAAGACTATCTGCAGGAAACAGCTGAGAGTGTGAGAAGAAGAGGACAATAAAGGCAAATATGGAGGACGGATAATATTAAAAACTGAACATGATTATGTTTCTCCACACTCAAGCAAGGAAACTGAGAGCAGAGAGACATGGCGGGATTTGTGTGGATGGTTCTAAAGTGCACCCCTAAAACCTTGAGGGGTTAATGGCGTTGATGATGCTGATGAAGTCTGCTATATCTGCAGGCTTTGTATATAGTGAATAACATATGAATTGTTAATTCTACCTGCGTCAAATAAATGTGAACATACAATGTATTAGGTATGTTGATTCTCCTCTTCGTATATCGGACATGTCCATATGTGCTCAGATCTCCGCTTCAGTAAATCTCTCAGGATATAACGGCTGATGGTTCTGGTTATATATTGGTTCAGTGCCTTTTTTTAAAAAAAAACTGTTATATGTTCTTTACGAGTCACGCCTATCCTCATTCCTAATTCGCGCATTCGTGATACTGATGCATTCTCATGTAGGCATATCTCACAATCATTGCATCGTGCGGACTCACCAAGAGCACCAAGTATTTCTGCTCAGTATATAGCTAGGCTGACCATCTGTATGGTTTCAAGGCTAGCTAATTTGTCGGTTCGTTTGTTTCCCTCTACACCATCGTGTGCAAAGATAAGAGTATTTTTATCATTTAAGATAAGAGTATTTTTGTCAGTAAGACCCACATTTAAGCGCTCTCTAAAGACTCCACACGTCGCCTACGCATAACACCTCGTTTTGACTTCCTTAATCATTTTCATCGAGTCACTTACTATGTACGCATTGGAATAGGTTTACGATTACAGTCAGTTTAGTGCTGCAAATACTTTCATCATTGGACTGCTTGTTGTTGCAGTGAAAGCCCCACTGATTCGGGTACCACTCTTCAGCATTATCTGGCAGTAAAAGCCTATGCACGCCGCTGGTGGCGGATGACCGAGTTATCCGTGTAGGTCATAACATCTATATCATTGGCATATACGCAGAGTGATTTGACCTCTGCATCCACGCGTAGGACTATGCTCCTTGAAATCTCCATTGAGTGTAATGACTGTCTTGAATTCCTCCTAAAATATAATAGGAACATGTATGCATTCCTCGCCAGGAGTTACGCCTTCTAGTTCGCAAATCTGTTTAACGTGCACTCCCCATCCACGATTTGCCTCTCTTGAGTCTGCTTCCCTGCACACGCGGAATCTCACTAAGTAGTGGATAATCTGTGACGGAACATTATCCTCATCATCACTAACCCCATGATTATCATTGTCTTCATCACCATAAACCCTATCATTATCATCACCATCACCAATCCATAATCATTATTAGCCTTATCCTAACCAAACATATCATCGTCATCAATCTCATCATCAGCAACCACATCATCATAACCGTCTTCATTATCATTAGCCTCATCATCAACATCACCATCCCTGATATCATCATTAGCATAACCATCCTCAGCACCAACCCCATCATCATCATGACAGCACATTCTTATTCTTTAAGTGTGTATGCATCGTGCAATATCATTGATTTATCTGTAATGAACACATTCGCTAGCCCAGGCTCAATACAAATTTGACATCTGACCTATCGCCATTTCTCATTCTATAGACTCTATATGGTACGAGGGAACATACGGACTTATTATGCCGCAGACAGGTTGTCCAGATGGATACTTCTGGGAAAATGGAATTCGTTCACAGTTCCTACATTTCTTCGGTGGAGCTGTCAAATGTAATGGAGAGTGTCATTTTTCCGGTAACTCTATATGATAGTAATACTTTTCTCTAAATGTTATTCCTTTTACTTTGTATCTTAGCATCGGATGTATTGCCAACCTGTTTTTAACATCAGCTGTGACTGCTGAATATTACTTCAGGAACAGATACAAGATCTCATTCCCTTAGAAAAAATTTCAGATCTCTAAATAAGTGACTCAAAACATAATAGAGGATTGACCACACTGTACTCGAATTTATATATATATATATATATATATATATATATATATATATATATATATATATATATATATATATATATATATATATATATATATATATATATATATATATATATATATACATATATATACCATGCCTTTCTCAACAGAGCAGCATGTCGCCTGCTGAAAGTACCGCTCATAGCACGTATATCTGTAACTTAAAACGATATTCCCTGGGATCTCCAAAAAATGTGCATGTTAGTATGACGTAAATGTCTGGTATCAAATCTGCGAACTTCTAAATATAAGACAAATGGCTTACTGCGCCACTGAGGTCCATATGAGATTCTGGTAAGGACTGAGATTTATTTTGTGCTGGAGGGTAAATTTTAAAAATACTCACCATGTACATGACGTGGCGACAGCAAGAGCATGCGGCCTTTATCGCACGGCTACATAATCCATCCCTGCAACTCTTTAACTGGAAACAAGCAGTATTTGACAGTTTGACTAACAATATACCCGTACATTCTTCATGATCTTTTACGTCTTTACAGGCCGTCAGAAAAAAGGCCAGTGTAAATTGCCGACATAGTCCCTAAGTTTCACACACGATTGCTTGTGTCTGGGAAGGTTTTTATGGAGAAAGTGTCATGTCCATTTGCAATAACTCCCTCTCTGTTCTGTTGGTTAGTTGAACGGGTAAGGCAACACCAGTACGTTTAGAAACACACAGAATTGCAGGAGATACCAGAGAATGGTTGCAACACTCTAGTGCTAACCTGGTAGGCAGTGGACATTTTCTGTAGGGTTTTACTCCCTTAGCTTAAGGCACTTTCGTGTTAACGAGTAAGACAGCGGGTGAATAAATATGACCGAAGAGACAATTAAGAAAGTGAGACAATACATGCAGTGACAATGATTTTTTTGACAGTTAACAAGTTGTCAGCCAATTCCCCAACATTTCTTAAGGAGACTCCTACGACTTACCTTGAATATAAATAACCCAAATATCGGAGAATGTCCGACAAAATGGAAGTGCCGCAGTAACTAGACAAATAGAAGTAAATACAAATAAAGTGAAATTTATACCTTATTTGGACGTACCTTGAAGGAAGAACAGTACCCTATTATATGCATCCTAAACTAGAAGTCGAGGGCCCATATTAATGAATGCATATGCTGTATAGAGCAGTAGATTTCAGCTATTGTTAAATCTTTCGACAACACTAAGATGTCCAATCACAACGATCGACTATAGTCTTTGATAGCTATCAAACCACGAGACAATTCGACCGAACTATTTTCGTGAGACTTTTAAAGGTAGGGTAATATGAGCTATGACACAGCGCTAAAGCATAAATAAAATCTTCATATCAATATCGGGTTATCAATGTCACACATGGACACTAACTAAAGAACAAGAAAGACATTTTACTACATGTGAAATTAGATGGCTAATAAAATCAGCAACAGAACAAATAGAAATCACCTGAGTAATTAAGGGATTAATAATCCTGTTGGAACAATATCTGTAGTAAAATATATTTTAAAACAGAGATTCAAATTGTTCAGCTATTTAATAAGAATGGGCCATCTCATACTGGCCAAAAGTAAGAGCATAACACGTAAGAATAGAAACAGTAAAAGGCATAGGAAGACCAAGAAGATGGTGCATAGAAGAGTTACCAAAACTCTGAAACGTCACAATATTGCTGCATTTCAAACGTGTCATAGCCCGACAAACCGATCTACATCCAATCCTTTGATGCCTAATAGCAAAAGCAGAGAAAAGACAATAGATAGATATAACCAGCATCATATCACACGGTTTCTCCTAAGTGTATAGCTATCTAGTCAGTGGTTGACCAGAAACGACATGATTAGCGTAGCTACCTCAATTTCTCAGTGATGATGTCGTTATTTCTCGATCTTCCCTGAGCATGAACTCTGGTACTCTACTTCCTGGTGGTTTGGTGAGCCAATGGTTTACTTTTTAATTTCAAACAACAAATAATGAGTGGGATAGAAAGTGGACATCAGTAACTCTAATAAACAAGGTAGACTTGCTTCCATGGTTAAAACAACATCTCTCTTTGAAAGCAACAAATTAACCCTTCAAATAAACTAGCAGTTAGGGTATAATCGTGTTCTCTTCTGGGCAGTCATGGTGGTGTTCTTAAACAGGGTATACCAGAATGGTTTCCGCAAAGTCGTAGGACCTAAGAAACGTTTAAAAGACATGTATAAGACATCGCAGACTCACTTCAATATAGACATGAATTCGTTGGTGAGGTTGGCACAAGACAGGTCTGACTGGCGTTGCAGACTCAGGATTGGTGCAGCTCCTTCGTGGAGCATCATAATTCTCAACACAAACGTTCTAGAAGAAAGCTAAGAGTTTTTTAATGTCCCAACGACTATTGAAAAACATGTTCAGACTATGGACATGTCAGGCACTAATAGGACTAATTAACTATCGTCGGATATACCACAATCGTCATCTTCATCCTTGTTAAGACAAAATGGTCAACTATTGCAAGTAACTAATACTGCTACAACTACTAATGCAAACCCGACTACTGCTACAATTACCCCAACTATTACAACTACTAATACTGCTACAATTACTACTACGATTACAACTACTAGTATTGCCACAATTACTACTACTATTACAACCACTAATACTGCAACAATTACTGCTACTATTACAACCACTAATACTGCTACTATTGCAACCACTAATACTGCAACAATTACTGCTACTATTACAACCACTAATACTGCTACTATTGCAACTACTAATACTGCTAAAATTGCTACTACTGTTACAACTACTACTACTGTTACAACTACTAATACTGCTACAATTGCTACTACTATTGCAACTAACTAATACTGCTACAATTACTACTACTGTTACAACCACTAATACTGCTACAATTACTGCTACTATTACAACCACTAATACTGCTACTATTACAACTACTAATACTGCTACAATTACTACTGCTATTACAACTACTAATACTGCTATAATTGCTACTGCTATTGCAACTACTAATAGTGCTACAATTACTACTACTATTACTGCTACAATTACTACTACTATTACAACAACTAATACTGCTATAATTGCTACTACTATTACAACCACTAATACTGCTACAATTACTACTACTGTTACAACTACTAATACTACATCCACAATAATGACTGATGTAACTACAGTCAATATTAATAGTAAATAAGTCGCCCGCCTGTTGCTGGGTCCTGAGATAGGAACAAAGCCAGCAACACTGTTACATGTCAAGCATGTTACTATGCTAACAACACTTTTACATGTCAAGCATGTTACTAAACTAACAACACTATTACCTGTCAAGCATGTTACTATGCTAACAACACTGTTACATGTCAGGAATGTTACTATGCTAACAACATTGTTACATGTCAAGCATGTTACAAAGCTAACAACACTGTTACCTGTCAAGCATGTTACTATGCTAACAACACTGTTACCTGCAAGCATGTTACTATGCTAACAACACTGTTACCTGTCAAGTGTACTGCAAAAGACGACTAAGTATGTTTTGGGATGGAATTGACTGTCACATCCCATATAGGGTCATGATTGCACAGAAGCCACACTGAGGTCGGGTTTGTCCAGCTGAAATGCGCAGATAATGCAGCCAAGCTGAAGCTGTAAACCATAACAACTCACACCGTTTTCCGGAATAAATTCAGCTAATTTGCAGGAATTTGAGAACAAACGCAGAAGTAGAACTACAATAAGTACTACTACTAATATCAATAATACTACTGCAATGATTACTGTCGACAAGATTATTTATAAAACTACAATTACCACTGCCGACAAAATTATTTATACCACTGCAATTACTACTGCCCATATGATTATTTATACTACTACAATTTTACTATTGCTCCATTAATGACGCTACCATTTTCACTCAGAATATTGAAATACTTTAATTCTGACTCTTAGCCAAACTCAGATCGAAAGACTGGATAGAGTCCAGAATGCAGCAATGCGTATCATTCTGGGATGCACAAGAGACACATCGACAAGAGCTATGCGATACCTACTTGACTGCCCAACAGCTGAGCATAGATTACAGTATTGCCGTGCACGGGCGTACCTTCAAATACATGCAGATAAGGAACACCCGTTGCATTCCGAAATACAGAAAGTTAAAGGCAGCAGACTCAAGAGAGGAAGGTCGTGGATGGGACGTGCTGAAGATGTAATACAAAGCGTGTGCCAATTACAGGATGTGGCAGTTGGTGCGGAATGGATAGGTCTACCCACAGATTTCGAAACTTGTTTGAGAGTAGTAATATCACTTAGCAGGGAATGCAGAGAATGGTGTCCCACAGCTGTGGAGAAAGAAGTGCAGGCTTTAATCAGTGAGAATACCAAAGAGGGGGATGTGAGTATATACACTGATGGATCTGTAATTAGGCATGTTCGCAGTGCTTGGGCCTTTACAGCTCAGTGCGCAGGTAAAACGATCAAGGAGGAAAGTGGTGCCTTTGCGGTCACTACGAGTAGTATGACCATGGAGACTATGGCGGTGACCAAGGCATTTGAGTGGCTACGCACACAGAAAGTAATGCAGGTCTGCATCTTGAGTGACTCTATGAGTATGATTAAGAAGGTACAAGTCGGTCTCGTTCGCAAACAGTGGATTGAGGCCTTGAGAAATGCGAGCTTGAAGGCGGCTACATTTATTTTCGTGCCGGGACATGTGGGCGTTCGAGGCAATGAAAGAGCGGATCAACTGGCATCGTGTGCGATTGTGGCAAAGGGCGATGGGGCAATGGATCGCGCTGACGTTTTGAACTCCTTAAGAGATATAACACGCGAGAGTGAGACGAATGTGGATGATGATTCCTTTTCAATGGCTAGGATTAAAGATCAGGGATTGAGATGCGGTGTTGCTAGAGGTGAACATTTTGGAGGGCGCAGAAGAATGATGGTCAACCAGCATAGGACCGGTACTGTCAGCAGAAGTGTGATGGCGGATACACTCAGGGAGAGATCGGAGCAACTATGGATGTGTCCAGTTTGCAGTGATGATGATCCGACGACTAACTAACTAACTAACTAACGATTTTCACTACAATCACAGTTACCACTGCAACCAATAGTACGACTACTAAGGCTAACACTATCACTACTATTTCTATTATTATTACTACTACTATTACTGCTACTACTATTACTACTACTACTATCACTATACTATCACTATACTACCATTATTACTATAACTACCACCCCTACTACTACTACTACTACTACTACTACCGCTTCCACCACTACTAAAAATAATAATTCTGCTACTACCACTACTACTACTACTACTACTACTACTACTACTACTACTACTACAGCAGTTACTACCACTACCTCCATCAGTATAGCCCCCATCATCATTACTATATTTACTGCTACTACTATTGCTATTATTGCATGTCATAGTGCGTGTCATCAGATCATGTCATTCTGGTTATCTTTAAAAAAAACCTGTCATTTAGACATGTTCCATTGATATTAGAAAGTCACTAATTTATTGCACTTGACAAAAAACAGTGTATGTTTTTGACCCAGGAAAAGAGAAATGGTCATACCCAGTCGTCGACATTGAATATTGTGTTAAAATACATCCTGAATCCTTCACTCCATGGCCTGCAGGTTCATATTGCATACATGAGCATATAGAATGTCCACCAGGTAAGTTTTCACCTTTTGCTTTGATCTCTAACATGTGATCTGACCCAATGCCTCCTCTAATTTTCTTCTCACGTGAGCAAATCGGAAGATGTCTGAGCTGTGAATATTGAATATATTTAAAGGATAGATGTTCTAGTGTAGGGTAACAACCCTAAACATGAAGTAAGTGGCTGGAGTAACACATGGCAAATATCAAGATAAACAAAAATATGTAGAAGTGTTACAAAAAAGAAAGACATAAAACAACATAACAGCGAGGTATGGAGACAGACGACGTTTCGACTAAAAAACCTTCATCAGGACAAACCAAAGACCACAGTACAACGAATCTTACATGGAGACAAACATGTTTAGGATAAGGAGGAAGGAAAGGGAGAGATAGTGAATAGATAGCGGAGGAAGCAAAAGATGGAGCAACATGACAGGGAAGAAGAGGGTATAAGGAGAGGATAGTGGTAAGTAGGAGGGGAAAGTGTACAGAAGAAAGTAAGAAGTGAAAATAAATAAGATGTAATAGCAAGAAAAATAAGATAAATTGAATTAAATTAAAATAAATTAAGTTAGAATACTTACCTCAAAAGTGGCACCAGGCAATGAGTATAACCAATATACAGTCGTAGTGTGATGGTACGAGAGATCAGATAGAAAGAGAGCGTAAGGGAGAGACAACAGTGGAAAGAAAATGTAGTGATGATATATGAAGGTGACAATAAAAAACTTTCGTTACTGCATGTTTTCCTGTTCAGGAGTGCAGGGAGGCTTTTAAGGCTGTGGAAATAAAGGCCGCTTTGTCAAAGCTGTCGCCGCGACGTGTACAGGAAGAATTTTTTGTTGCACCTCCGAAAGACAAAAATCCTAGTCCCAACAGCGGATTGAACCCGGGACCTCAGGAACTTGGCGTTCTAGTTATGCGAACACGCGCTCCACACGTTGCTGCCAATATCCTGTCTAAATATGTAGTTGGTTAATGAAAGCTAGCGTGATGCTATCTTTTTAAGTATGTAGTTTGTAAACGAAAAATGCGACACTAACATTGCATTTCCTATATACATTTCCTTCTTCTTCTGTGTTAGTTTTTAAAATGTATTTTGCTTACTAGGATTGTACTCCAGATAACGAAATATATTTTATCATGGTTTTCAGCTTGGATGCGATATCTGTGCATTCTGATTTGACATATAGATGTACGACTTGATCATGTCTTACCTTCCCTGTGACTTATTGGATCATACAGCGTCCAATGTCCTTAGACGTCTTTCACGCTGTTGGTTTTTTTTTAAACAGAAGATTGAACCCCCACTCCCATCCCCCCCCCCCCCTATCTGCGCCCGTGGATAATCCATGGTCGCTGAACTAATGTGCCACTATTAAGACCTTCATACTTTATGAAACAGTACAAGCGAACTAAAGATTAAAGATATTTTTTAATATGTTAAAGAGTAGAGAATTGACTTGATTGTACGGGAATTTAGGTTTTCCAATATATATTTTTTCACTATCAATGGAGCAACAAGCTGTTTGTCTTAAATGTTGATTAAGAGCACGCACAGTTAATCCATCACTGATCCACAGGACTTTCGAAAAATTTCACTTGTGAATCAAGATTTTTATTCCTCTGCCTAGCGAGTACAAACAAAATGGTTGAACTAATGTGCTACTATTGAGAACATCAGAACTGAAGCGGCACAAGCAAACTTAGGAGGTGGAAATTATGTATGACCATTGTCCTATTATAAAAGAGATCCGGTGGGCGTTTGAGAATGAACTAAAAAATCCACTAAAATTGCGGCTGAAGTGGGATTCAAACTGTATACTATATATTTTTTTTAAAATTACACTAATATTCCAGCTAAAGTTGGATTAAAACTGCAAACTACATGGATATGAAGCTAGTGCTCTAACCTATTGTAGGACATCACAAGTTTTAACTATTCGTACGTAAAGAAGTTTCTGCAACAAAGTATGTTAATTATTCCACCACTTTCAATGATAGAGAGATTAGTTGTTAAATGTTCTCTCTGAGCTGCGTGACGGAGCTTCGTCAGACTTGTTACCCAGTTCAATTCCGGGCACAAAAAAACTAGAACTGCGGAACCTCCTCCAGGATTGATTTATGCAAGGAATTTTGTAACTACTCAATCTACATTCTGATCCGGGCACGCATGAAACATCGTGAAAACAGTTTTAAACAGATTATGTTTAATTCGGTCGTGATTTCGACGCGCCGTCAAATTCGAGTCCATTGAAATGGAACTGTGGGTATATAGCAAAAGTGGTCAATATCACTCTCGCCATCTTTATTTTCCCAGACGAATCTGTACTAATTTAATTAAACTGGATTGATGGTTGCTCATCCAGCGGTACATGGACTTATGACCTTTGACCACTGAGTTGATGGTTACTGATCCAGAGGCCCATGAGCTCAAGCCCTTTGACCATTTAGTTGATAGTTGCTGATCCATCAGTTCATGTGCTCATGTCCATTGACCACTAAGTTGGTGGTTACTGAACCATCAGTTCAAGGGCGTATGCTCTTTGACTACTGAGTTGATGGCTACTGATCCATCAATCAGTTCATGGTCTCATGCCTATTTACAAATGAGTTGGTCTAGAAGCCGTTAAAAAGTTGGCAGCAATATCCCAGTGGTTCTCAACATTTTCCGGCCTATATCCCCCATTTATGAAAATCTGTATTATGTATCCCCTCTGGTACCTAAAAAGGGGTCATTAACTTTCTTTGCAAGTCACCAAGACTTTTACAACTTTATCGCTATAAATCAGGCTTTTTATCTTTCAGTTACCTTCCTATGCCTCCCCGCTCACCGGTTTCAAAATATTTCTCCATGCTCCCCCCCCCCTTTCGATGAACCATATGACATGGTATTCGGACGGTAAGCCGTTCGCGTGTTGCCGGGATCCGAACGAGAAGCATAGACAGCAACACTATCTTCCATGAAAATCGTACGAGGCGACTAAACAGGTTATGGAGTGGATTTAGCTGCCCCATCCCATTTAGGATCAAAGAGACCTAAAATATATGCTGAAGTCAGGTGTGTCATGCCGAAATGCGCAGATATCGCAGTAAAGATGTAAACCATGGCACAAAGAAAACAGAAGAAGAATCACAAGCAAGTTGGAGCGAACAGTTTGTGAGACTCTTCAGTTGTATGTTGTATATTGATCTGAGAGTGAATTCCTTGACTTTTCAGGATTTAACACAGGCTACATAGTTTGGGACGACCACGACGTAGGATCAGACGAGAACGCCGTGGAAGGAATATTGCCTTCTGGAGTTTTCGACAGGAATACAGAATTCCATTATTGTTGCAGGTTTGTCTGCATATACGGCTGTGTCTGTCTTTATATTTTTCTCTCTTTCTTATCTTCATCATTACATTCCAGTAGAGCAGGGGTTCTCAACCTTTTCAGACGATCAGAACCACCCACATGTAATACTAAGTGTACGAGCACCATCCACATGTAATACTGTGCGTGCGAACACCACTCACATGTAATACTGAATGCTAGAACACCACCCACATGTAATACTGATTGTGCGAGCGCCACCCACATGTAATACTGAGTGTGCGAGCACTATGACATATAATAGGATGAAATTGAAAGTAAATGTGAACGTGAAAACTGGTTGTATATCTATATTTTGTGCATTGTATACACCATTCTCTCCTACAATTCCCCCCCCCCCCATTAATCAGTGATAGCAACCAAGCCCGTAGATAATGGGGGTGGGTGGACTTGGTAGCTCACACTATTTGTTTCGGTTTATAGGACAAAATTTAAATTTTAAGGGGAGCACTTTTTTTTAACTTGCATGGCGGGATCACCAAATATCATTACGAGAGTATCATAGTGCTCGCGAGAACCGGATTTACAGCGTTTGCTGTAGATTGTAGGTCTTCAACAAACGTCTGGAGCATTACATTGTCGCCAGAGTATCCAGTTCTTTCCATGTATGATCTAAACTCTCAAAAGTCGTAGATGGACTTCATTATACTCCGGTTACCCCATGTGTACTCTAGCCCTATCAACGAAGCAGCTCGTCGTCTACCTAGAGTATCACTAATAGCACGTAACTCCGTATTTAAAAAATCTAATCATCAGATATTTATGGAAAAAATAGTTGGATACAAGGAGGCTCTGTATCGATCTCGCAACACCGTGAACTTACAGCAATACTTTAAGTACTACGCCACGAAGCTAATCAAGGGGCACATGGCTATCACAAAAATATGGGCAGTCAAAGTCAGTAATGAATCAACATCTTTTTCTTGTATGTTCATTCTCAAACTCCTGCAGATTAGCCAGATGCAGTCGAAATGCGTTTTGTCATTATTTCCAGTTTTGCTGTTGTATCTGTAACTTTTAACCTGACATATGCAACTTCAACATGGCTTCTGGATCACTTTGACCCTCTATGCAATAGGGCAACCAATTCCTTCCCGAGCATTCTTAGCGCCTAATACGACATGTATGGCAGTTAACAGCATTGCTCTTCTTTACTTTCATTTTAGGTCCCAGAAACACATTGGAGGTAGATTTCTGACGGTGCAATTATGAACATTGTGTATAGCAGCAGCGGGTGTGATGTCACTACGTCTTCGCTTTCTAAGGTTTTTAACTGATTCCATACTAAGCAACTCATATGAGTCAGGAACTGCTATGTCTTCCGTCCGTACTAACTCGTATGAGTTCCTTACTTTTTTGCTAAAAATCATTTTCGGTATTTATGTCAATATAATGACAGTTCCGATTGAAAATGAAATATATCCACATTACTTCTGACATGATTTTGATATGTTATTATATCAATGTTGTAAGTTATATATAAGTTTTGAACATGTGGGTATGTGACGCCATTTTTTTTCTTATGTTCTGTATATATATTTTCACACGCACTTATTTTTGTGAAAGTACAACTATTTTATTTACTTCGCTCGCAGTAAATTATTGAAATCCAACCTGGCAATTACTAACAACTGGTATTCAGCATCATCATGTGACATATTCTTTCCCCGGATCCAGAACGTGGTCGTTCTTATGGATTCTCTGAGCACTCCACGATTCTGGGCTAGTTGACCTGCCGCAGTTAGAGATATATTTACACATTGTGTTTGCAAAGTTACGCCAATTTGTTAGAGAAATCAGCTACATTTTCGACATTTAGCCTAATCTCAGGAGGGGTTCATGTGTAATATTTTTTGTTAATAGCATATTTTGGAAGCCCTATGTCTATATACTATTTGTGTGTTCGTAATTGAATTATCTACAAAACTTATATAATATAAGTTATAAAGTTATTGATTTGGAAATTTAGTAAGTTCAAATTTCATGTCCCAAATAATTTTCCATGTCTAATTTCAAAAGTTTCAAAATGCGCTTCTGATAATCACATTCTCTGTCCATTTCTGGTTCAATATATATATATATATATATATATATATATATATATATATATATATATATATATATATATATATATATATATATATAATGTAAGTATATTTAGAAGTACAATTTCATGTTCCCGTGAAGGATATGAATCCCCCCCCCTCCCAAAAAAATGAAAATTTCAACAACAAAAATTCCGCCCAGACTCTAAAATAATTACATGCTGAATTAGTTCGATTTTAAATGTTTTTTGGGGGGTTTTCTTTCTTTACAAAATAGCGGCCATTTTCTCTCTTGCGTGAGAAACTGGTTAGATCTAAGAACCCTTGAAGATTTGAAATTATGTTTAAGCTTCTCTAATGAATTGGACACACACTCCTGATTAGAAAGCAAGCGTTCTAACCATTTAAATGGCACTACTCTGTATCAGTGATATGTATGTTTCCAGAAAGTATCAGTTTCAACACATTGTTAAGTCGTTTCTATTCCTTATAACTATCTATATATAACCACGCTATATATTCGTATTTTATCATCGTTTAGCAGAATATAGCTGTAAAGAGCTAGATGTGCTTTCTTTAGTGTTCCATTTATTGTGATCATTTTAAAGATTTCAATAATGCTACATTTAGTTGGCTGTATTTATTGACTTTATTATTTCTCCATTTATTGATTCAAATTAATTATTGCAATAGTGGTATATTTAATGCGCTGTATTTATTTATTTTGGTAGTATTCTATTTAGTGTGTTAATTTACGGTTCTGTACCAGAAGTGCCTACATGTTTTCCGGAATGTGAAGCGACAGATAGCGAAATATAATCAAAATTAGAACACAATAAAATTGTGTTCTTCATGTTTTTATGGATATTTTCCTGGCGTTAAGTATTAAATGCAAAAATACGAATCCGGTGTTTATTATTTACCCCCCAACTCAATCTGCTTTTTTAACAGTGCAGTTGCAGCTAACCCTTTCCGCGGTGTCGTGGGTTAAGGTTTAAGTATGTCTCCCGTGTGTATCTCTGCATCTGGAAACACTCCTTGCAGCTATAATAGCAAATTTACCCGTCGAGCCACAGTTATGCAACCTTTTTGGAACTAGGAATGAATTTACCTGCAGAGTGACGTCACAAATTTCTAAAAATTCAGGATCGCCGCATATATTGTTAAAGTGTGAATTTAGACCCTTCTTCTAGTACAGAACCGAATTTACTTATTTAATAGTGCCCCATTTAGTGTGTTCAATTTACGTACTTAATAGTGCTGCATTACGTGTTCTAGTTTTGTTTATTGTAGAAGTGTTCCGTTTGGTGTGCTCAATTTACCTACTCAATGGTGATCAATTTAGTATGTTAGGTTTGGTTTTTCTAATAGTGCTCTAGTTAATGTGTTTAATTTACTTTTTTAATAGTACTCCATTTAATGAGCCCCACATTTACGTATTCTAAAAGTGCTCCATTTAGTACAATTTGTTTTTCAACTAGTGCTCCATTTAGTGTGCTAAATGTATTTATTCTAATAGTGTTTCAACTACAGTAATCGGTTTTACTTATTCTAATAGTCATGTTTAGTATGCTAATTCTGTTAGAATGTGGCGTAAGAATGTCTATAAAATTGTTACCACTCCCCACAAAAAATATCCAGAAGAATTACGCACAACTTGAAAATGCATTTGTTTCAGATTTTTAGAAAACAAATATTTCAAATTCATACATTGTAGTCGGTATATAAAAAACAGCTCTGTTGCCGTCATCTTTTGTCAAATCCACCTTCTATTCTTGTCAAACAGCTCTCAAGTTTTCAGCACCCCCTCCCCCAATTATTGTTGACGTAATGCAAAGCCAGCCCCTAAGATGTGATAATGACATCTGCTATTTTTACCTATTTAAATATTCCATGTGCACTCATTTGTTATAATTTCATTTTAATTTTCAGGAGTGACGGGGACGCAATGATACCTGTAATTTTTCCAACATCCAAACCTTTCTATTTATACCGCCACAAGGTATTGTTACAGCTATTAAAAGAACCTACTCCATAGTGATTAGTTTAGTGTGCTAGGTTTAGACTTTCCAATAGTGACTCTATTTAATGTTCTCGATTTACTTATTTAATAGTACTCCACTTAGTGTTGCTTTCTGATAGGTTATAATAA
Organism: Meghimatium bilineatum; assembly: GCA_034231615.1. Taxonomy (NCBI): domain Eukaryota; kingdom Metazoa; phylum Mollusca; class Gastropoda; order Stylommatophora; family Philomycidae; genus Meghimatium; species Meghimatium bilineatum. The sequence continues at coordinate 45,803,565 of CM067304.1, forward strand.
ACATGTAGATCACATAATAATTTACAAACAAAACGCTACCTATAATATGATTGCCTTATTCACACCAATAATTCATGGATGTGATTCTTCACAAGGGTGTTCAATGTTCCGTATTTAAATTAAACTAACTTCACTCGTCTGACAGAAAGGCACTCAACGACGCATGCGCCAGTCGCTGTGACTTAAGTCATTGTTTTGTGTGTATTGATTGTAAATTATTGAGTCGTTTTTGTTATTGTTGATCAATTTCAACACGCGTCAATTTTTTTTTAAAACATGTCTATTCTTATTAAAATAGATGAAAATAAGATAAATATGGCTATACCAGCAAGCAATGTTGTAGGTAGAATGCTTCCTTTCGTAACCGCTGTCAATACACAATGAAGAAACAGAATAAATAACCAAACTGTCAGAGGATTTATATTTTATAATATAAAGTATCTAGACCCTACCTTTATTATAATTTAATAATTTTGTGTGTTTATTTCTTTGTTTGTATTTGTTTCTTGATAAAGGTACCTATTGGAGAAAATGTCCTTGTTGCTTGGTTGTTGTTTTTAAAATTTTTATTTCTCTTTTATATGAGTATTTATTAGTTATATTAGTTACAAGAAACATAATGCAGCTGAATATTCTTGATGTATTTATTAGAATTTTAGAATTTATGATTTACCGGGGGGGGGGGGTGCGAACATCCATTGACAGGAGCGTCCAATGATTTCGGATAGTGGAACGACTTCCAGATACGGAGGGTAGCTACCATCCGTATCTGGTGCTTGGCTGCGATATAAGCCAGATCTCTGGACTAATATAGTCAGCCGCGGACAAACTGGCGATGCTGCCCACCAGGACGGGGTGGGATTTCAGGTGGCACTGATACCTCCACTTAAATACCTCATATGTCTCGTGGCGGGCGGCATCAAGCGAGTATAAACCGCTATAAGATCAAGCCAACAGTTGGGATCATTGACCTCAACCTGACGTGTCCTCAGGGTTGGGGCTTTAGATAGGGGAACATAGGAAATAACTTTCTAAATACACAAAGGGAGGGGATATCAGCAACTCCCCTAAGCCTCAACTAGCCCCCATCCCATAAGGTAAAAAGGCAGGAAGAACATAGAAGACAACTCTTCTAACTAGCTACGCTGAGTAGTTGGCACTCAAGTGTCCAGAAAGACCGGCCACAAAGGAGATGGAAAACTCTACTCATGCAGATTGAGACAATGATTCTGGATATGGTGCTCTGCCTGATGAGTCCCACCAGGCAGTTAGAGTGCCGGGTCGCATGCCTCGAAGGGGCCCACCTCAATCTACTGGTGGTGGCCGTGGTCAATTTTGGAAATCCAAGAATTGGGAACAGCGGAAAAATACGACTGGTCAAACCACACGACAGACAAGAAGACTAAATATACTGCATTGGAATGCCGTATATTTGAAGACACTAACGATTAGACTAGACAACAACAAGATAGATGTGGCTTGCATATAAGAAATCCATCTTAAGCCACATCACAGATTCTCTATCAGGGGATATCACACATTCAGACAGGACAGAGAAAGGGATAAGGGAGGGGTAATTACACTGATACGCAACACCATACCAGCAAAACAGATCGAAATAAATACAATATGAGAATATCTTGTCAAAGTTTACAGAAACTGTGCTAGAATAAGCACTTCAGAACTTCAAACTCAAGAAGTCACCAGGCATAGATGGATGGGGTTACCAATGAAATACTTATGAAACTGATGCCTAAAGCATAGTAAAGACTAGCTGGAGAACAGGGCAGGTGCCCACTGCATGGAAATAAGCTGTCACGGTATCCATTCTAAAGCAAGGAAAAGACAAACTCTACCCAAGTAGCTATAGACCAGTCAGTCTCCTCAGCTGTATGGGCAAATTAATGGAGAAAATGGTCAACAGAAGACTAATGTGGCACCTGGAAGGAAAACAACTAATAGCAGCACAACAAAGCGGCTTACGACAACACAGATCAACAGAAGACCAGGTCGCCTACATAGCCCAAGAGATTGAAGAAGCATACCAAAAAAAGAAACACACACTTGCAGTGTGGGTTGACATGGAGAAGACATTTGACAAAGTTTGTAAAGACGGACTCAAGAACAAGCTCCTTAGACTAGGAATCAGAGGACACTTATATAACTGGATATGCAACTATATGGAAAAAAGAACAGCTAGAGTGCAAGTACAGGGAAAACGTAGCAGGAAGAGAATACTAGAACAAGGTGTCCCACAAGGAGGTGTACTATCCCCTACACTCTTCTTAACTTACATAAATGATATTATGAAAGTCATACCGACTAGGGTACACACTGCAATGTATGCAGACGACCTGTCATTGTAGACATGTGGGGAGGCAATAGCAGTTGCAAAAAATAGGCTTTCTGCCCCTAATGTTTGATATGATTGATCTTTTTACACCAGCATCAATGAGAACATCTGCATTAGTTTTCTTAGCTGTCCATGGTATTTTCATCATTCTCAGAAACCACATCTCCCTTAGCCTCCAGTTGGTTTTGAATTTATCTGTTTACAGTCCATGCTTCACATCCATAAAATATAATTGGTTCGATATAACATATCAGCACTCAAATTCGGGTCTGCGTTGATAGTGTTCCATTGCACAAAATGGTTTTCATTTTTTAAGTGCTGATTTGGCTTGTGCTTTTCAGCTTTTTACCTCACTTGAGCATCCTGATGTTAACAGGGTGCCTAGATATTTCACCTTTTTAATTTGTCTTAATTTTGTGTCATTAATCATTATTTTGTATCTGGTGGTGTATGTCTCTTCGAGACAGCCATTATTTCCGTTTTATTCTTGTTTAAACTGAGGCCTTTGTTTTCACTTTCTTTCAATACTTTATCCAACAGGGCTTTTAGTTCTTGCTCGCTTCCTGTGATCAGTACTGTGCCGTCAGCGTATCTCAAGTTATTTATATTGGATCCTCCCACTGTTATTACTGGCATATCTTCTATATTTCGCAAATATATTCTGTATACTGGGAGAAAAGATTCGGTGACATTACACAACCTTGCCTGGCACCCATTTCTATCTTTTGAAATCTACCTATAGTGTTGTTAGCTCTCATCGCAGCCGTTTATTTCCAATACATAGTTCTTACTATTCTTAGGTCTTTCCCATCAACGTTAAGATTTTTTAACAATTTTATAATCTCTGAATGCTTCACCTTGTCAAATGCTTTTGTCAAATGAATCTTGGTCATCTGACCCATAAGGCTGATTGTTCTGTAATCTTCGCAATCTACAGCACCAAGTTTCTTTGTTAGGGCTATGAACATTGATTGTAGTGAATCAGATGGAATATAGTCACTGTTGTAGATGTCATTTAACATGTTGGTGATATCTTGAATATCATAATCTCCAGGAGCTTCTAACACTTCCTTTGTAATCGTATCTGGATCCGATGATTTGTTGTTTTCAAGTGTTGTGTAGCTTCCTTTACCTCTGACTTTAATATACTTGGACCTTCATTGTTATAATTTAAGTTAGTATCATTTCTGTTAACTTCGTACAGTTCTTTAATATATTCTTCCCCTCTGTGCATGATTTCATTTTCTCCCATTAGCATGTGCCCCTGCTTAGATTTCAGGCACCCAGTCTTGTGAACCTGCCTTCTGCCTATTAATTCCTTTATTTGCAAATATGTATCACTTGTATTTCTATGATGATTTTTTGTATTTCACTGCACTTTGCTTTTAACCAATTCTCTTTAGCCTTGTTATATTTATGTTTAATTTCTTTGTTCATTGTATTGCATTCTTCAATGTTATTCTTCATGTCTCATAATATTTCAAAATATCTTCTGTCATCCAGTCTTTCTTATTGAGATGTTTCTTAAGTGGCATGATCTTAGATAATTGCTGTAATGATTCTTTCATCATCGTCCACTGTTCTTCAATGGTTTCAATTTTTTCTATCGCCTTTTACCTATTTTAAATTGTTGTATTATACTGTTCTTGTAATTGTATGTTTTTATAAGCATATTCACATTAGGGGTGTCATATGCCTTTGTAGTTTTTAATCTCTTTAACCTAATATTAACCTTTCCCACTACAAATGGTTTCGCACAAGAAATTATTGCTCAACATTAATGAAAACAAAACCACACGCACAATATTCACCCTATTCAACAGGGTACAGACTACAATACTAAATATAGACAATCACTTATGCCCACTAGAGCAGAACTCAACATACCTCAATATTACCCTGGTCTCTAGAATGACATGGACAAGACATACAGAAAAGGAAGAGGGAAGAGCAGAAAAGAGTCAGAAACAGAATGGGCATAATAAAAAAGATAGCACAAACTGGGGAACGGACAGCAAAATCTTGAAAAGGCTATATACATGCATAGTTAGACCAGTACTAGAGTATGGCATCTCGCCTGTGCCACAGCATCTAACGCACAATTCAACAAAATAAACAAAACCCGGAATCAAGCTACATGTATTATCACTGCATCTTTGAAATACATTAGAAACAATAACTGGCCTTCAGTCAATGGAAGATAGAAGAGACATTTCAACAAGCAGAAAAATACAAGAGACTCCTGAACCACTATATGCACCAAATAATTAATAGCTGTGGTAGAAGCAGGCTGGAGAGGAGCAGCTTCTCAGCAAACGCAAAGAAACTGATACAGAAGTCACCAACTCTAGAACAAGCATAACCAAGACCCATACAACCAGTCAGTACCATCCCCCTTTAGACATACAGACTCACATAACTAAAAGAACAAATAGAAGGTATAGAAAAGAAAGGAACTCAGAAAGACTTAGAGAGAAAGCGTATCACGGAACATTACATCGCAGTTAACAGAATGCTTGGACTCATGTCTATACAGATGGCTCCGCCACAAATACAATTGAGAACGGAGGAGGAGGAGTGGTCCTCAGACTAAAACACAAGGAAAATGTTACTCTAGCCATAGCTACAGGAAAGCTCTCAACCAATTTTAAAGCAGAAATGGAAGCTATCAAGAAAGCAGCAGAAACTATCTTACAACACAAAGAACAAGTGCACAGGAATATTGTACTACTAACAGATTGTACTACTATTGTACTACTCTGTCATAACAGCACTGAAGCTACACAGGAACACGGAACTGAATGAATTGAGGGCAGTTCTAGTTCAGTTGTACAATAATTTCCAAAGAGTAGGGATCCAATGGATGCTGTCACAATTTAATATCGAAGGGAACAAAGTTGCAGATAGACCTGCCAAAGAAGGAGGCAATTTACCTTAATAAGACTATCTGGTCAGTATGTAGAAGTGAAGATTATCATTAAAGGCAACTATAACAAAAAGTGGAAAGAAGACCACTAAAAATATAATGCAGATGATGGGTATTACCAACTATCCAGAAGAGACCAAGTGATCCTGCTGCTTATCAGAACTGGTCACAACAAAATGAGACATGACCTGTATACCAAATTCAACATACCTCGTAGATACAACTGGCCTTTGTAATTGCAGCCTTTCAAATATAGCAGCAGAACACATCTTACAAGAATATCACCGGTATGCAGACCTGAGGAACAAGTCATGGTCCACCCCAATCAGCGTCGAAAAGAAACTGTATGGCACAGCGGAAACTCTAATACAGACAGCAGCCTATATCATAGAATCCGGAGTCCCAACCTGACTGAGTGATGATTGCCGAAGAAGAAGAAAAACAATTGATGATTTTAATTTAATACACTTAATTCAAGCTTATTTTGTTTTGTTTTCGGTGGTTTGCGTGCACTTTTTGGGAGTTACTTATCCACTATTTGGGAGTTACTTATGCACTATTTAGGAGTTACTTATCCACTGTATGGGAGTTACTTATCCATTATTTGGGAGTTATTTATACACTTTTTAGGAGTTACTTATCCACTATTTGGGAGTTACTTATCCATTATTTGGGAGTTACTTATGCACTATTTAGGAGTTACTTATGCACTATTTGGGAGTTACTTATCCATTATTTGGGAGTTATTTATCCATTTTTTAGGAGTTACTTATCCACTATTTGGGAGTTACTTATCCATTATTTGGGAGTTACTTATGCACTATTTAGGAGTTACTTATGCACTATTTGGGAGTTACTTATCCTCTATTTGGGAGTTACTTATCCACTATTTAGGAGTTACTTATCCACTATTTAGGAGATACTTATCCATTATTTGGGAGTTACTTATCCTCTATTTGGAAGTTACTTATCCACTATTTAGTAGGTACTTATCCACTATTTCGGAGTTACTTATCCATTATTTGGGAGTTACTTATCTACTATTTGTTGCAGTCAACATTCGTTGCGGAGATGGCACATAACGATGATGATGTCCACTATTTGGGAGTTACGTGTTCACAATTTAGGAGTTTTGCCAATGTTTTTGTGATTTTGTGAGACGGCACATAACGATGATGATGTCCACTATTTGGGAGTTACGTGTCCACAATTTAGGAGTTTTGCCAATGTTTTTGTGGTTTTTTAAATGTAAAATGTGTCCCAAAACTGATTTTTAAATCTATATTTTGAACCTTTATACATGCGAGTTTTATCTTGCAACTTTAACAAATATATATCTTGCAACCTTTGCATATGGTAAGATATATCTTGCATTCTTTACATATGATAAGATATATCTTGCATTCTTTACATATGGTACGATTTATCTTACAACATTTACATATGATAAGATCTATCTTGCACTCTTTGCATATGGTAAGACATATTTTGCAACCGTCATACATGGCGGGATCTATCTTACAGCTCTTATACGTGGTCAGATATATCTTGTAACCATTATACATGGAAATATCCAGTGATTTTTTTCTAGGTATACGCAGATATACGGCGTATATCCACCTTTCATTATTTGTTTCTTACTTTGTTTCTCTTTGGTTCAACCTAAATAAACTTTCATGCATGACCAAAACAAAAATTCTACAATGAAATACTTAAATGGCAATAACATTTATTTTTGTGTGATAAAGATAGTAAACTTTTGACACTGACCGGCCTCCCAATGATAGATTACGTGATAAAGCTAGTGCTGAGAAACAACCTAAAACTGAATGAAGATGGATATTGGTATGAATTTATAGTCGATCCGCTCACTTTTCTCAGGCACTAACGTTTAGCACAAAAACCCCGTTTTTTAAATATCTGATTTCACCTTTACCAAAAGCCTGGAAAATTTACCTTGTCTTTCTTCATTTATACAGTCGTGTTGGTTAATCGGGATTCATTCTTCAAGTGATGCATTTGACTTTTCCGGTGATTTTCATTGGTCACTTTGCGTTGTCAGCCAAAGAAAATCACCATACAATTCAAATGTATCACATTAGAAAGATGAATCTCAATGTAGCCCACAAGTCTTGTAATCTCCATGACTAACAAAGGAATATCTACGAAAGGAAGCGAACTTTAATATCTCCGGCAGATCGGGACCGTAAAAGTGATTTTTACATGTTTTCGGAGAAAACCAGTGGTTTAGATTTGACTGGCCATTTAGAGGTCAATTTTCAGAATAATGTTTCGCGCGAATCCCGAAATGCTTTACATAACTAACCCTAACCCTAAATAAACTAATATTAAAATTAATCAAGACAAATATAAACTAACACACATTGGCTAGTGAAATAATCAAATTGGGGTGTATGCGTTTCAAACAAGAACCTTTTTTTAAAAAAAACATATGACTGGTTGTCAGCCTGTTCCCCAACTTTCCTTTTTGTCACCTTCTGTAGCATACTCAGCAAGACGGTGGTCCTATTCTGTGCACCCTGAGCTAGAAGTCCAGGCCCCGGTTGTCACACTGGCGTTGATACGATTTAGAGAAGAGTGTAAACTATGTTAGTATAATTATCGATTGTATCATCTATTCATCGTTTGATATGGTCCAATATATGTTTACTGTTTCCACTCTGTAGGGAAGATGCCAGCAAGTCGTGAACATGACTGTTCAGCCAGAGATTGTGCAGTTCCTGACATATACCCCTTTAGTTTATACAAATATCGATGATGCCTTTGGATCACATCCCGATTGTACACTCAATCCTATCGTATTATATGTAAGTTTTCTCCCTCTCGCTTTTAATTTACATATTGGACGTAATTCTGTTTTTAAAAATACACTACATGCATTTATATAAAGTCCTTATCCGAAATGACCCTGCACGCTATGTCAGTACAGCATCACATATCTGGGCACATCCGAATTATTCCATGCTTTTCGTTGACTGGCGATACAAAGTACATGTATATGCAAGATGGCCAATAACACAAATTTGCATAAAAAGTCAGCAAATTTTCAAAAAAAATATTGTGTACCAGATTTGAAATACATTATTTCTTATTGATTTTGCATGCTGAATTCAAATATAATAATGAAATTCCCCAACTGGCTCAGGGTTTTTTTAATGATGAATTTTAATTTCAGCAATACAAATTTCATGTATACTTCTTTAATCTCTTTGGTGAACAATTATTCTTTACACTTTAGCATTATAAAAGTTTTTATTACAAATTCAATAAAGTGATATTCCGCCATAAAATGTTAGAACAAATAAAAACACTATTTACACTTCACATATAATGTTTATAAAAGGCACATTTGAACCTCTATCGTTATTATTCAATCGCTGTTTGAGCTCTCTTTGTTTGCTTCCTGTAGTCAATCGGTGAAGTGTCTCTTGTTACAGTCCAACAGTAATCAGCAAGCATTGAATGACTCAAATTGCCTTGATACCGTGTTTCCCTAACAGCAATGTCTTGATGACATCGTTCACTATGTACATCACTGACCACTCCGCAATTTAACTTTTAAAAATCCAAGTGAGAATCCTAAAATGAATTTTTAAAGACATGCTGCAGCATAGACTCTTATATTTCAGAAGGAGATTTTCTACAATTTCTTTGTAATTTTCAGATCTACTTTTTCCAGATATTTGTCCACCACTGACTTAAATGCTAGTCATACCTCGTTTTCCTTTCCATGCAACAAGCAAAAAAAAACTCATCATTGTGAAGAAGTTTGCGAATTTTCGGACCAACAAATACTTTCTCTCTTATTTTAACTTCACTCAGTTTTGGAAATTTTCTGAAGAGGTATTTGAAAGCATTATTAGTTTTATTCATTGCCTTGACAAAGTTTTTCATGAGACCCCGCGTAATGTGCAAGTGTGGCAACAAAATCGTGCTACTGTCAATAAGTGTTGGGTTCTCCAAGTTCTTAATGCCATGCTGTAATGACTGCCTGATTTCCCAATGTCTTGTGATGTAATGATCACTTCGTGCACGACTATCCCACTCACAGAGAAAGCAACAGTACTTGGTGTATCCACCCTGTAGTTCAATCAAAAGAGCAACCACGTTTAGATCCCCACATAGTGACCAATGATGATGATAATAGTTTATACACTTCAAAATGTGCTTAATGTTTTCATACGTTGTGTTCATATGAAACAAATAACCAACTGGCTGTAATTGGAATTGTGGAATTGGCTGTAATACATTACCATTATTCAACACAGCAGCTTTAAGACTTATCTTGGAAGAATCAATGAAATATCTCCACTCATTCCGGGTTGTAATTGAAATTGAAGGCTGCCATTAAACCAGAAATACTGTGGCACACAGACAGGTCACCCTTTTTAAAAAATAACTTATTATGCGGCTTATGACGATCGGTTCCTAAACAAATAAATTTTAACGTCTTCTGCTGGAATATTACACTGTTGTAATCTGGAACCCAGTAGCTCCGCCTTGCTCTTGGGTAAATTCAGGTCTCTTACAAAAACATTCAATTCACTTTCAGTTATTAAGTGTGGTTTTGTAGATATAATTTTATCAAATTCTGGGTCTTTTGAAGTTGATGGCTCAGAAATTTCATCTTCTTCGTCATCAGAAGCAGCTACAAATGGTTCTGGCACTTTTGGAACTGGTAAGGCATCGTTGTGCGTACCGGACGTATTTCAGAGGGGATAACTGGATACTGCAAAGTCCATTTCTAATTCTTTGATATTCCTTTCCAAATTGGAGGCACTAAGCAAAAGTAACAATTGTTGATATGATCATTGGTATATCTCTAAATCATTGGAACTGCAAATGGCATAGCTTGCCTTTTGCCAACCAACCACCGTTTAAGATGTACAGCACATGTATTGCAGCACACGTGTGATGCCCAACTCTATCTTGATCTCCTATCCTACAGCCAAAATACTGTACGCTTTCTTAAACACTTTAGGCACATTCCGTCTTTGTGATAGAAAAGTCACTTTGCCACATATATAACAGAAATTATTCGCACTGTTGACAAATGTCTTGGGCATTTCTAACAAAGACACTTTTGAGAAGTACAAATGCAATACTAACAACTAAATTTAATCAGAGATAAGATATGTATACACAAAAGTGGTGTAATACTAGGTAAGATAGCATCATATGCTTCTAGTTACATTTTTATTGGTCAGAATCTATAATTCAGTGTACCACAGCTATTGCGTCATATATATACACACACACGCACACGCGCAAGCACACACACACACGCACGCACGCCCGCACGCACACACACACACACACGCGGTAATTTAAAAATAAAAGCATTACTTTTATATTGCATATATTTAATTTTTAAAAAAACCAGAGCAAATGAATATTTTTCTTATATCATTTTCGTTTTCAGCACCCCAAAATTAGCTGAGATCAACTTTATTTTTTTCATTACTGGTACAATTTTGATATTGACTATTGTAATCAGTTGCATAAGACAAGATACGTGGTGCTGTTTGCTATCATCGCGCAGAATTATTCCTTAAAAGAATTTTATTTATAAATTACGATTATAATCTATCTAGCTTAGCTATGTGACCCATCTGTTGCCTTGACTAGAAGATGAATAAATGCAACCTTCCTTTCAGTCGGATCGCAAGACGTTGTGGTATTTATCGACCCATTCTGATTGCTTTAAGACGTAATAAAAGCCCTAGGGATATATTGATCCGTAGTCGTTTCAAGCATGACGTTCCCAGTATCCATCAACTGTAAACGTATTAAATGCAACACGTGTGTCTATGTTACATATAGCCGTTATGTCACATTTCCAAAAGCCACCTTCACCATTGAATACAGTTTCACATGCATGTCCCCCAACGTAATCTATGCTATCACCTGCAAGCCTTGCGCTATGACGTATATATGTGAGACTGGAAGGGGGATCACATGCCGATTCTGGAAATATCTGTATGGCATCAACAACCGGACTGGTACTTCTGTTGCTGACTACTTCAGTGACACAAACCATCGGAGTGACCGTTATTTTCATGTGAATGCCATTAAGTCGTGCTTCACTGGTGCTCGACTCGACACGCCAGTTCATCAATTTGATGCTATATAGTCCTTCGTGATTCATTCCCAACAGTCCTACTAGTGGTAGTGCAAAGGGTTCTGCATTGCTCTCGTGCAGACACAGGCTTTAACAAAGAGCCTAAAAGCACCACTGCGTGGTGACCCTAGAAAAATACTGCTTCGAAACTCATGTGAAGCAGTCTGGCTAAAGCTTGATGTATCGTGACAGGACAGTGTTGATTGATCAGGAAGTAGATTCATTTGCATATGACAAACATATTTGCAACTCCGAATGATGCCTCTCGTTTCCATGGCTAAAATAATATCGCAGCGGAGTATAAGACAGCGTCTGACCTTAACTGCCGGACAATTATGTACCAAGCTCACAAACGCCGAGAATAGCGAGCAAGTCTGTGGTGACGTAAGGCTAACAGATTGAGCACAATGAGAGGGCAGCGCAGCACTACAGGGCATCGTCCTGTCCAAATAGAATGGAGAAAACGCTTTATGGACATCGTAACAAAAGCAATGTTAAGCTCGATAAAAAGTTTCTAGTTTCCTCCAAGAAGAATGTCTCGTGGAAAAGCAGTCCAGCAAACGTCACATCAGTGCTCGTAAAATGTGTAGAGATTCAGATTTGGACTCGATGTCGGTGAATGAAATCTCGGCTAAAATGGGGAACGAACCTGAGCTCAACTCTACTGTGGGTAGCGGGTTCAAATCCTATTCTCTACGTCTTGTTAATGAAGTAAATTTTTTTTTTCGCTCCCTGAACTTACAGAGTTACCTGCTATGAGTGATACTCTTGACAGGCGGAGTACCGCTTCGTGAACAGTGACTGAGTACAATTAAGTCGATCATCTACGTCTTTTGAACATTTATTTAGAAAAAGAATCACCGGAGGCGTGACTTGAAAATTTTTGACTTTTTCTGTCCAAATTTTTTTTAAATTTCGTTGTTTTATTAACATATTTATTTTCGTAATTTTTCAGTAATTTCTTGTTTATCAAACAGTTTTGCTACTACGAACAAAATCTCTGACACAGACAAAACTTACAAGACGTGGTCTGTGCTTTACTCGAATTGGAATGGCAGAATCAAGAACAAGAAATATGAGAATACAAAGACAAAATCTGTAGCATTTTCTCTTGTTAAATTTCCGTCTACATTTCGGATATCTCTCTCTATCCATAATTCTTTACTCTGCTTCATTTACTTACTCTGCCGAAGTGGGGTGTATCGGGTCATTTGTGCAAATGAAACAGCAACATGTCGCATTTTCGTTCCCCATACCACATTACGCTATGAATCTAGTATGCTCAGTGTCTTGCTACATGAGAGATCCAGTAGGAGTATGAGAACGATCAGTTTTAAAAAAGCTACGTGTGGTCTATACTCCACTAGTAAGATCGATGTAAATGTAGCATTGCACGTTCTGTCAACATCCATTTGTGAAGAGTTATCTTTCTCACATTTTACATGAATGAGTTGGGCGGCATCACGTGAATGTACTCTAGTGAAGCGGTTCGCAAAATTTTCGCTGTCGGGTACCACAGTTTACCGCAGTTATCTCGTGTAATTCTTGTGTGTACGATTACCTTATTTGTAGGGTTTTTCTTTAATATATCTACAAAATGTGTTCCCGTATGCAAGTTTCTTAGTCTGTCTCAATTTCCAAACTACGAAGGATTCAGCAAACTTTACATGGATCTTTCGAGTTTATCGTCCTTCTCCAAAAGGGCTATATTTTACTGAAAATTATTGTGATAAAAAAAAATTATTGACTAACCTAGTGAATGATATGAGCCCAGGACCTCCATGACGAGGATGCAATACATAACCATAACTATAGGCCACCTACCCATGCTCAATATAATATATACGCCTAATATACATTCTATCCCGATTATTTACAGAACAAACACAATGTGTGTGTAAATCATATATGTGACGTGTCCTATACAGAGCGGTGTGCTCACTACCACGATGTAAGTCTCTCGGTTCTGTGTGAGCTGCCCAGAATCTTCGTGTCATATTCGGAGTTTCTTCGATATCCTATGTTCGTAATCTTGGTCTGCCTCTTGTTCTCCCGCCTGGAGCTTTCCCTCTATGACTAGTTTTTCTAAATCATAACGGGACATATCCAATAGAAAATCATTGATGTCTTCATCATTCCTTATTCTTATTAAAAATCGCAACTTTATGTCCAAAAATATAGTCCTATATCCGAGTACTATTAATTTTTACAAATTCCTGCGCTGCGATGTCAAACTGTACAAATGTGTCTGAATGAAAAGAGGAAATGGCGTGATTGATAAACTTTGTAATATGAAGAGTTCGTATGTAAAATTAGAATTATATATATGTTTTATTGTGTTCATGTAAAAGAAATGAAGTGTATCTCTATTAAATAGTATAGAAATAGGCATTGACCCTAGATGACGTCCGTACTTTATTGCCGTCATGTAGGTCTGTAATATTTATTATTTTATGTGTTTTATTTCTGTGATGCTTCACTTGTGTTGTTTTTGAGATGTAATAAAGTACACATATCATTACACACATGGGCTGTCTGTTGGGCAGTTGTAATCTAGCGCAGTGATTCTCACATACATCGTTTCCACAGCTGTGTGTTTTTTCACTTGATGTACGGTTTTTAGCTTTCGTCTGCGATGATGGGGTTATTTTAAAAAAGTTGCCCATAATGTATTTTTTTTTTAATTTTAGGATCCTACGGGTTTAGCCAAAAGACGTGTAAATCCTCTACACACATAACAAGTTTAGTCAAAACGTCATAAAAAAATCTCAGGGGAATGATGGGATTGCGCACATTAATTTTTAGGTATACTCGTTTCGTATACCAGGCATGACTATATAATGAAATATAAATAAGGTGGCCAGGTTGGCCACCTTTTTTCTATTGCATTATATAGTTTTTAATATCTTGAGTCTGTAGATACGGCGGCGGTTGTAGGGTTCAACTTCCTGTTGTTGTTTTTTTTCTTAGAAAATAGAAAATAATTTTAAAAGCCAAAAATCTGGTAGCAGACCCGAAAAGCAAGTATCACACAATCACTACAGTCAAAATAATTCATGGGTGAGCACTTCTGTTAAATGCTAAGTTGATCTTTGAATTTTTAGATACAAGTATGTATGACTAGATTTGCCACGTCTTGATAAGAATTGGATCATCCGGGGGTCTCTATGGCGTAGTGATCAGGACCGTAAATATGATATCTTAAAGGGTAAATTAGCTAAGAAGAAAAAGAAAAGATAATTCGCGCACAAAAGTCAAATCGTCTATTTTGATGTAAAATTTAATAACTCTTTTGCGAAAAATCTCTAGGGGGAGGGGTTGGGGGGGGGGGGAAGGGGCTTTTTCTCGCCTTTTAGCCACGTTCCTTGTGATATATGTTATGTTCCGATTTTTCGGAAGGGGAGGGGGGAGGGAGTATATCTACTCTCAGCAGGCGGCGTTTCACTTCGTTGAGAAGATCGGGGAACACATACTGTAATCCAAGTACAATGAAATAAATCCTCTACAACTTTTGAACCCTTTTTTCTAACAGTTAGTTGTAAACAATTATTACTGTACGTTCCCTTACCGTAGACCTTCATATATGTTCTAGTCAGGGCCGTGGATACGTCTTTAGTAAAGACTGGGGTGGAGATAGGGTTTATCTTGTTTTTTTAAAGTCATTCGCTGATTTTTTTACGCAATTCCCTCTTATTTCATTAGATTTTTGAAGACCTTTTTTGGGAGAAATCTTTAAAATGGGGGGGGGGGGTTTCCCTGCGTTTTAGCTAAATTCCTAGTACTGATTTCCTAAGAGGGGTGGGGGTGGAACATCCTAATCCCACCACCTCCCTGTCTACGGGTTTATCTATTACTAGTGAAAATTATACTAATGGTGTTATAATCAGTTTGACAAGATTTCACCAGTATATCTCAAAAACCTATAATAAAACACACAGTCAGCAATGACCATGAGCTCCAAGATATTTGCTGAATATAAATGGCGCTGAGAAAAAAAATATCCTCTGAAGTCGATTTTTGTTTACATCTTTTGCCGTGACAAAATCTTTCTATCCGCAACATTGATAAATATAATGATATGGAAAACTTAGTGAAAAGAGAAGAAAGCGAACAAAAAAGATTTTGACAACACTGCGTATGAAAACATTATTAACGGAAACAAAAATCATATAGTAAAGTATTTTGGACATAGTAAACGACTTGACACATCGTTGAAGACCTTACTTGAATGTAGAATTGTGGGAAAGTGAGCTCGAAGTGTTCAGAGATACACAGGGAAGAGAGAAATCATGTGATTGACATGGTACAGCATATTACAGGACGTCACTAAGGCAAGATATAAAGGAGGTTATATGCCCATGTAGTTAACCTTTGATGTATATGACACTTGATAATGATAAGAGATTCACGTTTGGATATACATTCTCTGCGTCCCAAGTAGCATAGAACCTATACCCTCAAATTTAGACCCCAGTACAATTGATTACAGATTCATGTTTGAGAATCACTGAGCGGTTGTACAAATCTGATCATGTGATTGATGCACAGCAATAAAATAAACCATGCAATAAATATGAATAAAACTTTGTGAATTGTTAAATATTTTTGTTTGCAATATTAAACATTAGTTAATTAGTTTGTGTTTTAGTTAGGCATACTGGGTCACTTTATAGTTACTTGGGTAGTTAGTTACTTAGTTACTTAGTTGTTTAGTTAGTTAGGTAATAGTTAGCTACTTCTGTAGTTAGTTAGTTAGTTACCTAGTAAATTAGTTTTTTTAGTTAATTAGTTACTTGGTTAGTTAGTTATTACTTTTTTAGTTATTCCGTTAGTTAGTTAATTTAGTTTAGTTTATTTTAATTTAGTTTAATTTATTTTAGTTTAGTTTGGTTTGGTTTAGTTTAGTTTAATTTAGTTAGTTAGTTATTAAGTAAGTAAGTAAGTAAGTAAGTTAATTAGTTAGTTAAGTTATTTGTTAGTTAGCTAGTTAGTTAGTTATATAGTTAGTAAGTAAGTAAGTAGTTAGTTAGTTAGTTAGTTAGTTAGTTAGCTAGTTAGCTAGTTAGTTAGTTAGTTAATTAATTAGTTAGTTAGTTAGTTAGTTAGTTAGTTAGTTAGTTAGTTAGTTAGTTAGTTAGTTAGTTAGTTAGTTAGTTAGTTAGTTAGTTAGTTAGTTAGTAGTTAGTTAGTCAGTCAGTCAGTCAGTCAGTCAGTCAGTCAGTCAGTCAGTCAGTCAGTCAGTCAGTCAGTCAGTTAGTTAGTTAGTTAGTTAGTTAGTTAGTTAGTTGAATCGTAATCCTAACCCAAACTATAACATAAATTAATATTTTAATTATTAAATGATGAACATGAAATTTATAAACATAGATAAGAGAAGTAACTCGAATATGTGGTGGCGCCTACTTGTACTGTACCAAAGAAAACACATTATTATCATTGCGCCTTCCTACACGTCCATATGTGTTCCATATATGACTGACGTTTCCAGTTCTATGTTTGTTAACAAACATTCTACAAAGAAGACAGTAACTTCTAGCAGCGTCACATTTCAGTACCAGTTCCTTTATTCTGGACATGAAAGAGGAATCATCACCCCCCCCCTCCATCCCCCACCCCAGTGTAAGGAGGTTGTGGGAGTGGGGTTGGCTGTCCCATCGTATCGAGCAGGTGTGGAAAACCTGGAAATGTTTATGATCTGCTTCTCAACTCTGTGTGACGATTTACCCTTTGTGAAATAACTACAATGACCGTATATTTGTTGCTTCTTAAAACAGCCAAATACATATTTAAGGCGATATACGGGGCCGTAGATATGTTTCCTCTGGAGAGGGTGGAGGTTCACCTAAAAAAAGGAAACAAAACAAGTCATCTCGTGAAATTCGTGCGTATTCTCGTGACAGTTCTTCATTTTGATGAAAAATTAGATGAACTTTTTTCTTATAGTTGGGGACGTTGGCTTTTGGTCTTCCTTTTGGCTATATTACTAAATGACATTTTCTGATTTGTTAAGGGGGCTAGTGCCCCCCCCCCACCTTATTTACGAACGTGGCCGTAGATTCGTTTTGGTAATGTTTAGCCTAAAACAATAAGTTTCACATCCCCTTTACGTACACCTATCGAGGTTGTCGATAAGGTGGGACCTACTGATTACATTTTAAATATATCTCTAAATAATGCTGACGATCCTCTAATTATATCATCACAATCGGCGCGTTGCCTGCCCCTGCCATAGAGGGTTAAGTGACCGAGAGGTCAGGATGAAGTCAGATATATCAGACCAGATACCGCAGCCAAGCTGTAAACCATTAAACAGTGTATTCCGATCTCCGGACTACATCTTGCTAACCTTCAAGAGTTTGAGAACAAAGACAGAAGAAGCAAATTAATTGTTTTACTCTTTGAATTTTTGGAGTCTGCATTGTATGTTTAATATTTAGTTTTACATTTGTTTTTAAATTGTCAAAACCTGCTTGAAATATTGAGTAAGAACTTAAGAAAGAAATCATAAATTCAATCTTTATATCAACATTGTGTTATAAATGTTAGACATAGGCACTAACTAAAGAACAAGTGAGAAAGCTTACTACACGTGAAATGAGATTTATAAGAAAAACAGTAAACAGAACAAGAAGAGATCATGTGAAAAATGAAGAGATTACAAGAACTGTTGCAACAACATCTGTGATCAAATATATTGAAAAACAGATGCTGGAATGGTTCGACCACTTAATGGGGATGAACCCTTATTGGCCAGCGGCAAGATCATGCAACATAAAAATGGAAACAGCAAGATGAAGAGTGAGACCAAAAAGAAAAAAGTAAGTGGATTGAAGAAGTTACCAACACTCTGAGACGTCACACTATTACTGCATATTACCAAATTACCAAACGTGCCATAACCAGAGAAACGATCGTCAGTTAATCCTGCGACTCCTTACTGCAATAGCAGAGAAAATACGATAAATAGACAGACAGAAAGACAGACAGACAGGCAGATAGGCAGACAGACAGACAGACCAGACAGACCAGACAGACAGACATAAAGACAGACAGACAGACAGTCAGAAAGATACCTTTTCTTTAACATTCGTCATCATCAAGTGTCGTCTCCACAACGAAGGTTGACTGCAACAGACCCCAACATCCCCTGTCTCTTGTCGTGGTGGTGCACTCTGCTAGACTGTAACCTGTCAATGTTGTGATGCTACTCTCCCACTTGTAACTCTGCCTAACTCTTGCTCGCTTCCCTTTGATTTTACCTTCAAGTAAGGTCTTCATTAAGGTGTCATGCCTTTTAATGTGTCAAAAATATTTTATTTGCCTGATCTTTATTTCTCTTAGTAATTCTTTCTTCATATTAAGTGTTTTTATCACTGTTTTTTTTAAAATTTGTTTTCTTCTCTTTCCATGATGTTCCCCATATTCTCCTATATACCCATATCTCAAAGGTATCAATTCTGTCTTCTAATTGTTTATTTAGTGTCCATGTTTCTGAGCCATACATTAATACAGAATAGATGTAGCATTTTATAATTCTCCTTTTTAACTTATTTACAATTTGTTTAGATGTTACTATTTTCCTCATGTCATTGAAGGTACTTTTAGCCATTCCTATTCCCCTTTTAACTCCTCTTTCATATCTGCCGTCATTTGTGACTATGTGTCCGAGATATTGATACTGTTTTACTTGTTGTAGTTTCTCTCCACGCATGCTTATGTTTAGTTCTTGTTCTTTAAGATTACCGATGCTTGAATGCAAACATACAGGTTGAGTTTGTTTTACAATTCGCAGTCATAACATGATTTATTATCGTTCATACCTGATTGCACGTTTATTTAGCTGAAGAGGATATCAACAGCGAAAACAGACATATTTTCTATAAAACATCGAGCCTCTCCCCGTCTTACAGAAGTCATATGTAAGGCATATGCATATATGCATATGCCGTACGTGGGCCTATATGTAAACACATCTTCACATTTCTCTCTGCGGCCATTTCTCATTCATGATTGCATGTTTATTTAGCTGAAGCAACGAAAATAGATTTCTCCTTCTATACCTCTTCTTCTGCCTAGGGCGGCGGCTTCGGTTAAAAGCATCATCAGCAGACGGGCATGCATGTAGTTAATTCTTTCTTGTATTTCTAGATGTAAGCGATTCGATACTGTGCCTTGACTTCGTGTTTCAAATGCATTTTTCTGAGATCTTTGGGGATTATCATTTGAAACGACCGAGTTACTTCCTACGGTTGAACTCTAGGCAGACGGCATTATGCTTGGTTGAGAGGAGTGGAATATATATGGGAAAACTCGGATACAATGAAGCAAATCCTCTTCTCCTTTTTAACCCTTGTAATGTACTAAAGTAAATCATGTGTGGGACTGCTTTAAAACTATATATGCCTACAAATAGATAAAAGCAATGAAAGCAAAGTGATACGTTCAACAGTTCACAAAATAGAATGACACAAAATATAATTAACAGCTCGAAACCTGTATTCAGTATCATATGTGAACTGTCATTTATTCATGTAGGCTGTCTGCCTATGATTTAATATATTATGTAGTATGATATTCAAGTATTACATCACTTTGGCATATGATGGTGATTAAATCATCTCTAGCTGTGAGTAGGTAGCTCTTAACAGCCATAATATCTCTAAACAAATCATACGTCATCATCAGTTGATGAATCACAATTGACAGTAGGTTTACATGAAGGGAACACATCAACAAAGCAACAACAAAGGCCAGAAGAAAGTTATCAATAAAAGGTGATACTGCTAGTAGAACAGAATGGAAATAATACTCACGTGATAGACAGGTAATTGAGTTCTACCGGATAACGACTGACACACTATCACTGTCGGATGCCTACATGAATTAACATACACAACAAAACATAGAATATAATCATAAAAATGACAATACACAAGACATAATCGACGTTTCGAACCACAAGGCCTTTGTCAAGATACGCACAAAACATAAAAACATAAAAATACGACAAATAGAAATGAAAGCACCACAACAAGCGTGTCCGAGTGAAATATGGTAGTGAATAGCATCGATCACTGATTCGATAGCGTCGATTATGTCCTGTGTATTGTCATTTATATGATTATAGTATGTGTTTTGTTGTGTATATTAATTCATGTAGACATCCGCCAATGATAGTGTGTCAGTCGTTATCCTGTAGAACTCCATTACCTGTCTCGAACGTGAGTATTATTTTCAGAAAAAAAGTTAACTATTATGGGAAAACTAAGTGGAACCACGTGGGTAGCAAATGGGAAAAATACTAAGTAAATTTTAGCAGTAGGGCATACGACCACAACTGGAATATGGGTCTACTGCATGGTTCCAGCATCAAATACTATATTACATGAGCTTGATATTGTGCAAAACCAGGCACTTATGATCATGACTGGAGCAATAAAATCAACACCCCCCCCCCCCCCCTATTATAGATGGAGAACATGAGGAGAAAACAAACACTGAATGAACGCAGAGACAAAAAAGTGCTAATACATTCAGTAAAGTTTTACTGTAGGCCTATGCCGAGTCATCCAATGAAGGACATATTTTAAAACTTAGCAATGAGGCGATTGAAAAGTTATCAGGCCAAACGACTACATAGAAAAATCTCAGATTTGCAGGAGGTTGACAGCCCCAAAAGTCTGTACCCGTAAAACCCATTGAAGAGAGGTTAGTGAAATGCCAATTCATATCCAAACTGAGGTGACACGAATTTTAAGTGAGAATGAACAGAATAATCTACAACGAAAGACAGCAACTCTCAGACTACTGGATGAAGAATGCCCACGTGATATGTGGATCAGTCTATACAGATGTGTCGGCAGAGAATGCGGTGAACAACGGAGGAGCAGGAATATATATATGTATATATGGGTGTATATATATGTATATATGGGTGTATATATATATATATGGGTGTATATATATATATATATATATATATATATATATATATATATATATATATATATATATATATATATATATATATATATATATATATATATATATATATATATATATATATATATAAAGTTCCCAAACAATGTTAGGGATATAATTAAAGTGTCGACGGGGAAATTCTACCATAATTACGAGGCAAAAAAACCATGCAATTAAGGTGGCAACTGAAAAACTGCTAGGCACCAATCTTAAATATTCTATAGTATTCCTGACAGATGCAAGATCAGTACTCCAAGCGTTCCATTTCATAAAACTACCAGACCTGCAAATACTACTGACCGAACTAAGCAATCAGCGTAAAGTAGCTATGCAGTGGATAACATCACATTGTGGAATACCTGGAAACAAGAAAGCATATCGCTTGGCTAAGGAGGGAGTTGCTGATGATCAACCAGATATGCCAATAACGTACTTCAAAATAAACAGATAATCAAGGCAATTAGAAAGCCAACTTCAACTCAGGATCGCTACAAAATTATGAACAGGTCAGACCAAGTTATCATTCTGCGCCTCAGAACAGGACACAACCGACTCCGCAGCCACACGTATACAACGTTCAAGATTGGCCACAAGGCCATGTGTATGTGTGAACAGGCACCACAGAAAGCAGAAAATATTTTTCAGAAAGCCTGGAATATGAAATAATGAGGCAAATACACTGGCCCATGGGAAAAAAACAATGGAAGAAAAACTCTACGGACCTCTGTACGAGTTACAGAACACAGTCAAGTTTATAGTAGAAACAAAACTACATATGAGCATGTTCTAGGCGAACGAAAGAAAAAGAAGAAGAATCCTCAGTTGAATAACCGAGGTGACACTTAAACACATAAGGTTTGCTGCCTCAAATACATGGTAGTGTTAAGGGTGCTTATGAATACATGTTTAGTTCCTGAAACGATGCATTCCAGTGTGGCAGGATCTGCGCGTTCTGATATATTGACCCATCTGCAGAGATAGCACACATAGCAATCCTCGCCACTTAGTAGTCGTCCACAAATGTGCAATGTCCACTGACCTGCATCTCTCCACTATCAATGGGGACCATTTGACAGAAGACAAAAGTAAGAAATCGAGGCAAGACATGCACTGACAATTACTTTTTATTTTTACAGTTGACAGGTTATCTCTCACATTTCCTTAGTCACCTTGTGCGACATTTCTGGAAAGAAGTGAAGATAGTGATCCTATTCTTTGCACCCTGAACTAGAAGTCCAGATCCCAGTTATCACACCGGCAATATTATTTATGATTATATAAATATAATTATTATAGACAGATTCTCCAAAATCTGTACCAACTTTGGACTTACTATTAACACTGATAAAACATAAATTATGCTACAACCAACACCTGGCAAAAGCTATCTCGAGCCCTGCATAAAGGTAAAAGGTGTAGCACTGAAAGTTGTGAATAGATTCACATACCTAGGTAGTACGTTATCACAAGATGCCAAAGTTAATGATGAAGCGTATACAATGATCGCCAGGGCAAGCACCACTTTCGACAGATTGTACGCAAATGTGTGGCGTAGTAATGGCATTAACCTACAGACTAAGCTGAAAGTCTACAGAGCAGTGGTACTTCCAGTGCTGTTATACGCTAGCGAAACATGGACTGTGTGTAGACGTCATGTGAGGAAGCTCAATCCCTTTTACACAAATTGTCTCAGAAAAGTTATGAATATCAGATGGCAAGACAAGATTCCAGATACCACTGTCCTTGACAGATCTAGTATCCCCAGCATTGACAATATCCTGATGCAGACACATTCAATGGCATGTCATTTGGTACGTATGCCAGACTATCGCCTGTCAAAGATACTTCTCTATGGTGAGCTGGAGAAGGTTAAACGATCTGAAGGTGGCCAAAAGAAGCGCTACAAGGACTCGTTAAAGACCTCACTGTAAGCGTTTGAAATAGACAAACATGGGAAGAACTTGCACAAAATAGATCTATATGGCGCCCTACAGTCAAAAAGAGCGCATTGTCTTGTGAAAAGAGGAGAAATGCTGCAGCCCAACAGCGGAGAGTAGCTAGAAAGTCACGGATAGACCACAATCCGCCTACAGGGCATTCCATGTCCGAACTGTCCAAGAGCATTTACAGCTCGAATAGGGCTCATGAGTCATCTACGAACTATTATGCATTGTCATAATTCTAACTGAATTTTCAAAAGTGGATGTAAAAATAGGTGATCATCGCTTGTGATGGACGAACACACATTATTTATATAGAATTTTAAATGTGTTTATATCTGAAGTTGAATAAAATACATAGCTTAGGGTTTATGTTACACTGAAATACATATCTCGGGAGTTATTTTTATAACGAAATATATAACGTAGGGTTTATTTTTATACTGAAATACATAACTTAGGGTTTACTTTATACTGAAACACATAACAGGGTTTATTTTATAATGAAATACATAATTATTCTTTTAGAGGTGTATAGATATGTTAGTTGTTCATAAATTACGTCTAAATTAGGAAGAAGGGTGTCTGAGAAGTTTGCTAGTTGCTGTTAAATATAGACATAAAAATGTATTTACCAATTAAGCCTACCCCGCTTAAATTTAAAATATTTTTTTCTAAAAATCTGAAGAAAAAAAAATATAGGCCTAGTTGTTTTGATAATATAGTTGATATCCCAGGAATATCAGTGGGAGAACATAACTTCAATGAAACTAAGATATGCGTATGACACTGTTCTGATTGTTTAAGTGAGGAATACCTTCAATAATTAATTATTGTAGCCGTGACAGAAAGTAAAGAGAAATGCCTCCTCCTAAATATCAAGAAAACAGAAGTAATGGTTATTTCGACGAAACAAAATACCACAACTTGCAAGATCAAAGTGAATGATATAGTATTAAAACAAGTCCACCAATTTAAGTATTTAGGTACAGCGGTTACAACAGATGGAAGAAGTTCAGCAGAAATAAAAAGAAGAATAGGGCAGGCAAAAACAACTTTCAGAAATTTGAAATATATATTGTATAATATGACCTTGTCATTAGACGTAAAGAAGAGAGTTTTGTAGTGCTATATAAGTCCTCTGCTAACATATGGATGTGAGTCTTGGACAATAAACAAACAGGAAAGTGGGAAATTAGAGGCAGTAAAGATGTGGTTTTACAGAAGCATGACGAGAATACCATGGACTAACTAATGTGAAAGTGTTGAAAGAATCAAATTCGAGACGGAGCTTAAAAAAACAATCATCATTTTTTTGGTGTTATGAGCCACTCAGGTTTGGAGAACATAGTCACAAAATGCAAGATTAAAGGAAACAGAGAGAGAGAGAGAGAGGGGGGGGGGCGACAACGTGAGAAAATATAAGGCAGTTTAATATCCTGGCACGATAGGGATAACAACGATCCTGATACATAGGCTGGAGATAGGAATCTGCGGAGAGCCATGATCGCCTACGCCAGCCTGCATTGTACCTGATGATGAGCTGTTCTGAACGTTTTAGGAGGGGAGGGAGTGGGGTTAAACATTGTTAGACAATTTAGTTCCCTGAATTTTTGACAATCCATTGATAAGTTGGTCTTTTTATGGTTCATGTTATGTGGTGTTAGTTATGCTGTCTTTCCACATCCTTCTATTTCATGTGCTGGCAATCATTTATGATACGGATGTTCTCCAATGCCACAATAGTAGGTTGTTAAGCATCTTCTCGCTTGGTCTTCCCCTACCCTTCTTGCTAAGGTGTAAGGGGGTAGGGTGTCACATTTGCAAACAACTGTTGACGTTATTTATTTCTATATTTATTTCTTTCATTTTTTTTCTTTTTGTAATATGATCGCAGACCAATCTCCGTTTCCATTCTCATTTCCCATTAATGCATACCTAGGTCTACGTATTTTGTGGTTAAGTGATCAAAATATTATATAAAATACCATCAATAATTAATTGAAATATTCATTTTTAAGGGTAGAGGTTAGTTATGTTTTACATATCTTATCTTAACACTAAATATAATTATATTAATAAATGATAAATATAAACTGATAAACATAGATAAAGGATATAATCCCACAGGTAGGCACTAATTGGCGCAACGGGACAGCGATCATAGTACTCCGCTCCCTTTTCTTTTAAATTTTTATTATGGATGGGTTTTGAATGTTTTATTACAGGTATTTTGTGGTTCCTATCTTTTCGTATACAGATATTTGAAGTTGTACAGTAAAATCGTGTGTGACTGTCATGTGACAAACGAGAACGAGGCTCCACTTGCTGAATGCGGAAAACACAAGCTGTTGAAAGTATCGTGAACAGTAACACATTTATATTATACTAACTAAGTGGTTGTATATCTGCTAGATTGCTGTAAACAAGTCTCATTAAAATGCAAGTATCATGTTACTACTTATCTTAAGCCAAACTACTCTGTTAGCCTGTAATTGTTAGTTATTGGAGGCATTTGTCATTTGTTGAAAGTTAAAAGAAAGTTTGTAGATTTTTTGTCAACTAAAAAAGTTTAGTTAGGGGCAATATTTCTCAGGTAATTGTTATTAGGACTCCAGGACTAAATTTTCATAATTGGTTGTTGTACCAAAAAGCAATATAAATACAGAGATAGATAGTCATTGAAATTAAACGTTACCTCAGCCACGTCTGTACGTCAATTCTGCAAAAACGTTACAATTTCCAATTGATTTGTCATTAAAATAATTTACATATTGAAAGACAGGAAAATATAAATTTACATTTAGGCGCATCAACAACAAACACACCGAGAAGTTGAACAGAGCTTATAATTCTGAACTATCTTGGTTATTTGCTATAAAATATTCTACAAACATTTATTCTACATTTATGTGTTCGGGAAGGTAAGACGACGCGTCGCATCTGTTGATTACATTAAAAAGAAGCAATCGGTGAATGAGAGCTAATTAATATTCATAACTGGTGTCTAATTAAAAGAGTTTGCATAATAATTATATTTAAAAGTGAATTGAAGATATATTGCGTTTTAATTATGTACAATAAACTAAAATACAGCAAACTATACATTTAGCCTTCATATGTTGAAGAAGACAAGATGCTATATCATCAATGTATTTATATATATAAATATTCATACATATAATATTCATACTCTGTATCCATCCCCCTTTCTAACAATGATATATTACACACACATTATTTATTATTAGTATGTCAAATTATACAATGAAAAAAATAGGCTCAAGTCTAGTATAACTCTTCACTGTGACCGTTGTTCTAGTTTTTCTACTAATCACGCTGCAAAGGTCAGGTAATACCCCGAAAGTAGAACAAAGGTCACAGTGGAGAATCAAACTAGGATTCAGCCAATATGATGTCACGGCGTCCATTAATTTCATTAGTGTTACACAGAAAATTACATGGTGTTGACGTCGGCTAGTTAAAAATGTAAACATTGTGTGCTATTTATAACACAGTGAAGAGTTGATCTGTAGTTTTACCTACAGTTAGGATTATAAATAATATTCGTAAAGCTATGGATCCACTCTTCACGGTGCTATAAATAGCACACACTGTTTACATTTTTAACTAGAATACGTCACATATTTCTGTGTAACACCAATGAAATTAATGGATGCCGTGATGTCACATCTCCAGATGCAAACGATATCAATCACATTTATAATTATACATTTTATAACTAATTCATTTTTTAATTATTATATGATCCTAACCCTTACCCCCCCCCCCCCATCTAAATGATAATCTCAAATTAATATTCTGTTTCAAATAGCATACTTTAATTACAACTTCTGCAATCACACTGCAAAGGTTAGGTAATACCTCAAAACTAGAACAAAGGTCACAGTGAAGAGTTGATCCGTAGTTGCGCCATAATATTTATAATGTGTGCGCGCACCTCGCTTCGTGTGTAACACGCATAAATAATGAGCGCTCAGTACAAATGATAGGAAAATTTTAACAAATATGTAATTTGGGA
Source organism: Meghimatium bilineatum (assembly GCA_034231615.1). Classification (NCBI taxonomy): domain Eukaryota; kingdom Metazoa; phylum Mollusca; class Gastropoda; order Stylommatophora; family Philomycidae; genus Meghimatium; species Meghimatium bilineatum. The sequence continues at coordinate 45,830,949 of CM067304.1, forward strand.
AAGAAACAGATTATGCATACGTTCATCTGTGTCTTCAGCTGAACTCGGTGATTGTCAGGATATGACATCACAGCAGCTATTAATTTCATTGATGTTACACTGAAATTCGTTATGTCGGCTAGTTAAAAATGTAAACAGTGTGCTATTTATAGCACAGTGGAAACTTATTCTTTACTTCTACCAAAAAATATGCAGGAAAATTTTTCTGCACCTGAAAATTAATTTGGTCCAAACTTTAAATAATCAAGTCCTGAAAGAGTTAAAGATAGGCCTAGGCCTAAATATAAAATTATTAAAATAGTTCTCTTGGGTTAAGTAAATTTGTATCAATAAATATTGGGCTTACTGTATGAATTATAGTCTACAGTTGCTTAGACAGTTGTCTTCCTACCTTCAACAGTGAAACTAGGACTAGGTCTAAGTGAAAAGGAATATTAATTTGGCATTAGTATTTTAGATTTGGGATAGGGGTTAGGGTTATAATTTGTTATAAATTAATTAATTAATTAGTTATAATTAATTATAAATTACGTAGCCTTTGCCATCTGGTGAAGAGATAGTTGACTGGGCATGCACAGTACATGTATATGGGGAAATCCATGACGTGAGCTTAAAAATGTAATCGTGTGCTATTTATAGCAAAGTGAAGAGTTAATCTGTAGTTTTACTAAAAATGTTAATTTGTTATTGACATTTTTGTGACTTAGGCCTACCCAAAAAGTATCCATAGCTAGAATTGTTTCAAGAATGTTTACACAAGAGATCCAATTGGTTTCACTGTGCAGTTTATTTGATGAATTTATGTCAATAAATATGAGTTATATACGTTTCTGAATGACATCAGAAGCTATAAACATATGAAAATATTCACATCTAGTCATAGCTTTATTATTTACAAGTTTTTATTTGCTACAAATGAGCGCATCTTGGTATTCCCTAAAGCATTTCTTGGCATTCACAGGGCATGCATCATAGTACCCAGTTCAGGGAGGCTTCTTGACATAATTTATGGATAGTGAAAATGTGCAATATATATATATATATGTATTATGACATAACTATACTGTGCAGCTAGAGTAGGCTAAGTGTTAAACTAAGATGTTTTGTAATACTATTTGTATTTTTGTTACTACAGTGTTGACAAGTTATGAAGTTAGTTGTAACAAACGAATATAAATAGACTAGATCACTTCAATAACCTGGTATAGAACTAATCATATTTATAGGAAAAATAGTCTGTTTTTTTAATCAAACTTGGAAGAATTCCCATAAACAAAGATAATCACATTGTGAATCTTGGACTAGATTGAAAGTTACAACAACTTTTGAACGTGAGAACATTTTCAAAGCAGAGGTTTGGATCATGGCGGCCTGCGCCATCATTACTGCCATTATTTGTGTTCTGATCACAGTTGTTGCTGTCATTGTCTCATTTGCAACTCCTAACTGGATACGACTTGAGAGAAGCCCAAATCTGCCAGAAGTATGTAACAATTGTGATATTGGCATGTGGTTATATTGTGGTACTTCCGGATCAAGTACAGGTTCCATAGATGACTGCAGATGGTATTTCTCTAACGAATTTCTGGTGGAAAAGAAATTGCCAGGTGAGCTGATCCTTTAATCTCTAATTATTGTTATAGTCCCTAATTGTTTTTATCTCTAATTGATCTTATAATCTCTTATTATTCTTCTCTTATGTTTTTAAAATTTCTCTAATTGCTCTTATAATCCCTTATTATTCATATAGTATGTTATTGTTTTTAACAGTCTCTTAGTGTTCTTAGTCTCTTTTATTGTTCTTATATCTAATTGTTCTTATATCTAATTGTTCTTATAGTACCTAAGTGTTCTTATAATATTTGTTCTTATAATTTCTAATTATTCTTATATTCTATAATTGATCTTGTAATCTTTTATTATTCTTATAGTCTCTTATTGTTTTTAATAATCATTTAGTGTTCTTAATCTCTTATTGTTGTTATAGTCTCTAATTGTTTTTATAGTCTAATTGTTCTTTTAAACTATAATGGATCTTATAATCTCTTATTATTCTTATAGTCTCTTATTGTTCTTATGGTCTTTAATTGTTCTTATAATCTCTAGTTATTAGATCAATTCTTGATCTAGTTTTGATCAAGGATTGGCAACGCATTAGGAAATAGGCAAACATCACACTCAGTGATAGACTGGAGGCACAGAGTACAATGAAGAAGACAATAGAGTCTTTTAAACAAGTTGCAGAAGAAGCAAAGAAGATGAGTTGGAAAAGATTTATGAGGAGGAAATCACTGACTAAAGTAATAATACAAATAGATAAAGCGTGTCGAAAATGGACGGAAGTCAGGGCTCAGGATACAGTTTGCGAACTAGCCCTACTACACTCGAAACCACAAGACATAATTATATACACAGATGGCTCCGTTAACAGAAACACAAATAAAAACGGTTGGGGTTTTGTTGTCTACAGAAAAGGCGGAAGTTGGTTGAGAAATTTTCAGCATATTTTACTGTCGCATGAGGATGGAGATAGAGGGAGTTACAGCGGTACTTAATTGGTTGATAACTGATACATCAACACACTCTGTAATACTCACACTCTCAAAGCATACTGCGCAAGATAGAAAAGTTCATGCTAAGAAAAGAATGGTGGGATTTATTGAACAACTCAGTTGTCCAGAGCATTACATGGATATACTGACCTGGTCATGCTGGGGTCAGAGGAAAAGAGAGAGCCGACTTATTGGCAGGCAATGCGGCGATAGACAGCACATTACTGAGAAGAGATAAAGGAGACTTAATGAAAGCAGTAATAAATTCATTTCAAGATGCAGATGATGTTAATGAGGCTGAGAACGTACACATACAGAGAATGTTAGAAATTGGAGTATCTAGAGGTGAGGGAAAGAAAATTAAATTTTTGGAAAGGCCTGAAGATCACACAATAAACGCCGGAACTCGGAGTCTATATACACTGGGATGGCTGCTGGAGCGGAGGGAATGTTTATGGGAATGTCCCACGTGTTGTGAAGCCAGTTTCTAATCAAGAGTCAAGTTGTTATTATAGTCTCTAATTGTTCTTATAATCATGTTTTTAAAGTTTCTCTATTGATTATATAGGTTCTTATATATGTCGTATCTAATTCTTATTATAGTTTCTTATATACTCTTATTGTTGTTTTAGTCTTTTATTGTGCTTATAGTCTCTTAGTCTTTGCTTCCATTTTGAATCCTGGTAGGAGATATTAAGTTGTCTTCCCCAGCAGATAACAGAAAGGACATTATTATGTATTATTACATGAATACATTCTGTTAAGTTTTTAGATGTGATTATTTAGTGATATAATTTGATAGTGTTTTCCAGGGTCTAAAAAAGGAGCAAAGAATAGCAAGTCCATGGCCTGTCATGCATGTTGAAATAAGTGACTACGGAGGTTTTGAGGTGTGTTGGCTGTCCTATTCCTTAAAGGAACAAAGTGATACGGAAAAGCCATGCTGACATTGAATGTGTCAGATAATCACAGCCAAGTTGTAAACTATGATACTATATGTTCAGCTCTGTGAACTACATCCTGCTAAGCAATAGGAGTTTGAGAAAAAATGCAGGAGAAGCAATAAAAGAATGTGATCTTACCTGGAAACTAAACTGATTTACTGTGTGGTGCCGATCAGTTGACTACTATGACAGTTTTGCAAATAGTTACAAATCAAACTGGTTACGGTTTTAAATACTCGGATTCCATCTGCATTTATTCTCAAACTTCTTCAGATTAGCAAGATGTAGTCTTGAGAGTGGAATGGGTTTTTTCATAGTATACAGCTTTGCTGTGATATCCGCTCCTTTCGTCCTGCAACATCCAACATCAGTATGTGAGCTCTGAGTCACTTTGACCCTATATGTGATAGGACAACCAACTCTCCACCCTATAACCTCCTTAGTTGCCTCCAATGACATGCATGGAAGGTAAATAGTGTTGCTATTCATTACTCCCCTTTAGAAACCTGGCAACACATGGACAAATAAACAATTTTGTTAAAAGGTCAGAAAGTTATCTAAAAGAAAAAGTAGCAACAAAATATTTTACCGTGTGAAAGATTCTAAAACATTTGGAGGTCATGTTGATGAAATAATCTCTTTAACTGTGAGCAAGCAGCTACTGATAGTCCATGGGCTTTCAGACGAAAGCACATGTTCTTCTCAGTTCATGTGTGTAACTGAAGCAACAGCCAGACTCAGATAAAGTCTTAAAGGCACAGATGTGTAAAGGGGAGAAGGTTATGGATACATGTTTAGTTCCCAAAGGGAGATATTCCACTGTAATAGTATCCCAGAATTACCACGTCCTGCCAGTGAAGCACAGCACAAGCATTTGGGGCAACCTATCTCACTCTTTTGTCAGATTTGTTGACACGTCTGCAGTGATGGTACATCTAGCATACCCCCATCACCTTGTAGTCTGCCATAAAAGGACAAAGATGCAATGTCCTTTGGCCTGCATGTCTTCGTCATCCATGGTCATTATTTAATAGAAGATAAAAGTAAGAAATTGAGACAAGACGTGACAATGGTGATTTTTTTTTTTTTCCACAAGTGATTGGTATCAACCTGTCCCTGAATTTTCCTGTCACCTCTTATGATATACCTAGAAAGAAGACAGTGGCTCTATACTTTACATCCTAAACTTTAGAAGTTCAGACCCCGGTTTCCACACAAGCGGAATTTGAGATAATTGCTGTGATTCAAAGACGCCAAGAAAATACTTAATTTCAATGAACCATGAATGTTAAATTATACACATCCGTTCATGAGTGAAGATAACCACATTGAAGCCACTCCTTTAAGTGGAGATGGAGCTTAGTTCAAGCAACAGAGTCTGAAAACTACGATTGGTTGCGCCATCCCTGACATCAAGCAGGACCACAGTCCTGTCCAAGCAATCACTATTGCTGAAGTTGGAGATAACAGGCTGAGAGGTGCACTAGCAACCATGGTATAATGCACCACAACTGAACTTGCCGTGTAGACATGTTAAACTGTGAACAAGAAGTAAAGATAACAGCGTGAACATTGAATATACTGCTTGTATGTGTTTGTCTATTTTAGCATATGTTTTGTATATTCCATGGCTATTTTAGCATATGTCTTATGTATAGCATTTCTTTTCTTGCATATGTCATGCCTACTCTAAGCATATGCTGTAAATACGACATGTCTATTTTAGCATATATCTTGCATATGTCAAGTGCAGATTGGAGTGGTGGTTCTCATACTTCTTTTGTCCATTGGCTCCTTTTGGATCCATTTTTATTCTGTGTCCCACTAACCCATCTTCCCCTGGTTCCAAGAAGTTGGCATTCTTTGCAGATAGCCAGTGTGGTTTAATCGATCTATACCTTTTTTGTGTTCGTTCTCAAACTCCCACTGGATCTGTCTTATAGCAGGATAATGGTCATTCTAGATTACCAGCAATATGTAGTCTATATGATGGACGTGTCTGGTGTCTCAATTTTATTTGTGCCAGTGGCTCGACACATCATACTTCGGTGTTGGTAATTATTACTTCATTGTTTTTACCACTTGAACTGATCAGAGTTTGTCTTTAACCATATTGCTAGTATAGTAAGCCATCCATATGAGGTATTTGGTTTTCATATGTACACACTGGTTACCAAGCTCTAAGCTAAACCCTTACAGTAAGCTCTAATATAAACCCTCACAGTAAGCTCTAAGCTAAACCATCACAGTAAGCTCTAACCTAAACCCTCACAGTAAGCTCTAAGCTAAACTCTCAGTAAGCTCTAAGCTAAACCATCACAGTAAGCTCTAAGCTAAACTCTCAGTAAGCTCTAAGCTAAACCATCACAGTAAGCTCTAAGCTAAACTCACAGTAAGCTCTAAGCTAAACCATCACACTAAGCTATAAGCTAAACTCTCAGTAAGCTCTAAGCTAAACCATCACAGTAAGCTCTAAGCTAAACTCTCAGTAAGCTCTAAGCTAAACCATCACAGTAAGCTCTAAGCTAAACTCTCAGTAAGCTCTAAGCTAAACCATCACAGTAAGCTCTAAGCTAAACTCTCAGTAAGCTCTACGCTAAACCATCACAGTAAGCTCTAAGCTAAACCATCACAGTAAGCTCTAAGCTAAACCATCACAGTAAGCTCTAAGCTAAACTCTCAGTAAGCTCTAAGCTAAACTCTCAGTAAGCTCTAAGCTAAACCATCACAGTAAGCTCTAAGCGAAACTCTCAGTAAGCTCTAAGCTAAACTCTCAGTAAGCTCTAAGCTAAACCATCACAGTAAGCTCTAAGCTAAACTCTCAGTAAGCTCTAAGCTAAACTCTCAGTAAGCTCTAAGCTAAACCATCACAGTAAGCTCTAAGCTAAACTCTCAGTAAGCTCTAAGCTAAACCATTACAGTAAGCTCTAAGCTAAACTCTCAGTAAGCTCTAAGCTAAACCATCACAGTAAGCTCTATGCTGAACCCTCACAGTAAGCTCTAAGCTAAACTCTCAGTAAGCTCTAAGCTAAACCATCACAGTAAGCTCTAAGCTAAACCATCACAGTAAGCTCTAAGCTAAACCATCACAGTAAGCTCTAAGCTAAACCATCACAGTAAGCTCTAAGCTAAACCATCACAGATGCGTGATCTTTCCCCTGCTCTGTCTTGCATCACTATCTACATATTTGCAGACAATCACATATAAACTTATTTATTGTTGTAATATTTACTGTCCTGGGACCCTCCAATTTGAAAAAAAAACTTTCTCTGGTCCCTCCTTCTCCCACCCCAAATTATCTATGACGACTAGCATTGAAAAACCACTGAATTAGAGCATGTCTAATTTTAGTACAATGTTCTGTATAGGTGTGAACTAAAAAAAGTGCACATAATATTGACGGAATGGCTGACTAGTTTTTTCATGAAACATTTATGTATTCAGATTTTGTAAACGATACCCTCGTTTACTGGGAATCCTATCTGTGTGCCAGTCTATGAAACATGTAAATATATTTATGGATCTTGTAAAGTGAGAAGGAAATATCGCGAGGTGGAAACAATGTATATCATCAGAATGTATATTCATATTAAGAGGAATATTCTGCGTTCGTTTTCAATCTGCTGCAGTGTATAGTCCGGAGAGTGGAATGTGCTGTGTCATCGTTTACATCTTTGCTGTGATGTCTGTCTTTTGGCCGTACACATCCGAATTAAGCACAGCTTCGGGGTCACTTTGATCACATATGGGATGGACCGCCAACTGCACCTTTAATAACCTTAATTGCTTCTTACGACATTCATGGAATGTAAACGGTGTTGCTATTCTTGCTCCCTTATTGAGCCTAGGCAACACACGTGCATGCCAAACAAACTGAACAGGGTTATATCCACCCGGTAGAAACAATTTCAATCACCAAGTATAAAAAACAGCAACCACCCAGCAGAATCAATTACAGTTACACAGTATAAACAACAACAACTGCACAGCTGAAACAATTACAAATACCCGGTATAAACAGCCACAACTACTTAGCGAAAGCAATTACAAATTATGTATTAGGCATATTGATTATCCTCTTCGCACACCGGACACATCCATAGATGCTCAGATCTCCGCTTCAGTACATCTCTCGGGGTACAATGTATGATGGCTCTGTTTCTTTGTTGGTTCACTGGTCTTTTTGAAATCTTTGTCATGTGTTCTCTGCGGGCTACGCCCATCCTCGCTCCCAATTCGCGCATTCTCGATAGATTGAAGAATTCAAGCATGTATAGATGGACAGACAGCCTAAGAGAAGAACGCGAGTACTTAAAAGCGCTATTGCACGTAAAAACTCGATTGAGGTTTTCTGTTAGCATCAGATACGTGCCTGTTGAAATTTACTAAAGTGGTGTCGATGTTTGCAAGTTTGCTTACAGGTGTAAACTCTTATCCGCCTTTCACAAACTAACTTCATCTAGTGACTTGTACAGCTGGATTAACAAGGGTTCTCTGTTCAAACACGCACTCCCGGAGGCTGTTTACTCTCTAGTGTGTCGCTCTAGTTGAACTTACTGCAATTTATGCAGTTGTCTTTATAATCCCCGAACAGCTATCGTTCTCTTACCATAAAGGCTCGTACCATTAATGTTTTAGATAAGGGAGGGAGATTACGTTTGTAGATACGGGTGGGAAAATTTATAGAGTTTGAATCCTCACCCACTTTGAAAATAAGTCCCATTTAATACCAAAAATGACTACCAAATTATGAACAGAGATCGATAATATGTACTCACTGCGACAAAACTGAAATCCAACAGGCGATACTTGGTACAGGTTAATGAAGTGTTGCTAATCATTGGAAACACACATAATAATACACATAAAGATACATTTCGACCAAAGGGCCTTTATCAAGAATACATTTACAACAAAACAAAAAACGACGAGTAAGAATTACACTATTGACGTTTACATGGCAGAGATAAATATGGATATAACTCGGAAGGGTTAAAACTAGGTCAGAGGTGAAACAACACAAACAGAAAATAGACAGAGCACACCTAACTATTGGTGAAACAAGACAGAAAATTAATTCTAAATTGTGAACAGACCAGACCAAATTATCATTCTACGCCTCACAACCGATTCCGCCACCACAAAGTTCAAGATTGGCAACACAGCTATGCGGACAGGCACCTCAGATACTAGAGCATATTCCTTAAGAATGCACAATATATGAAAATGCTGAGGCAAACACACTGGCCCAGAGAAACAGAAGTCGAAGAAAAAGTCTGCGGACCTCTTTATGAATTACAAAACAGTCAAGTTTCTAGAAAATAACAAGGCGTAGATGTGCATCTCTGAGCATACATGATCGGAACAACATGTAAAGAAACACATTTTATATATATATATATATATATATATATATATATATATATATATATATATATATATATATATATATATATATATATATATATATATATAAAATGTGTTTCTTTTATATATATAAACACATATATATATATGTGCCAGGGCGTAGATAAGACATCTGCAGTTGTCAGAGACGTAGATAAAACTACCTTGGGAGTAAAGTCTGGGAGATTGAATACATTTTTTTTTAAATTTACTTTCTTCTACATTTGAAATCCGGGTCGTGATTTTCCCCCTGACACAACCGCTCCTCCAGTCGATGCAGCTGTAAATAGGTTCCTGAGGCTTGAGTTAGTGAAGATAAACACAGCAAGGAAGGGAACTAGCCACCCCACCTAGTAGATGATGCGGCTTAGTATATATGAAGTTATCGTCATACCCGATGGCAGGTTGCTGCCATGGCATCTACCTTTACCTTTAGATTTCACAAAAAGTTTCTTCGTTTCAATGAGTTTTATAATTATTATTTTTTTAAACAAAACGATAGGTTTTGTCATGAATTATGACTACCGGTAGATTATCATCAGCGAACACTGTGCATGCAAGTCAGGGGGGGCTGAGATGCATTTCTAAATAAATATCAAGAATGCAGCGCTCAGTTTCAGTTCGAATTGATTTATCAGTCTCTTCGTCAGTGGCGTATCCTCAATAGACGCCAAAACGCCCGGCGTTTCTTTTAAACACCGTAAATAGCCCACCGACAAATATTTATTTGCTGTAAACATTACAAAAAGATAAATCTGGTTTATTCGTTATTTAAAAATAAACGATATATCTGCACTGTAAGTTTGAAGCCCAAAAAAAAGTATATGACAGTAGGAAAAAAGACGTAGTGTCTGGTGAAGCACAAGTTGGAAAACCCGTTGACCTTTAAATATCTACCACACTGGCATATATATATATGTTTTATCTACAGATATGTCTTTTCTCGTAGAGTGCAAAGGGTACCGCATTGCTCTCGTACGATCCCAGGGTTAACAGATAACCAAGATCTCATAAGCACCTCCTCCTGGTGCACCCTATAAACCGAAGTACAGCTGCTCGTGCTGTATACCTGATAACATTTTTGGGGATCGTGTCCGTAAATGTGGAGGCAGCATTGCAAAATGGCAGACAATCTTTGACATCTCTGCGCCAATACATACAAGCGGTACTGTCGACACATAGTGACGAAGATAGTCCGGTTGGTGCATTGGAGGGGCGGCTAGTGTAAATGTCACGAAATGGGCTAATATAATGACGAAAAATAACACATTAAGTACAAAGAGAGGGCATCACAAATGTAGAAGTCAGTGCCACGTGTACATAAAACGAAAAACGTTGCAAGGAAATAGGAACTAAATTTTTGTTCAGCTCGAGAAAAAGCTTCTAGTCCCCGGTGTTCATAAATATGTGTAGAGACGTGGACGAGTGGTTCACGATGTTGGTGAAGGACACCTTGGCTAATCGACCGAACGGACCAGGGTCCAACTCTTCCTTCGAAGCTTTCCTATTCCGGAATCATGCTCGCAAAGAGAAAAGGTTCAGTACCTGATGGACAGGCACAATATGTCTATTTACCCGAGACGAATTCACTGACAACAGAACACCTCGTGCGAGATAGACGTAGTCGACCCAAGTCTAAATACCTGATTACAGCCTTTTCTCGTAGATCGCCACCCAGGGACATGTATTGGCCTGAAAAGTCCAAGGACACAGTGGGTGGTAAACTGTCACGGCGTAGAGTTGATACACATTCGACTAGTGACAGATAGGAAGACTGTCACAGGCTAGGTAAGACCATCACCCAAATTAAAGGCAAGACGAAAAGCGGATGTATTGGACCCTCTGAGGTGCAAATAACGCAGCTATGCTGTAAACTAGCAGCACAACGTACTTCACGCCCCCCCAACCGAAATCACGCGAAATTATGTGTTGGTTATCTACGTCTCTGACAGATGTAAATGAATTTCTTGAAATGTTTGACTAACCGGTACTTGCTTAAAATAGAGTAAACCACTTTACAAACAACCCCAGGTAAATTTCGAAATATTTCTAGGTAATCACAATTTCTTTTTAAAATGCTCAAACTTATTTTCCATTTCAAGTCGGTTGGCGTGAGGCTAGCCTTTCTTTCTTATATCTGACCGTGTAGCAGATTGTTTTCCATAATGACCATTTTAAAATGTCACTGGCCATGCATTTATTTATATTTTGGTCATTTGTATCTTCTCGTTCGCAGTTTTACCATGTGTACACAGCAAGTATAAATTGTGTTGTGAAGACATGCTATCTAGTCGTGTTGCATGATACCATAGTTTCTGGTGCGCCTCTCGGCCTGGTATCTCCGACTTCACTAGCGATTGCTTGGTCAGGACTGTGGACGTGCTCGATGTCAGGAATAGCCAGACCAATCTCCTTTTCCAGCCTCTGTTCCCATGTATGTTTCCAGCCTCTGTTCCCATGTATGTTTCCAGCCTCTGTTCCCATGTATGTTTCCAGCCTCTGTTCCCATGTATGTTTCCAGCCTCTGTTCCCCATCTCCACTTTAAAGAATTGGCCTCGATTGGGTCATTTGTATGATTTTGGTCATCTTTTTCAATTTGTGTGTGTGTGGAAAATATACTTTGACACATTTTCTTGTTTAAGTGTAGCTACAAATTTGGCGAAATTGTCAAGTTGTATGACAGTGTAACAAAACGCGTCTCTGACGACCAAGGCAACAGGTTTATACACAGCCGTTCAGAAAGCAATGTCAACCTGCTGAACATATTTATATTGTCTAAAAAATCACTACATTCCAAAAAAATCTGGTGGTATGTCTATACACCGAGAGTGGGAAATACTACCAAATTTTTAACACTCAGAGCACAAATTTGATAAGCTTTAAATATGAACCCTCACGCTATAGGATATTGGTATGTTTGCATTCAAACACATTCTACGGTTACTCAACCTAGGAGGACCAATGTTTTTGTCAAAAAGGATATGGGCTGTTAAGAGCTACCTGCTCACAACTAAAGGGATTATTTGATCACCATAAGCATCGCCCGATTCTCTTAAGTTAGCCGGAAGTCAGCAAAGAAAGGAACTGATAGTCTGATTTATAAATATATATATGTATGTATAGTGACATATTCTTTCCAGAACGTTGTCTTCGTCCTGGATACGAAGTATCTGCTTCGTGGATACTATAAACGTATATGTCCCGGACAAACAGGCATGCATTGGCCAGAAACATATTCATACATCATTCGATGTCGCTGATACATCGACTTCTTGGTTTTTCTCTTCTTCTCTCACCCCGGCACTCTGCCCTCCAGAATCAGCATTTCAGTGCCATCATGTCTCTTTAAGTGTGCAAAATACTGTAACTTTTATGATTGTTCTTTGAAATTAGTTTCTTGAATTCTAGGAGAAAATGCCAACTTTCGTTCTTTTTTGACACGACAACATATTGCTCCTTTATATAAGTGAATTATAATTAATGTCGAAATAATGTACCGGAGTACACCTGTCATATGCGTTCAAACACGATTGCTAACAAAAACTTTGTTCAATCTATTGACTATACAGGTGTTTTGATTGATTTCTGTGTGCAGGTTTTCCTGAATCCTCAGTCTCGGTATCGATCGCTTTTGATTTTCATATGAAGGAAGAAAAAAAATGTAAACCGTAAACGACTCCTAAAATCCTAAAAGACTCCTCGAACATTTGGCATGTAGGACAATCAAGTGTTGTCAGATTGAATACGTAGTTATATATCTTAAATTCTACCGACCATATAGGTTACTCATTTTTTGCATGGGTCGGATATAAGTTTATGTATAGGCATGGTTACACGTCTATAAATACACGCAATGTCGGGATATTATGTATATATACATACATGCAGTCATCGTCAGCATGTGCCTTGCCGACTGTGGTATTCGATCATGCATCGTCATAATTCTCAATATCTAAGTTGTATTAGGATAGATTATGACCTTTTTGTTTCTTGCAAGATGCCAGACTTTCTGGTGTCTGATTATCTAATTCAGTATTTCCCAACCTATTTTTTGTAACCATTCCCCACCACAGACTTTCTAACAATCTGACCACCATTTAACATATTCTATAAAATTGTTGTTCAAATTGTGACACTCCCCCCCCGGACAATCAAATTGCCTTCTCATGTGGGGGGTGCGCCCCACGTTAGGAAACACTAATCTAATGTATATCTAATATTTTCTCACGCTGTCGTCCTCGGCCACTCTTGCCTTCAATTTTGTCTTTTGTAGCTATGTTCTCCAAACCACCCTGTATATCATACATGATGATGATTAAACCCTTTCGCTGTGAGCAGGAAGCTCTTGACAGCCCATAGCCCTTCTGGCGAATGCACAGGTTTTCCTCAGTTGTGGTGCAGTTGTGTAGAGTGTGTTGTGTATAGCTGGAAGTGGTGGTAATAGTTCTTGTCGACTGTCTGTTAGTTGTGCACTGCAGTAGTAGGTATTCAACAGTCTCTTCTTGTGCATTGCAGTGTCTGCAATTTGTTTCGTGTAATGGGTTTATTCTGTTCAGGTATTTATTAACGGGGCTTGGCCTGTTATTAGTTGGAATGTGAGACTCTGGTTTGCTCGCTTGAGTTGTATCAGAGGATCCATTGGGTTGGGTTTCTGTTGGTGTTCATATAGTGAGCGTCCAGTCTTTGAGCTGGACCACTGTTGTAACCATGCTTGTCTGTAGTTGTTATGATACATACACACACACACACTATCTATCTATACGCTGAAACCCTTTGTTGCCTTTCGGCGTCAAGGGTAGAAGAGTTTTCTGGAGACGGCCCTCTTATGTGCTGAGTATATTGTGGAATTTGTCGCCTCATTTATTTCAGTGGTCCATCGTTTTCGTGGTCGGCCTCTAGGTCTGTCTTCGCTGTATCTGTGTAGCATAGCTTGCTGTGGTATGCTGTTTGATGGTAGTCTGCTGATGTGTGCAAACCATTTGATCTGTTGTCTCTTGATGTATTCTAAGATTGGGGTGGTGCCGGTTTTTTGTGTCCTCATTTCTCACCCTGTCTCTTAAAAATTCTTGAGACTAACGGGAATTGAACCAGTCCGTTCTACAGCACCAAATCGCCTTGCAACATTTGCACACGCGTTTTTCAGTACTTGACTAACCGCATCTCAAAAACAATACTGCAGGGAACTGTCGAGGGTGGAAGAAGCAGAGGAGGACAAATAAAGACATGGACAGACAACATCAAGGAATGGACAGGGCTAGATATTTCCACACTCATCCGCATCGCTGAGGATAGAATTCGCTGGAAGACTCTGTGTGCTGAAGCTTCCAATGTGGTACCCCTACGACCCTGAAGGGTTATGGGTTTTATTGATTGATTGAACCGCATCTCCAAAATAAGATGCGATTTCATCAAGCCATTCAAATCGTGCACACAAAGTCACCCGAACGGACCAATCGAGACAATGACTATTACAACAACAACAAACATCCCGTACAGGTATTGAAATATCCTCAGTAACAACAAACACATAACATAATATCCGTATTATCCTGTCTCTTAGCGATATTCCTAGGATTCTGCGTAAGCACGCCATTTCAGCTGTCACACGCTTACGTTTGTCTTGTGCTGTCGTTGTCCATGTTTGGCATTGGTAGCACAGCGTTGGCATAATAAGCGTTTTGAATAGTTTTATTTTGGTGTTTAATTCTTTGTATATAAGTATTTGTTTCTGACGATTGGTGTGATTTGCCCGAGGGCTTGGTATGCTTTACTACATCTATTGTGTATTTCTTTGCTGCTCGTGTGTATACACACGCGCACATACATAGTTTAACAGCTAGTGCACTAGTTTTCTAGTGACTGCTCCAGTTTCTATTTTCAGTTTAACTTAATCTTTTTAAACCGCACATACACATCTGCTATGGTCAACCGCGATTAAGGAAATGCACGCCCATTTGTGTGTGTGTGATTGGGGGGGGGGTAGATGACTGGCATCGGTCATGATCATCCCGTGTCTCTGCGTGCCCTATAACCAAATTTTCTGTTTTTACTGTAATACTAATAAAATATTCAGAAAACTAAAATGTACACTGCTTGCTATTTATTCATTGACAACGTCGTTAAATGACGTACTTTTTATTTGTATTGAACAGTTAGCTACACCTACATAGGAAATAGTCACTGATTGTCGATTTAACAGTACAACAGAGTATACTCAGTGTTTACGTAAGACCTTCCTAAGAGGTATGCCGATGGTGTGCAAGTATGTATGTGGACCTTGCATTGACGCAAATCTATAGGCGTATTGACAAAACGTGACAATTGTCATCATGTGACTCAATATGAGTACTTATCGATCATATCTCATAGGCTACTTATCAGGGATCGTGACACCAGCTATATGAGAACTTACGAGTTTTATATGAGGTTTTTTCCCTTCTTTTATTATTGTAAGATTCCTTGATATTGTTGAATGAATTTCCAACTTATTTGACAAACGCATCTTATGTTTTTAGGCCTACTGCACTGTTATTGAACAACAAAGCAATAACTACTACTGCTACTATTACTACTTTTACTACTACTATTACTACTACTACTTTTACTATTACTACTGCTACTATTAATATTACTACTTTTAATACTACTATTATTACTTCTGCTATTATTTCTATGATTACTATTAATACTATTACTACTACTACTAATACTATTACTGCTACTACTTCTACCATTACTATTGTTACTATTACTATACTAATACTGTTTCTACTATTAAAACTGCTAATACTATACTACCATTACTGCTGCTACTACTTTTACTAATACTATTGCTACTATTACTACTAAATACTATTGCTATTATTACTACTAAATACTATTACTACTAAATACTATTGCTATTAATACTATTACTACTACTACATCTACTAATACTCTTACTACTATTACTACTAGTTGTATCTTATTATATTCAGCATGTTGTTATTGTGGTATATTGTTGGTCTTATAATTTATATTCATATATAAGTCAAAATGAGTTTGAAGTGCAAAGTTATTACAGTACAAAAAGTTACCGTTTTACTCTATCAGCATTTTTGCAAAGAATCCAAGATTGGTAATTTATAGTGTGATAATTACCCCAAAAAAAAACAACTCAAAAGATCATGTTTTTCCCCTTGGGTTAAACAAGATTCAAAATTCACTCATGTCAAGCAAGGAAGAAAATAGACGTTCACTTTGGCATAGATGTCATAAGATATGCTCTCCATTGAGACCAGCACCATGCAGGTGTGTCTTCAGTACACTGTCCAGGTTTCACAGGTGTATAACAAAGTAGTGTGCACAATGGTGCGCAATATCCGGTTTTTGTGTGAGGCAATTCTAATGCACTTTGTTCTCACACATTGTTGTGCAGTCTGCCAAATGCAATAGTTGCTTTAGAGATTCTTTTGTTGACTGACATCAAAGATGTTGACTCTGGAGAGAGTACTAGAGATAAGTGAATCTGTCAGTTGGTAGGAGAACTGACTTTTAAAGATGCTTATTTATCTAATACATCATTGTCATCATCATCATTTCTTTTACCACTATATCTTTTTTTTTTAAATGTATTTACTTAGTCTGCCCAAGGTGAGACCAAATTTTGTGAAAACTGTTAACTAATAATTAATGATCTGTTTCTGTTTCAAAAAAATCAATGTGAGATGTTTGTATCTGTCAGATTGGTTCAAGGTTGTCCAGGGTCTGATGTCAGGTGCTGTGGCTACTAGTTTGCTGACACTCATCATTGGTCTCTTCTCTCTTTGTTGTCGATGCAAGTCTTGCAACCCCCATTGTGCAGCTGCAGCATTCATTGTCTTCACATGTGAGTATCCAAGGGTAGACTACAGTTAGATGAGCAGCATGAACTAATGCACAGATTCATACAGTTTTTAAACAGGGAACTCGGTGTTGCACTGTTGTTAGTCCTCTCAGCGCAGTGACAAGAGTTCAAATCCTGGTTGTTACCATTCTAGTGTACACAGCACAAAATAGTTAATTGACTGAGTTGTTGAAACATATTAACCATTTTTGCTGTAAATACTGAGAGCTAGCAAGCTAAGAGAGACGATGCAAACTGTGAATGAGGATTATCATTGCCCTGTCCCTGATTATATAGTAACAGTAATAATAATAAACGGACAATTAGAGCACAGCTGTGCTGATCCAGCAGCTTGCCTTGTTCCAAATGTATTGGTATTACCTTTTCTTTGAAGTTAGTAAGGCAAGCAGAGAGATCGATAATGCTGCATGTGCAACACATGGTCTCTATATTTCAGCCCAGGCATTGTGAGATTATAGAGAGAGGTATAGTCATTGTTACAGAATCATGAGATCAAGATGCCATGAATCAGGAAAGGTATAAAGACAAAGGAAAAAGTAATAACATGTAGTTCAAGGGCTGCTCATCTATAAAGACACACATGCACATGACCATGATGGTACAAGTGGGCCTGTGATTCCTTGAACATATTGTGAACTCATTGTGGCTCATATTGGTCTTGTGAGTCACATCCATCATGGCCATGGACTGTAGATTATATTGATTTTATCACAACAACAACATTATCATCTGGAAAGATGGCAAGGTGCCTACATAATATAATAATGCAGTTCTATAAGTGAAGAAAATGGATGTGTTGATTGAACAACTTTATTAAGATATTCAAAGCAAGTGGTGGACTGTATAGTGAGGTTTCAAAATGAACAGAAGATTGACATCATTGTGCTCAGGTTTTCCCATGTGTTTTATGTTTTTCTCTATTACTCTTTCCAGGAAGATTATTGCTCAGAGAATGTAGTTTTGCAGCTCATGGTATAATCCCAATGGTCATCAGAAAAATGCACTTGTGAACAAGACATTGTAGCACAATTTAAAAAAAAACCTTTTAGTGCATATTACAAATTGATTTACTACTTTGCCATGGAGATCCCCCTGTGATGATGGATAACCATTGATGGTATAGATAAAGTCACAGCAGTAGCTATTGATGTGGGTGTTCCAACCAAGTTGTCAAACTTAATGCAGGAAAAATGAAGAAATGAAATCTTTTTACATGAAAGGCCCTATTGAGATAAGAATTGGGGATGTGACAGGAATATCTTTTGACACTTTCTCTTTCTTAACTATATTTTAGATTGTAATGTGCAGAATAGCAGATAATAGATTTGGAATCCAATGAACTGTGGTGTAATCATAGATCTATAATTTTGTGGCAATTTGACATTGTTGTCTCTCAACTAAAAATAGTAAAGTGGCGGCCTTAGACAGGAATACATGTTAGACATCTGTTTATTGTATCAACTGCATACCTATTGACTATACAACGAAGTGGTCCATGCCAAATACTCTACTCAAGAACAACATGCAGAATAAAATGAATAGCACAGACATAATTGAACAGCAATGGGAAGCACTAAAAAGCACAATAAAAGAAGCCTCAGTAAATACAGTAGGCTATGAAATAAGCCAAAAGAAAAAATGGTTACGTGACGATACATGGAAAAAATACAAGAGAGAAAACAAGCCAAGTTAACTCTACCATCTTCAAAAGATCTACCCTCGAAAGAACATAACAAACAGAAATATAGAATGCTGGATAAATAAGTAAAAAAAATAGTGCAAAAAAAGACCAATGAAACTATTAACAAACTACAGAAACATAAGCTAAAACTGGAAAAAGCAAAACACTATTTCATATAATGAAACAACTCTGCAACCATACACCAACAACAAATAATGCAATTAAAGACAAATATGGACAGTTATTAACATCTGAAGAAGACAAAAAACACAGATGGGCAGAATTCTTTAAAGAGATACTAAATAGACCCCAACCGACAACCTCTACAAGTAAAACAGAGAAAATGCCTTCCCTAGATGCCACGTATTTCTCATAAAAAACGCTGAAAATGTCAAGTATGGTTGAACTGTTGAACTTTCAGGTTGATGTCCAGTGTACAGTGCAGAAACAGTTCTCTAGTACAGCTGGCCTACTTGTGATTTAGCTACAGATGTTCAATGATAGTGGTAAAGCATTATAAAATCATTACAACGCTGACATCAGATGTTTTGGACCATGGGTGCAAATAAAATGATGGCAATGCATTTCCACTCCCTAGACTAACGGTACATCCATGCGGGCAATCTAGTAGAACCATTGTCTTGCTTCAAGAGAGACCCAGTCGGAGTTTTGAGAATTAACCTGACACTATAAAATAGTTTTAAAAAATGTTTGTTTTGTTTGTTTTGCGTTCGCTCCATTGTAACCATCACGGATATCCGTGTGATTTCCGCTGGAGCGTGATTACGTTGTGCCACCGTTATGCGCCTTGTAGGCCTAGCACATCTGATTTCGGCATGCCTTGACAATTCGGGTGGGCTACCCTTAGCCTGTGACAGCCTCTATATCTGTCTCCAAGCACGCGTAGTGGCGACTCTTCGCCCAGACGATTTTTGCTCTCGTCTGACTCGCACGAGGTGTTCCACTGTCTATGAACTTGCCTCATGTAATTGGACGTGCTGTGCCTGTGCCCATTGGGTACTGAACCGTTTCTCATCCGTGAGCCTGGTTCCTTAAGGGGAAGAACTCAACAGAGGAGTTGGACCCTGGCTCTTTCGCCCTCTTAGCCGAGGTGTCATTAACCAACATCGTGTACCCCTTGTCCAAGTTCGAGTCTCACACCACGCGTTTGAGAGCAAGGCGTTCTCAAGCTAAGCGTCCTTGTCCCAATAGCGCCTGATCCCATCAGGTACTGAACCCTTTCTCTCTTCAAGTGTATTTCCGGTGTAGGAAAACCTGACAGTAGAGTTGGGCCAGGGCTAAATCG
The DNA here is from genome assembly GCA_034231615.1 of Meghimatium bilineatum. Lineage (NCBI taxonomy): Eukaryota > Metazoa > Mollusca > Gastropoda > Stylommatophora > Philomycidae > Meghimatium > Meghimatium bilineatum. The sequence continues at coordinate 45,850,725 of CM067304.1, forward strand.
TTGTCCCTTTTGTGCCTGAGCCCATCGGGTACGGAACCCTTTATCTCTGCAAGTGTACTTCTGGTTTAGGAAGGCTCGAAATTAGAGTTGGATTAGGTCTTCTTGCTTTACCAAACGCCAATGAATGGGTCTGGGTCTCTGCCTGTAAGGAACACAGGTAACTAGAAGCTCGACTCGAGCTGACGGAGCTTGTAGTTCCCCTTTCCTAGGGACTTTTCACTTTCTATTTGCAGTTCGAGAGGCCCTCTAGCGCTGTTCTGCCCTTTCATTGTACTCGGTATGAAATCTATTTGTCTCTCGCCATGCATCTACCTTTACGTGCATTTTACATTGGCCGCCCATCCAATGTTTAGAGTGGACTGACTAGCTTCACTGTATGTCGACAGTGTCGCTATATGTGGTGATGCTGGTGGTGTCGGAGATATTGTCTGTCTCTTGTGCAGTCAAATTTCTTTCCATCTGCTACCTCCACATTCTCGGACACGATCCCCAAAAGATTTGGCCAGAATCAGCTCAAGCTGCTGTATTTCTGTTTCCAGTGTGCACCGCGTGGAGGTACATTTGGGATCTTGGTTATCTGCTAACCCTGGGTCCGCCTAGAGCAATGCGTTCCCTTTGCACCCCTTTTAAAATGTTTCTCATATGTTCTTATAATGGATAAACTTATTAAAAAATCAATTTGCAAGTTTCATTTCATCTAATTTCAAACATTTAATTTTTTTAAATTTTTATACCATTCTGTCATCCTTGAACTCTTAGTCAAAGTGAAGAACTGCAAGATTTCATAAACCTACTCTTGGCTGTTAGGATTTTCTACTGCATCCATTATGAAATGTACATATTTCTTTCTTTCGTTGAGTCTCATTGTATGAACATAACATGTCATTACAAGATGCAACTATGATAAATATTATTAACAATTTATCTCTCCACAGTTCTGCTGATTGCAGCATCTGTTGCTCTCTTTGGAGCCAAAAGTCATATCGATTATAGCATTGGAGTCTTTGCTGATGACACAAATCAGACCGTTCATATTTTTGGATGGAGTTTCTGGGTAGCAGTAGCAGCTGCTGGAATGGCTTTGATTTCAAGCATTTTCTACATATGTGCAGGCTGCAGTGATGGATATGAACATGTTTCTTATCACAATGCACACAAATAACACTCAATGCCACCGTTTCTTATCACAATGCACACAAATAACACTCAATGCCAATTTTTCTTATCACAATACACACCAATAACACTTTATGCCACGTTTCTCATCACAATATACACCAATAACGCTCGTACAAACGTAAAACTTCTATGTCAATTGTATTTACTAAGACAATGTTTGTATACATACTTTTCTTTCAGAAATATTTTGCATACCCATGTCCATAGATTTAATACGATTGTGTAACATACATATTTTATACTGGCATTTGTAACAACAGATAGGAAGAGCAGGAAAGAAATACACAATATGTGTATTAAAACTTATCAAGCCCTAGGGCAAATGACACCAATCTTCAGAAACAAAAATGTAGACTTAAACACCAAAATAACAGTATTCAAAGTAATTATTATGCAAATGCTGTGCTACCAATTCCAAATGTGGACGACAGCACAAGACAAACGCAAATTTGTGAGAGCTGAAATGACATGTTTGTCAGAATCCTAAGGATATTACTACGGGACAGAATGCGGAATTAGGCAAAGAACAGGCACCACCCCAATCTTAGAACACATTAAGAGACAACAGATCAAATGGTTTGCACATATCAGCACACTACCATCAGACAGATGCATGTGGTTGCATCTGTGGGTCTCACCAATGGCCTACTAGACAAACCACCCATGCAACAGAAAACCTTAGCAGATGACATGCCGTTATATTGAGGTTATCTTCTTATAGAAGCTTCATGGCATGTCATCTATACAATTATGCTTCTTATGTTTTTATTTTGTTGTTGAAATGTGTTTCATGTCTACTTGAATATATGTATGCACCTTCTGTGGTTGGGAGGGAGCCAGAGATGTGCTGTGCAGCACTGGGGAGGAGGAATCTGACAGCACTGTATGGCTGAGACCCATCATAGAGGCACAGTGACTCAGGACATGACAATCCTTTTGACTTGAACATTTGGTTGCATGCCTGGAGCAGTGGAGAGGTTCGGCATAACCAGTAGTCAATTGGGGGGGGGGAATGAGCACAGTGAACACTATCTTGGCTTCAGTGGCTTGGAGCAGTGCATAAGTTGAATGGAGGTGTGATAGTTATTCTCTGGCCCGGGGTGGGCAGAAAATCCATACTTCCCAGCAATAAAAGCCATTTTAATGGCATTGGGTCAAAGGGCATGAACCCATGGACAGCTGGATCAGCAACCAACCAACCATCAGACAGCAAACTATGCTACACAGATACAGTGAAGACAGATCTAAAGGCTCGCCATGAAAACGATGGACCATCGAGATAAAAGAGGCAACAAATTCCACAACATGCTCAGCACACACGAGGGCCATCTCCAGAAAACTCTTCCACCCCTGATGCTGAAGGGCAACAAAGGGTTTAGGGAATATATAGATAGATAGAACATACTGATCAACCAGTAATCTCATCATATAGTGGAACTTTTTCAGTCAATCTTTGGTAGTGTAATCCTTACAGAATCGTAAGTAAATATTCCCCTGAAAAAAATAAAAATGGTTAAAGTATCAGTTTTATGTTGACGAATACAGAGGATCAACATTTCTACCAATATTACTTTATCATAATAGGAACAAACAAACATACTGTAGTCTCCCGCTACCTCAGTTTTGATTATTAAACCTTTTTTCATAACTTTCAGATTATGATGTTTACTGACACTAGAGATTTATTCTAATGCAGGGTTTATGTATCATTCTCTAAAATTTGTAATAAGGAGAGTTCAGAGATTGCTTCATTATTATCTCAAAGAACATTCCAACACAAAAATTACCGGTAATTACAAGAATTTAATATATATTTCTTTATATAAACTGCTTTATGATTCCTGTATTAAATTCAAGTCTATAGATTAGGGTGAGGGTGAAAAATTTTCTCCCACACCGCAGCTTTTAGTAATAGGAACTTTGCTGAAAGGTGGATGAACTCCCCAACATTTTTCTACAAAAAAGACCATCAAAAATCAAAGGGAATAGAGAGGGAATTGCAATGAGAATGGAAGAAGGTCTTTTTTCTAAATAGGTAAAACACCTCAAACAAAGGCGTATCTATGATTCTGATGAATTATTATAATTTATAAATATATTTATTTGTTCCATATTTTTGTTCTGTTTATGTAAGATTTATTATATGACTTCAATTTCTGTACAGGTTTTTACCGTATCAGGTTATTAGTTGTGGTGTAATCTCCACCATCAGCACTCCACCATCTACAGCAGTAACAAAGGCAAAATTACAAAGATGTTATTTTTTTGTGAATGTTATATTGGGATTCTTCAGACAAATGTTATTGTCTACCATATGTATGCTTGTACAAACTTATGTAAACTAACTGCTGTTCAACATGCATCCATTACTGACATATTTGTGAAGATGAGCTGTCATATTTCAAGACAGCTCTTATTTGTTTAGCTTTCTTAGAATTCAGATTGCCTTAATTCTGGTTAAATTTGATTTCTATTTTTTCTCTGTGTTTGTGTTATTCCTGTGTGTTTTTATATTATTGGGTAGAAATTAGTTGCCCCTTTGAAAGAAATAGTTGAAAAATCATTGCCCCCTTTTCAAGAAACAATTTTTAAAACCAACACTCTAATACAATGCTAGCGTCAATTTTTGTTATTTTTATTTATAATCATTTAAATAAATCTGTTTTGGTACTCTTTGAACTAAACAACATCCAAAAACTTCTTTCATCCAGATCTTTCTTGCGCAAACCAGTTGCATTCATTCCAGGTTACTTTGATCTCTGTCCTTTTCCTCTCCATAGTTTTGTGTCCATATTTTTTCTAAATGATCATTGCCCTCTTCATAGCTTTTCTCCATATATTTTCTAAATCACCCTTGCCATATCAATAGCTTGTCTCCATATTTGTTCTAAATCTCTCTTTCCCTCTCCAGTCTCCATATTTTTTCTAAATCTCTCTTTCCCTCTTCACAGTTTATCTCCTTATCTTTCATTACTCTCCAGAGTTTGTCTCTGTATCTCCCATTTACTTTCATAAATTCAAGTAGGAAGCATGAAAATAAATGAAAATAATTCTTACAGCTGACAGGAAGTCAACCAGGTCCATTCTAGCGGCACTGAATCTCCTTGCAACTCAAATAAAAAGGTTTTCCGTACTGACCAACCACATCTCCTAAAAAGACATTCAACCTATGTATTCAAGTCACTGAGAACGGACCAGTATAAGCATTTACTCTCTAGAGTTTGTCTCCATACTTCTCTAGATCACCCTTTGTCTCTCTTACCACAGGAACTCCACTTCAAAATTATGTATGAGTGTCTTGTCTCTTACATTCTTGGTGTGTGTTCCAACCAACTCTCCAAGATGAGCACCCCCGTTATAGTGTAGCATTCAATCATTTAACAATCCATGCACACAATCTTGTACTGCTTATAAAAAGATATATAATAAAAGATCTGTAAATGTAGGGTCATGCATGTGCACCATTTTAGAGAGAATGTAGGTTCAAAACCATCTGCTCTTCCTTATTTCCTCGTTCATATTATTGATGGCTGTTTAAAAAAATTATTCCTGTTATAAATTGTATTAAATAAGTCTTAAAATATTTAATATGAAAACAAAAAAATTATAAGACATTAACAAATAAGAATGAAAGGACTGTGACATTTGTAAACACGTGTAAGTAGAAGGAAATGTTGAAGGCAAGAAGCTACATCTGTAGCCCTGTTTGCAACTTCTTCTTTTGCTCATGAAATTGCAAGACTGTATTCATAGTGTGAGCAATCGCTAAAATGAGACCTACACACAGAATCAAAACAAGCTTTTTTATGTCACATTTTCAATTATATCCGTGTATTTTGTTGGTATGCAACACTAAGTATAATCTTCAGCGTTCATTCTCAAACTTCCGCTGGATCTCTCTTGTAGCAGGACATCAGTTCTACTAGATTTCCAGTAGGATATAGTCCAGAGAATGAAAATGTGTTGTGCCGCCGTTTTATTTGTTACAATGGTCTGACAAAGTATATAAATAGTAACCAACAAAAATCATGACAATAATCAAAATCATGACATAAATAGACTTATTTTGATTCTGCTCGGTAGGTCTTATATTTTTAATTGTTCAGTGTATAGGTTCCTGGAATAGAAACTGTCCTGATTGTGGCAGTGCACCTTATAACTATACAAAATAGAAATAGTTGTCTGACACTAGCAAAATCTTTGATAAACTTCATCAAAAGAAGACCAGAACAAATGTCAATCTGGAGCTGAAACATTCCAAAATCTTGGCAAAGGGAATAAGAACGAGAAAATATTTTTTCCTTTGTGTTTAATTATAATTACAATCTGCGTCTTCTTTAGCCGTAAACTTATATACTGATGATGCAGCTATTTTAAATAGACATGTTATTATATCTTGTCTGCTCAATGAAGTGTTGTTATTTTCCTTGATAATTACACTGCTCAATACTTGTACTGATTTGGCAATTAGCATTAGCTCTAAATTTACGAAAAATCACCAGCTTGAGAGTGTCAAACAGAAATTATTATTATGTAGTGTTTTAAATATAGATATTATAATTGTTTTATTTCCAAATGTAAATTCAGCTGCAAGAATTTTATAATTTTCAGGTTTTATGTCAAATTTGTAAAATTTTGTTGAAATATGTTTTTGTTAAATTATTGTTACCTTTTCATACCCTAAAAAAAGAATCTCTTTGAATGTTCATGTGAGAATACTCCTGGAAATATCTTTTTATTTTTCTAATTAATGTTATAATAACTGCAAGAAATATCTAATTAATGTTACAATATCATGCAAAATATCTAATTAATGTTACAATACCATGCAAGAAATATCTAATTAAAGTTGCAATGTAAACACTCCAGAAATATCCAAATTAATATCGCAATGAGAACACTCCAGAAAATTATCTCTAATTAATATTGCAATGTTGCCTTAGTGTCACTTACTATTATAAGATAAAAGTTGACATATAAATTTGTTGTGAAAATTGGCATTCCATATAATGACCAAATTTGTGGTTGTATTTTAACACTTGAACAACTTTCAGATAATTATTCCAGTGATGGCAGCAAATTTGCATTATTTATTTTACTAAAGTAAATGTTTTACTGTGCTTTCTGGTATATATATATATATCATCAGGTAGCATATCCTGAACAGGATGTGACAGTTATTAAGGCCTTTCGAAAATTCTGTCGATCTTGAGCTAATCTTCCTTCTTCTGTTACTGTCATGTTCAGGTGGTCTTTGATGTCTATCATCCATCTTCTTCTTGGTCTTCCTTTTGTTCATCTCCCTGGCATTATCCCCTCCATTATGGTCTTTTCTAGGCAGTCATGACGTTTGATATGGCCAAAATATTGTAGTTTTCTGGAAAGAACCATGTTGGTTAGCCAGTTTTATTTTACATTCATTTCTCTCAGGATGATCTTTTTGGTCCAAAGTATTCTGAGAATTTTTCTGTAACATTTTGTTGCAAATGCTGCTATTTTATTGTTCACTCTGTTGGTGATTGTCCTGGATTCACACCCATATATTGCCACTGGGAATATGCAAGCTCTTAGGAATGTTATTTTTGTTATTTTGCAACAGCTCAGTCATATGTTTTTCATTAGTATCAGCTGCTTTGATTTCTTCATAGCAATCACCATTACTGTTAAGAGAACCAAGATATTCAAAATTGATGACTCTTTTTAATTCACTGTTATTGATACTGATTGAGAACTTGCTAGTGGTTTTGTCACTTGTCATAAACTTAGTCTTGTTTCCATTCAGAAGTAGGTTTTGTTTTCACTATGTTCTTCAATGAAGTTTGAGTTGTTCAAAACCTGCTTGACTGTGTGCCAATAATGTCTATCTATCTATACACTGTGGCCCTTGTTTGCCTTGCGGCGTCAGGGGTGGAAGAGTTCTCTGGAGATAGCCTTCTTGTGCGCTGTTTGTAAGCTTGTTCCTGTGGCTTCTTTGATTTCTGTGATCCATCTTTTACATGGTCTGCCTCTGGCTTTATAACCGTTATGTCTATGTGTCATGGCCATTTGTGGCATGCTTTCTGTCGGTAGTCTGGAAGCGTGTGAAAACCACTTGATCTGTTGTCTTTTGATGTATTCCAATACTGGTATTGTTTTGGTTATCTGTCTGATGTTATCGTTTCTAATTCTATCTCTCAATGACACTCTGAGTATTCTTCATAGACATATCATTTCTGTTGTCACTATTTTTCTTTTGTCTTGTGCTGTCATTGTCCAGGTTTGGCAATGGTAGCATAGTGATGGAATAATAATAGTTTTGTATAAGGCAACTTTAGTGTCTATGTTTACAATTTTGTTCTTGAAAATACGTGTCATCTGTCCTAGGATCTGGTATACCAATAATGTTGTATCATCAGCATATCTTAGTTCTGGTATCTCGTGACCTCTGATGTTGAGTGGGTTGAAGTTATTTCTCTGTTGGTCATTTCTTACATTCTTCATTATGTTCTCTGTGCAAATGTTGAAGAGATATGGTGATAGGACACACCCTTAACTCCTTTTTCCATGCTGAACCAATCATGTGTTTCACTATTTACTCTCATGGCTGCTTGCTGGTCTTGATATAATTTTTGTTATAAGGTGGATTAGGTGTAGTGGAAACCCATGTCCTTTATGATATTATAGTTTTTGATGGTGTACACAGTCAAATGCTTTGGTGTAATCAATAAGCCTATGTAGATGTTGACATTAACTCTGCATATCTCTATGATGTTAAACATATTGAAAATATGGTCTCTGATGCCTCTGCCCTGTCTGAAACCTGTCTGTGGTTCATTTAACTCTTCTTCTAGCTTATGTAGTCTGTTCATGATGATACCAAGTAGTATTTTGCTGGCGTGACTGATCAGTGCAATGTTTCTGTAGTTGGTGCATAGTGTTAGATTTCCCTTCTTGCACATGCGTTGCGTCTGTGGGTCTTGATGATGATGTTCCTTCTTCGCAAGCGAAGATGAACATGGCATGACAAAACATTAAATGCAATGGGAAAAAAAAATATATATATATATAATAATTAAAATTGGTAAGTAACTAATTTAGTTTGTGAGTTCGTAGATGCCCGATGAGTCCGTCTTCGTGCACGGAAAGTTCTATTGCAGTGCATGCAGGAGTGCAGAAGGTTCGGGGTAGGAGAATTTACAGATTTCTCCTTCCACTTCTTGCGCTTGTAGATTGCCTGCAGTGTTCTTTCTTTTTCAAATTTCGTGATGCCAGCAGTGATCTGAGTGTGCCAGGCTGAGCGATCAAGTGCTGTAGTCTCCCAGGAGCTAGGATCGATGCTGCAGTTCTTGAGAGAGCATTTTAGGCGATCTTTGAAGCATTTTTTCTGCCCTCCACTTGAACATTTACCTTCGCACAACTCCCCATAGAATAATATCTTTGGAAGGTGCTTGTCTGGCATACGGACGATGTGGCCAGTCCAGCAGAGTTGGGACCTAGTCAGCATTGCATGTATGCTTTGCATACAGGACTTCTAAAGAATTTCCGTATCTGGTACACGATCCTGCCAACGTATTCCCATGAGGTTTCATAGGCACCGAAGATGAAAAGAGTTAAGCCGTCGAGCGTGTCTCGCATAGACAGTCCATGTTGACGCAGCATAAAGCAGTGTTGGTAGAACCACTGCATGGTACACGTCCAACTTAGATGTCGGACTGAGACCACGCCTGATCCAGATGTTGGCAAACAGGCTCCTGAATGCTGCACTGGCACGAGCAATACGCAGGGCAACATCCTCGTCAATTGTCGAAGTCTTACCAATGGCTCACTAGACAAACCAACCATGCAACAGAAAACCTTAGTAGATGACATGCCTTTATATCGAGGTTATCTTCTTGTAGAAGCTTCATGGCATATCATCTATACAATCCCGTAGTCGTAACCTTCAATAACAGTTACCATGTTGTTCCGACAGGCCAACGTTGTGCTTGAACTAGTTACGGGCATGGCATAAGTGAGCAGAACAACAAAGAAACCTGTCGCAATGGCCAGAGTTGTGCCCTGATGTCAACGTCTGTTTTGGCAGCATTAGAATGGCTGCTGGAACAGAGGGTGGAGCACTTATGGGAATGCCCCACATACTGTGAGGCCAGTTTCTAATCAAGAATCAAGATTTCCCTGCTTTGGTAGCTGTATGTAGACATATCATGTCTATTCCTTGGACAAAACTTCGCTTTTCCAGAATTTGGTGTGGAGAGTGTATGATAGATGGTGGTGTCTCCTCCTGCCTGGATCATTTTAGCAGTTATATTATCATTTCCCTCTCTTCAGGTTCTTAATGGCATATATATATATATATATATATATATATATATATATATATATATATATATATATATATATAAAGTATAATTAGGATAAAAGTTGTCTTGTTTGTAACTGCCTTGTATAACGTTATTGTCTTGTGTTATTATTAAAATTGATTGTTGCTGTGTTATTTCTTGTGGTATGTTGTATTATTTCATGCAGTGTATTCTGTAAATGTTGTCTTGTTATTAAATTGTTGTTTAATTAATTGTTTTGTTAGTATAATAAATTATGTCATTTTAATTGCCTGTGCACAAAGTTTTCAGAGATTCAATAATAAAGTTATTCAGATATATAAGTTTATACTGTATATACCCTGTATATTGTTTGTGATTTGGCCTTTTTATATTTCAATTTTTACATTTTTGTCTGTTTCTATTTATTTTGGTGCTGCCAAGGCTTGTGAATCATTCAACACTAGTAGTTCCCAAAGTTTTCTTCTTAGATATTTTGCAAAGGCCTTATAAACCACCACCTCTCCTCTTCCCCCCCCCCCTCTTTAGGTCCCAATTTAACCATACTCTAACTTTTTCAACCACAACTCCAGGAAATAACAGGTCAAAATGAGAATGTGGCGTGGCGCAGGAAAAAAATGTTTCGCTTTTTTCATCAGTGCAAGATTTCCATAAGGACACAGACAAATTAACTATGGTTATACAAATTATTTCTTTGCTTTTTCTTAAATATATTTTACAAATATGCTTATGTTGTTAACTGAAAAATAATCATGCCTTTAATTCACTAATGTTTAAACTCATTCCCCCACCTTGCAAGGTAACCTTATTACTACCTGTGGGGAAGGGGGTGATCCCATTTTAGATCACCTCCCAGTTTGGGAACGACTGTTTTACACCCAGTATGGCTGTTTCCCCGCCACAGTTAAACTTCCTGACAGTAAAAAAAAGTTCTTTTTTCATGATAACTTTTGTCTGCTGTCACTTGAATTAAATTGCATTACTGTACAATGATATCCTGAAATAAAATGCATTCACCAGAGGCATAAATAATCATACCATGATTATTTATTAGAAACCAGCATCCTACAGAGGACAGGGTACATTCCAATAAGTGCTTCACTCATCATTCTATCAGCCATGC
>CM067304.1:46565691-46730691 GCA_034231615.1 Meghimatium bilineatum
TCCCAGTCATCTTGGTTAGATTTTTTCATGGTTTAGTTTTCTTAACTGTTATCTGTTTCTTGATAATACGACCGACACGTTGATAATTGTCTTTGTTCTATGTTTTATTATTTATTATTATTTTATATTGATAGTTAGATATCTACAGTAACGTGATTATATTATTTAATATTTACCTCAACAAAATGATCATGTTGTTATCTCAATACAGATACTTGATCTGGTCCTGTCGGATATGGGCAGTGTTTCACAGTACAATATTCCAACCGCATACAGTTTACATATATTCAATCACATGACACAGCACATAATATGAACATGTACAGAAATATGTAACTCATCACGTTTTACTTCCATTAATTTCTTGTCATCCTGTTATCACTCATTTCCCAAAAATTGTAAAGACCCACCATTCCACATTTCAACGCACAAGCACAATTCATCACATTACATATGTATATCGCTGTTATTCTGGTATTCTGTGATGTAAATGTGGTATATACAATGTTTTTATTAAACATTTCCGTTGAGAGAAATAACATAAAGACTCTAATGACTATTTTTCCAACAAAACTTTGTATCGTTATTATCTTCAATGAAAGGAACTTTCTTATTGTACGTGTTATGTCATGGGTTTTGTTAGCTTTACATGCTATTTGGAAAGCAAGCGAGTGTTACAATTGTCCACATCCCACCAATACAGGTCCTACTTGGATTGACAGTCTTTCACTAAAACAACGTTACAGCCACACACAACCTTACACATATTGTACCAAACGACAGAACATAATGTAAACAGGTTTTTCGGTCATTAATTAATTGTTATATATTCATCACACATTTCATTAAACTGTAGTCCCACAATCCAAAATTCAACATCTAATTTCACTGGCAAATTTCATCACATTACATTATATATATATATATATATATATATATATATATATATATATATATATATATATAACTCACTGGACCTGTTTCAAATTCCGACTGCTGTTTTCTATTTTCTTCTAACACTCCTCGATACTTCTTAGCTATAGTATTCCATTATATAGCGCAGTAGCCAAAGCAATAATACCAAAGTACGTGGGGAAAGTGAACTTGTGAGTAAAGAACAAATATATATAATTCTACAAATCGTTGGGTTTATGACAAGCGCCACCCATTGTCCATGATTTTAAGTTATAAGATTTTGTATTTGATGTATTGTGCGTATGTAAATATTCACAAAGTCTACATGTTATCTGTGCTAAATCCCAGTCGTTTTTGTATAAATCCATATATTCCAAGTACTTGCTATAAGTTTCCAAATCAGCGGCCAAGTTTTTTAAATGGAGCGCCAATTCTTTAGCACCTTTGAAGTGAGAAGTATTGATATAAGTACGATTGTCAAAATATCTATCGTAATCAGCCCCGCCCCTTACAACAGGTACAACGTGTAGATCTTGGGAGAACAATTTGAAGAATTTCTCAGAAATGTAGTCTGTGCATAGAGAGTTCTCGAAGGACAGATAAAACTTGTACGAAGAGAATTGCTTTTCGCAAGAATTGCAGGGCTTGCCACAATTGCCAAAAATGTCCACATCAATGTATTTCTGTAAAATAGAAAATTAAATGTGTGTTCTTACAAAACTAAATGCGATATTTTAATAAACATTTACAGACATAAAAGTTGTATTGTAATACATTTGTATGTGTGTACACAATATCCATCCATCTATCCATCCATCCATCCATCCATATATCCATCCATCCATCCAACCACCCACCCACCCACCCATCCACCCATCCATCCGTCCATCCATCCATCCATCCAGCTGGTCAATATAACAGTACATACCAGTTAGAAACATCGTCCGTCGGATTCGACGATGACCATTAAGCTCAACTGGGATAATCATATCTGCGGGGTGTCCGACTGTGACTGAGTCCTATGCGTGCTTGAAATTGTCTAACACACTCGGATCATGTGTGGGAGGAGTCTGTGGGACATTTAAGAGCTCCTGTCTGTCTTCTAGCGCGTTTTGTTGCTTAACTTTTTGTCTGAGATTCTTTGCAGCTGCTGCACCACTCTTGATTCTGCGACGCCAATCGGATATGTCTTGGGCAAGATTATTCCATGAATTTGTGTCTGAAGTGGGACAGTGATGTCATAAAAGTGTCTTTAAAACGTTTCGTCTGACCTCGGTCCTTGCGGGAGCCAGTCTGGAGTTCTCCGTATAGGAAAGTTTTTGGAAGACGATGGTTTTTATTGCGGATTATGTACCCAGCCCAACGTGTCTGCCCCTTCTTCAACATTGTATATACGCTTACAAACCTAGATTTCATCAGTATTCCACTGTCTAGTATTTTATCCCACCAATGGACGTTGAGTATCTTACGAAGGCAGCTTAGGTGGAAGTAGTTGAGTCTTCTAGCATGTCTGACATATACTGGCCATGTTTGACAGGCAAAATAATGGAGTGATGATATTACTGCTGCTTGGTAAACTATGAGTTTCGTGGTAGTTGTTATTCCCCTTCTTTCCCATACCTTTTTTTTCGCAGTCTTCCAAAGGTGGCACTAGCTTTCTCTATTCTGTTGTTTACCACAGTGTCGATGTTTACATCTTGTGAGAGAGTGCTGCCCAGGTAGGTGAGGTGAAATTATTGACTGTTTGAAGATCATCTTCTTTGATCCTTATATGGGGATTTAAGTGTGATTTGTTTGGTGTGGGTTGAGAATTTAGAGAATATTTATTAGCAAGTCTTTCTCCAGTATAGTCCTGTGGACTGATGTCACACAGTATCACTTATCTTGAACGAAGCGGCCTCTCAGTGGTTACTTTTCGTATAGTTTATATCACCAGCCAAAGAAAAGCACCGAGAAAAGTTGGATATACCAAGATAAGTGACAGTGAATGATATCACAATGAATAGTTGGATATATCAAGTGACAGTGAATGATATCACAGTGAAAAGTTGGATATATCAAGTGATAGTGAATGATATCACAGTGAAAAGTTGGATATATCAAGTGACAGTGAATGATATCACAGTGAAAAGCTGGATATATCAAGTGACAGTGAATGATATCACAGTGAAAAGCTGGATATATCAAGTGACAGTGAATGATATCACAGTGAAAAGCTGGATATATCAAGTGACAGTGAATGATATCACAGTGAAAAGTTGGATATATCAAGTGACAGTGAATGATATCACAGTGAAAAGTTGGATATATCAAGTGACAGTGAATGATATCACAGTGAAAAGCTGGATATATCAAGTGACAGTGAATGATATCACAGTGAAAAGTTGGATATATCAAGTGACAGTGAATGATATCACAGTGAAAAGTTGGATATATCAAGTGACAGTGAATGATATCACAGTGAAAAGTTGGATATATCAAGTGACAGTGAATGATATCACAGTGAAAAGCTGGATATATCAAGTGACAGTGAATGATATCACAGTGAAAAGTTGGATATATCAAGTGACAGTGAATGATATCACGACTTTTTATCTCATTGACGCATCTAGCATGTGAAGTAATAATTGTGTCCAAATATTTAAATGTGTATACTTGTATAAGAACTGCCCCGTTGATTTTGATGTTACATTTACAGATGATACATTTTTATTATAATTTATCATGTATTTATTTGATTCATGCAAACTAAATGGCGCATCTGTTACACACGATGACATGCTTGAAAAGTGGTGATCAAAAATGAACAACAACAACCTTTAAGCTTATTCGCATAACTACTCAATTTGGTTGGATTAATTTTTTCCATCTTCCACATTATTGATTTTTGTGTGTGGAAACTTATGTTGTTTTAATTTATGTGAGGCGTGCGCTGCATACAAATTCAATCATTCATCGCAATTCACACGTTCTCGGTACTGACTCATGCTCATTGATTTCAAAATCATACGCTCGAGAAGTCTCTCCTTTAGCAGTGTGTATGTATGTTCTGTCCATAAAGATGACCATATGTGGGATGAAGCTGGCTGTCCAATAGAGTGTCAAAGTGAACCAGAAACCATTATGATGTCGGATGTGTCAGACCGATAGCCGCAGATATCTTATACAGGTTGCAAATCATAACACGACACAATATGTTCTTTTATACAACAATCTGCTAATCTGCAGTTTGAGAACAAACACTTTAGCAGAAGTCACGGCTTAAATACGTCCACATGTAATAAATCAATTTTGATAGGCAGTGATTAATTTGAATATCTATCTGTGCGAGATGTAATTTGTAGAATTTTGTCTCCATTGCCATTCTGTAAGCATCTCGGCTCTGTGCATACTGTCCAGCAATCGTTAGAATACATGTTGTGTGTTTTTCTTTTGCAAAGGCCCCACTGGCTTTGTTAAGTATTCTTCCTCGTGATCTGTAAAGACCCATACAACCCATTGGTTGGTGGTCGATGACCGTCTCACCTAGGTAACTTTATTATCTAAGAATATGATAGCTTCCTACTGATGTTTGAGAATATGATAGCTTTCCACTGATGTCTGAGAATATGATAGCTTTCCACTGATGTCTGAGAATATGATAGCTTCCCAATGATGTCTGAGGATATGATAGCTTTCCACTGTTGTCTCTGATAATATGATTGCTTCCTTCTGTTGTCTCTGATAATATGATTGCTTTCTTCTGATGTCTCTTAGAATCACTGGGCTCTTGTATCACTTTCTAATTAGCTTTCCAGAGACAAAAAATTTATTCTGTTAAACAAAATCTCAAAATCTCAAAATTATATAGATAGTTTTCAGTAACCTTTATAATTAATTTCTCATTTAAACAAAATCTCCTTAGCCTCAAATGGTTTCGTCGGGAGTAGAAGATCTCTGTACAAAAAAATAAACAGGACTTCGTTACGTTTTTGATTATTGTCGTGAATGTCGTTTGTTACTTATAAACTCGGAACACTGCCAAAAAATAGTGAACGAACGAAATACGCGGAAATAATCAAACATCATTCTTTCATGTCATCTGTACACAGGTCTCTATATTGGATCCCGGTCATGCCTCAAGAGTTCTTAATTCATTAATGCTAATTAGGGTATTTACCTGACATAGTGGGTTAGCCATGTGCCTTATGCTCAAGATGCCACAGAAGCAATCTCGGGTTGTGTCTTTCTGTTTACAAATCTACTTAATTGGAGATCCCTTTAGAGTATCGCATAAAGTTACGGAGTTATGTGCTATGAGAAGTACTCTCGGTATCCGGCGTGCTGTCTCGTGGAACAACATATGGGAAAGCCAGATTACGAAGAGGTCAATCATCTATATGAACGCCTTTTGAACCTTTAGGTTGCCACAGAAGCTGCGTATTGGCGAAAATAAAACTCACGTGGACTGGGATTCAATTATCGGTAAGTGTAAATCAACTTCAGAGATACTTTTCAGCCAAGCCATTTTAGGTTCAGTGCACGTGGCAATTCCGATAAAATAGAATATAGAAGTTAAAAGGAGAATATGAATGGCTAAAAGTACCTTCAATGACATGAGGAAAATATTAATATCTAAACAAATTACAAACAAGTTAAAATGAGAATTATAAAATGCTACGTCTATTCTATATTAATGTATGGCTCAGAAACATGGACACTAAATAAATAATTAGAAGACATAATTGATGCCCTTGAGATGTGGGTACATAGAAGAATAGGGAGAACATCATGGAAAGAGAAGAAAACAATAAAGAGGTACTAAAACACTTAATATGAAGAAATACTAAGAGAAATACAGATCAGACAAATAAAATATTTTGGTCACATTAAAAGACATGACACCTTATTGAAGACCTTACTTGAGGGTAATGCCAAAGGGAAGCAAGCAAGAGGAAGGCAGAGATACAATTGGGAAAGTAACATCACAAGATGGACAGGTTACAGTCTAGCAGAGTGCATCACCAAGACAAGAGATAGGGGATGTTTGAGATACGTTGCAGCCAACCTTCGTTGCGAAGACGGCACTTGATGATGATGATGATAATATAGCAATGAACTGGAGATTAATATGAATTGGACAAAAGGTTAAAGTAAGATTATGCTAACATATCAGCGAGATTGGGCGCACAATAAGATTGGGCTCATAGGCTCATTCGACAATTCGATTTTCGGAAATAGTATTGATGGCACAGCTGCATACAAAGAGCATTACTTTTGTGAGATAATTTAGCTATTATTCCTGCAACAGAAATATATTCAAATCGATTTCAGATCGCATAAGTTTAGTTGTGCTGTAATAGTTAGAAAAATGTTTTAAAAATGGAAAAACGTGAACAATAATTAATGTTAAATTTTCTGGTATCAAATTTCCATGACGGCTAACGTTACTTTCCTATTCTTCTGTATTGTTACATATCTGCACGTTTGTACCTTCTACTGTTTAATATTTTAAAAATTATTTTTCTTCGTTCTTTCATTCCCGTCTTCTGTGAGCTTTTCTTCTTCCTTAGTTACCACAATTGTTTTGCAAAAGTCTTAATTGACTGTATCTTAATTTATCTTCTTGTGATTTTTTAAATAATCACTTTCCACGTTGGTTACTTTAACCATTGTCTATTAACTCTTTCTATGCAGAGCAAATAAAACAAGATGCACAATACAGTCCCACCTTACGGTATACGAGAAAGTTAAATGTTCTGTACACATTGCCGTTAACAGGTAAGACTGTTTTGATCTTTGGTAATTACGACTGATGAAGCTCGCGATTCCTATTTGTAATGAGCGGTTTCCCAAATCTTTCCCGTAAACCCACAAACCTTCAACTTTCGGTTGTAATCAATGCTTTGATAAAGCCAGGGTTGGAGTGCAACAGTTTTTCAGTTGCCACACTAATTTCCTGGATTTCTGCATAATAATTATTGCAGAATTTCCCTGTTGGTGTTCTGATCGTATCTCTAGGTTTGTGTGGGTATTCTTTATATACACCTGCACATCCATTCCTCACTGCATTCTGTGCTGACCCGTCTGTGTATACTCTGACCAATATATCTTGTGGATATTCCTCATCCAGGAATCTGAGGGTGACTGTTCTTCGCTGTACACTGTTCTGTTCATCCTCGCTGAGTATTCTTTTCACATGGGTCTGAATGTATATTGATATTCCATACCTTTCACTCCAAGGGGTTTGTTCTGGTACAGACCTTAAGGGGCTGTTAACTTCAGGTAAAAATTCAGGAAGTTGTCTACGGAGTCGTTTAGCTTGGTGGATAAAGCTGCTTCTTTTCAGTTTTTTTTGCTAGATTTTGGAATCTTTCCTTCATTGGATGACTTGGCCTACATTGAAACTTTCTTCTTGTACCTTTGTGACTCAGCGTTCGTCAAGTTCTTTCATTCTTCCCATTTTCTGCATGTCTACTATGGGTGTTGATTTCATTTCTCCCAAAATTATCCAAAGAGCCTGGTTTTCCACTTTATCTAGATCTTGTAATGTGGTCTTTGATGCAGGACACCACGTAGTTGAACCATATTCCAGGTGTGGTCTTATGCCGTGCTGGTACACTTTACTGAGTATATTCCCACTGGTTCCCCATGTGGTTCCACTTAGTTTTCTCAAGATAGCTAACTTCCTCCTGGCTTTTGTTGCTGCTTTGTTTATGTGCGGCTTCCATGTCAGCTTATCATCAAAAGTAACTCCGAGGTATGTTGGTTGTTTGTCTTCTTTCA
The DNA here is from genome assembly GCA_034231615.1 of Meghimatium bilineatum. Taxonomy (NCBI): domain Eukaryota; kingdom Metazoa; phylum Mollusca; class Gastropoda; order Stylommatophora; family Philomycidae; genus Meghimatium; species Meghimatium bilineatum. Next base: position 46,573,372 of record CM067304.1, read on the forward strand.
AGAGCTCTCCATCTATCTTGATATGACCGGCCTTTTGTTTTGGCGAGAGGGTAAAGAGTGTAGTGCTGCACTTATCTGTGTTAACGCTGACGCACCATCTGATTTCCCATTAGGTTAAAACATTAATATATATTTGTATTTGTTTAGTCGCCACTGTCGCATGTTCTTCCGTGCACAAGATCACTAGGTCGTCAACATACATTGCCACTCTGATCCCGTGTGGTAGTTCGGCAACTAGGTCATTGATGTAAACCAAGAAAAGTTATGGTGACAGGACTCCTTCCTGAGGGTTTAGATGTCGCAGTAGGACTTTCTTGCTCTTGCGATCATCCACTTGTACACTAGATCATCTATTATGCAGGTATGCTTTTACCCATTCGTAAGTGAACCCTGCAATTTCGCAATTCCTTTAAGAGTCCTTCTTTTAAAATCTTGTCAAGTGCTTTCCTAAGGTCTATACACTCTGATATTACCAGTTTCCTATCTTGGAAGGTGTCATCGATCTCTTGGGAGAGATAGGTTGCCTGCTCTTCTGTAGTTGCCAGAAAGGAGGGGGACTAGAAATAAAGTGAAGAATTATTAATAAACACAGAACCGTTATTGATCACAGGAAGATGGATACACTTCGCATCGGAACAAAGATTGGAGCAAATTCGACTTGTCTGGACATGCCTGAACTGCAACGATGACGATGTGACAAATAACAATACATCAGTAAAACATGCTTTCCCATATGTATTGTTAGCTTTTTTTAGCTTACGATTCCAAGTATACAAATGGTGATCTGTCTGTCTGTCTGTCTATATATCTATCGTAATTGACAGACAGTCTGTCTGGCTGTCCGAATGCCTGCCTGCCTGTCTGTCTATCTGTCTCTCTATCCATTCAGCCATCCATCCATCCAACCATCCATCCATCCATCCATCCATCCATCCATCCATCCATCCATCCATCCATCCATCCATCCATCCATCCATCCATCCATCCATCCGTCTGTCTGTCTATCTATCTAATCTATCTAAGCTATCTGTTATCTATCTATCTATCTCTCTGTCTGTCTTTCAATTAATCAGTTAATCTATCTATATCTATTGTCATTTCCACTGAGGTCATCAGGTGTCGTAGGTGGAGGTTGAATTTTTCTGTCTGGCCATTTGGGTCGTATAGGCCATTGTCAGCACCCTTTAATTTTTTTTTTGATTTTCTCTACCCATTTCGTTATTGGTCTTCCTCGTGCCTTATCTTCTGAGCTGTTGTATTTGCTGTTGTAAGTGCTGGTTGAGTTGGTTCCTTTCTCATGACGTGATAAAACCATATAATTTGCTGTTAATGTAGTCTTGACTTGAGATGATCTTTATTTCTTTCCTGAAGATCTTCTTTTCTCAGTCGTTTTCTTCTGGTTACATTTATAGCTTTCCTCAAACATCTCATTTTAAATACTGTGATATTTTTCGCTATTGTCTCTGTCGCAGGCCATATGGTGACATTTGTAACACAGATATAACACAATAACAATACAAATATTGTTTATCATTTATCGATTTGTATTTGTAGCCATGCATATTGATTGGTGTTTGGACCTAACTACACCAAAAAAAGACATTCCTTCCCGCGATTGAAAAAGGTTATCAACCTAATGCGGTGATGAGCCTCAAATGTTATTATCAGAGTGATGCTATAGGTTTTACTTTCGGATGTTCTGTGTGTAATTTATGCATATTAAAATAGTCTTTGGGAGTGAAGAAATGGATTGAATAAAACACATTCTAAATCCGCGTGACAGACCGATATTTCTTCACATAAAATAAACTTCAAAGGTAGAAGTAAATCAATTGTAGCTTCATGGACTGTAGATATGTTCTGCTATGTTCTGCTTGGGAGCCGCGTTTGCGCAGTGGTTAGCGCACTGGCTTCGCATATGAGTGTTCCTGGGTTCATTCCCCAGTTGAGGCGGAAATGTTTTCAGATCGCAACGGCTCCCAGGTCGACCCAGCCTTAAATAGGTACCGGATTAATCCGGGAAGTAAAGACTGCGAGGGAGAGGAGATGGCTACCGCCCTCATTTGCAGAGCCTGTGAAATGTGAGATCGCTAACATCTCACACTCCTACGTCATTAATAAATGCTATGGGTTACTTTACTTTTTTTTAATGTTCTGCTAAAAAAGGGGGCGGGGAAGGGTGAGGGTTTACTTAAAAAATAGGGGGAAAAAGTAAAAAAAAAATCTATTCATGTGTTAGATTGCATTTTTTATGAGAATTATGATGTTATTTTTATTTTGGAAAAGGGGGAAGTTTGCTATCTACCCGCCTTTTGGACAAGATCATATTACTAAAGGTTATGTTCAGATCTGCTAAAGGAAAGGGGGGGGGTGGTTGAAGACACCAAATAACTAACAAACACACAGCAGTGGGATGGTGATGATTTGAACACTAAATATACAACCAAGTACGTACATACCTGCATCTCGCGAACATAAATCTCTCTTTTAGAGGGAGTCATGCAATTGCTAACAACCCAGACTGCCATTTTAGTTTTATTTTTGGCTTTTTCATCTGAAATAGACAAAATAATCCAATAAATAACTTTAAACATTCTACACGTAAACGGATGACCTAGTAAGAATAATAATAATAATAATAATAATAATAATAATAATAATAATAATAATAATAATAATAATAATAATAATAATAATAATAATAATAATAATAATAATAATAAAATAATAATAATAATAATAATAATAATAAAAATATCATTATACTCTTCTTCTCGTTCGCAGTTCGACATGTCTACACAGTAAGTCCGGTTCTCTTAATGTATGCTGCTGTATTTGAGAATCCTCTTTGCTCCAATACAGCTTTCTGTGGATATCCTCCCTGAGGCCCGTGTTGCTCCCTTAATGTAATGCTGTCCTGCAGGATATGTTTCACTCTCTGTGCTGCCTGTCCCCATGGATACAGAGGTGATGGAACCAGTCTTAGTCTATTTAAGTGTCTGTTTAGTTTTTGTATCTTGTCCTCATGCGGAAGAGAGGGTAATAACCTAATCAGATCTGTCAAAATATTTATATTTTGTTGTTTTTGGGTGGTAGACTTTCCTGATAGATTTGATAAGGGTCCACTTTTCTTGGTATTGATCTTTTTGTTTCTGTACTACTCCATCCTTGACATTATATTTGTCTCCTCATTTCCTGGTATGTCACAGTGGGATGATATTTACTACAACTACATGTCTTTGGATGCTCATTTCTCGTGTTGTTTCCTTCAGGTCTGGCAGTTTATCGCTGTGAGGGCTTGTAGGTAATACATTGCATCTTTATTAATCACCATCTGCTGACATTGTCTTGTTGTGTTTGTAACTATTTCTGCAGCAATTTTCAGGTCCTGTACTTCTACAGAGTAGTTGGAGTAGAAGATTCAAGTTGGTGAATATGTGGATTCATTTTCTTTTTCTGGATATTTTATGTAAACTCCAGAACCTCCATTCTTCACCGCTCTGGTTGTTGAACCATCGGTACATAATTGTATCCATGCTTCTCTGAGGTACATGTTTTCAATCATGATTATACACTATTGTTTTATTGTGGAAAGTAATTAGTTCTCTCATATCGTAGCTGTTGTTTATGGTGGTTCTGATAGTGGTGTTGTGATATTGTTCCCACGGATCTGTGAAAAGTGTTGATGTTATTTCTTTTGTTATGTCTGATAGTTTGTCCATATATTTTCTGTTCAGTTTTTTGGATCGGTGAATAAAAATTGCTTCTCTTCAGCCTTTCACTGAAGTCTTCTTGGCACCAGTGAAGGCGACGGGCTAGATTTTGTACCTTGTCCAGAGCTATTAGCTGGGAATTTGCTGCTGAAGACCATGCTGTTGATCAGTTTTCTAGTGCTGGTCTAATTATACCTGCATATATCTTCTTTAAGATTCCCTCAAAGCCTCCCCCCCCCCAGTTTGGTCCTTCCAATTTCCTCATGATAGCAAGTTTGCCTCCATTTTCTCAGTGTGAGGCCTCCATGTCATTCTTATATCTAGGGTGGTGCTAAAGTACACCGGTTCCTCTTCTATTTGGATACTTATATTTTCAAAGTTTTATCTCTCCTGTATTGTTCTTATTTAAAAGCGTGAAGTGTTGAAGATTTTTCAGCATTGATCTTTACCATCCATTTCTCTACCATGCTGCCATGATGTCTGCTGCCTTTTGTATTTTCTTGTTGGCAATCTCTAGATGTCCTTCTACACACCACATTACAAAGTCATCAGCATATATTGCAGCTCTTACAAGCTGTGGCAGTTCGCTGATTAGATCGTTTATGAACAAAAAGTGCAGTTGGTGACAGTACTGAGTCCTGAGAATTCCATGCTTCAGGAGAACGTTTCTGCTGTTGTGACCCTCCATAATACCTCCGATTGTGTAGGAATGATCGTATCTACGTACTCATGTTACGGCTAACTCAATTTCGTTTTAATTTTACTATCAGTCCATCTTTCCAGACATTGTCAAAGGCATTTGGAAGATCTATCCACAAGGTGAAGACTTTCCTCTTTTTTTTTGAAATGCATCTTCGATGATCGGGGACTGGAATGTTATTTGGTGCTATTACACTCTCTAAATGCAGCTTGTTCTGGCATCAGTAGCTTCTCTGATACTAAGTGCCATTTCAGTCTTCTATTAACAATCCTTTCCATTGTCTTTCAGACAAAAATAGTTAGATTTATTGGTCTGTAGCTTTCAAGTTTCTGTTTGCCCTTGCATTTCTTTATGATATAACACATAAAATCAAGATCCGGTCACAATGGCGGGAACTTTGGATATCTTTCGGCCAGACTCTAGACCGGGTGGTAGTTTTCAGTGTTTGAGTGTATTTCTGATGGAATATGTGATTTCTTACATATTAATGTTATATTACATATTAATATTATTACATATGAATGTGATAGATTAGAACACAGTATAACCTTTTAGAAACTCTGAAACAACGCTGTAACATATCTAGAAAATCGAAAGTGACGAAACACACTTCTCATAGAAAATGAAGAGTGCTAATGCGACGACCAAACGAAAAACGATCAAATTTGGATTCACTAACATCTGCGGATTATAGAACAAAGCTGAAGATTTAATACAAAAAGTGGAAAAACGAAACATCAAAATACTAGGACTAGCAGGTACAAGAATTAAGAGCCAAGGTAACAACAAAATTACACAAAGACTACACATTATTCTACTGTGGTGTACACCCGAATACCAAAGCAAAACATGGTGTAGCTTTCATCCTTCATCCCGCGGTGTCTAAAAATATCATAAACACGACCTGTGTGAGCAAAAGGTTAATTGCGATAACCGTTACAGTAAACAACGAAAAACATATCATTCATTCAAACCTATGCACCCTGTAATGCACACAACAACGAAACGGGAAACATAATTTTTTGATAACATAAATGATATAATGAACAACACAGAAGAAAGCCTATTCGTATTAGGAGATTTCAACGCACACATGGGACCAGAAAGATATGGAATAGAAGAACATATTGGACCATTCGGGGAAAAAATAAACAAGACAAATGACAACGGCTTCAGATTAATTGAAATGTGCATTCAGTGCAACCTATTTATTGCTAACACATTCTTCAAGCACAGAGACTCTCAAGTTCACACCTGGTACAAGTGGAATGATTTAAACTGCAATAGCCAGATAAACTTTATATTAACAAAAAGAACCAACAGAAGGAAAACAATAGACTCAAGAGTGATACCAAGAATGTAGACACCAACCATAAAACAGTAATGGTAGCTGTAAAAACAAACAGAAAGAGAAAAAAACAAAAAGAGAAAAAACCAACACATTAAAATACACAAACCTGAGTAGCAATACACACACAAAAATCATATACAAATTTAAAAATCTAATAGTATATAGTACAATAACAGAAGAACAATAGAAACTATTCAAAGACGCTATCACATAAGCGGAAAGATACTAAAAATAACAGCATAGTGGAATGAAGAAGTAAAAATAAGTAGCAAGGAAAAAAAAAACAAATGTAAGAAATATGTCAAAAGCAAAAATCAAGTAGATTACATAGAATATAAGACAGCAAAAAGAAATGCCAAGAAAATCATTAAAGCGGCCAAAATTAACTCATGGAAAGAACATGGAGACATGTTCAACGCAGATTATAAAACTGCAAAAAAGAGGTTCTACAACAACATGAGAAACAAAGAAGATGTATATGAACCAGCAGAAATAATAAATGACGAAAACGGTAATACACTAAAAGAATCAAAGCAAATAATGTAAAGAGGACAACAATATTTCAGGGAATTACTGAACCTAAACGAAGGAGGAGACACAACAATAAACACTACAGCATCAAACCTAGAACCAAATATACTCGTACTACTATCGGAGATAGAAAATGCAATAAACAAAGCACTAGTAAACAAAGCAGCAGGCTCTGATAATATACAAACAGAACTTATCAAAGCAGCAGCAGATAGCGGGGAAAAAGGGCTACACAGACTTTTCAATGTAATATGGAAGAAACAAGAAACACCAAAAGACTGAAGAAACACGACAATCATTCCCATATGGTATGAGAGATTGCACAAAATACAGAGGGATATCTTTACTAAACTGCACAGAGAAAATGTTTTAACAAAATATTAGTAACAACGATTACGATCATACATTGAACCGCAACTTAAAAAACCCAAATGGGTTTCCGTAAGAACAAAAGCTGTACGGATGCTATTTTTACACTTCGACAACTAACAGAAAGAGCTATAAAAAACAACTACCAATTATACATTGCATTTGTCGACCAAGAAAGGGCTTCGACAGAGTAGACAGACAACAATTATGGAAAACACTATCAATATACGGAGTGCCAGAACAATTAATCAATATATGCAAAGGCATTTATACTAGTAGCCAATGTGCAGTAAGAACAAATGCAGGTGTGTCCAATAAGTTCGAAATCCAATGAGGAGTTCGTCAGGGGTGAACTCTACGTTTTATAAAATATACCGACAACATCTGTAAACTAACAAGTACTAATGAAGAAGATAACATGAAAGACACATTGAACGAACTACTCTTTGCAGATGATCAAATAGTGGCATCAGAAGAACAATTGCAAGAACATATGAACAGACTCCACACGTGTCAAAAATTCAACATGAAGATTAATATTGAAAAGATCGAAAAAAGGCAATAGCAAAGAAAGAAAGAAACAGACATCACTGTCTCCATCAATAATAAATAACTTGAAATAGGTAAAGGTATTCACTTACTTAGGAAGCATTATATCGAGTGAATGGAAAACAGTAAAAAGATACAGTCCGTATAAGAACGAAAATTGGCTGGCCACCGTGGAAAAGACTGGGACATTACCACGTACACCTCAAACCAAGCAACGGATCAACAACATCTAAAGATTAGGAAACAACATATTAGAATAGGAACATGGAATGTTAGAACACTACACCAGTCAGGGAAGCTAGAAAATATAATATTAGAGGCAGAAGCATTAGATGTAGATATTCTAGGAATAGCAGAGACAATATGGAAAGATGCTGGGTACACAAGAAAGGAAAATTTTAGTTTTATACATTCAGGAGGAGATTACCATGACAGAGGAGTAGGAATACTGATCAAGAAAGAAATAGAAAAATATTTAGATTTAGAAATAGTGTCAAGAACACTAAAACATAATTCAGCTACAGATATCAACTCTGACCATAATCCAGTGATGTGCAAAATACATGTCAAACACAAAAAGATAGTACATAGAAGAGTTCAAGAACCACAGATAGACACACCAGCACTAAAACAACCATACATACAACAAAAGTACCTTATAGATGTAAGGAATAAATATGAACATCTAATGATAGAGTGCATGGAACAATTCAGAAGGGAAAATCCAGAAGAGAAAATAGACAATAAATGGGACAGCCTAAGGAAAAGTATTCAGACATCAAATGAAAATTTACCAATAAGAAAAGCCAAGAACAAAGAAACATGGATGACAGATAAAATATTAGAGAAAATGTCAGTAAGAAATAACGCTAAAAATACCCCAAAATACTCAATTATAGATAAGGAGATTCATAACATGTGCAGAACAGCGAAAAAACAATGACTAGAAACAAAATGCAGTGAAACAGAGAAGATGTCCATACAACAGAAGACACAATGCATAAGAAGATAAGGCTGATCACAAATAAGAAAAGTCCTATAAATGTGGGTGGCTGCATTATAGATAAAATGGAAAAATAATATTTGATAAAACAGAAGTACTTACAAGATAACAGATTATGTGACAGAACTGTTTGACGACCAACGAAACAAAAAAACCAACAATACATAACAACGATGGACCAGCAATACTGGAAGCAGAAGTAGAACATGCAATAAAATCAATAAAATGTGGTTAGGCTGCAGGCTCCGACAACATAACAGCAGACAAATAAAAATTCGAAATGATTTTGGTGTGGATCCTATAACAGAACTTTACAATGACATATACGAAACAGGCCACATACCTAAGGACCTAACATCATCAATATTCATACCACTACCTAAAAAGCCCAGGGCTGTGGACTGTACAGAATATAGAACAATAGTCTATTGCGTCATTTAACTAAAATACTCCTCAAGATATTACATGAAAGAATTAAGAACAAGATAGACACGGAGGTCGGTGAAGAACAATTCGGTTTTAGGAAAAACAAAGGAATCAGAGAAGCTATACTGAGTATCCGACTAGTGATAGATAAATATTTAGAAGTCCAAAAAAGTATCTATATTTGCTTCATAGACTACAGCAAGGCCTTTAACAAGAGTCACACATGAAAAATTAATCAAATGTATTCAAGAAATAGGAATAGATGGAAAAGATATCAGACTGATTAGAAATATATATTTGGAACAAACTACATCAATAAGGTGTGAAAACAGCTACTCGGCATACAAGAAATAAAAAGAGGGGTAAGACAAGGATGCATTTTATCACCAAGCCTATTTAATATCTACACAGAGAATATCTTTAAAATACATATAAGTAATGCCAGGACTCAAGATCAATGGGAAAATAATAAACAACCTTAAATATGCAGATGACACTTTCTTTTAACAGAAAGTGAACATGAACTACACAGACTAATAAATCTAGTCAATAAATCAAGTAATGAATATGGACTGGATATAAACACCCAAAAAAAACAAAAAACTCTGATAATTATAATCAGCAAAGACACATAATAACAAGAGCTAAACATAATCATATATGGAGAGAAACTACAAAAAGTAAAACATTATCAATATCTTGGGCACATAGTCACAAATGATGGCAGATGTGAAACAGAAGTTAAAAGGAGAATAGGAATGGCTAAAAGTACCTTCAATGACATGAGGAAAATATTAAAATGTAAACAAATTGCAAACAAGTTAAAATGAGAATGATAAAATGCTACATTTATTCTATATTAATGGATGGCTCAGAAACAAGAGAAAGGGGATGTTAGAGATACGTTGCTGCCAACCTTCGCTGCGGAGACGGCACTTGATGATGATGATGCTGAAAGAGATACAACATAGATAAAAAAAAAACATACCAGATTCTAGAACAAATGCCACGTATTTTTAAGAAGAAAAATGTAAACATAGACACTAAAGTTGTATTATACAAGCAGGGCCGGATTTAGACTTGATAGGGCCCTTAGCTATTTGAGATATGGAGACCTAAGTTATTTGAGATATGGAGACCTAAGCTATTTGAGATATAACAATTTAACAATTAAGACTATATAGATAGTGAAATTAAAAAAATGTGGGGGGGGGGCACCATGAAAGTGAAGCTAATAGCTTGTTTAGCTTATAGGTAAATCCGGTACTGTATATAATAATATCATTATCCTGTCACTGTGCTACCAGTGTCAAACTTGGACAATGACAGCACAAGACAAAAAGAAAAATAGTGACAGCAGAAATGACATGTCTACGAAGAATAGTTTTAGTGTCATTAAGAGATAGAATTAGAATTAGAAACGATAACATCAGATAGATAACCAAAACAATACCAGTATTGGAACACATCAAAAGACAACAAATCAAGTGGTTTTCACACGCTTTTAGACTACCAACAGACAGCATGTCACAGATGGCAATGACACATAGACATAACGGCTATAAAGCCAGAGGCAGACAGTAGCATTAATCAAATCACACCACACTGCAAAAGAGCACACATGTGATGTTTATTTGACAATTTTGGCGCAGATCTAAATATCTCAGAAAATTTCTCTACAGTTTATATTTCCTTGTACCGCCTACATTAGTCAGGGTAGTGTGACCTCTAAATGCAGCGGAAAATTTCACTGTAATATTCCATGACCTTGCAACATCTGGAAAATATCAGCTAGGTTTTCAGCATGACTATCACTCACACAAGATAGATAGTTTATGTGGTGTTTGTTGGATCAGTTTGGAGCAGATTTTAATTGGTACCCAGACTCACATACATAGGGGATAGATACTGTTTCAACTTTGACCAAACTTTTTCCACCAATTATCTCCCCTTCGTCGATTGTCTGTTGTTTTAACTGCGTTGGTTGTTTGACCTTGAGCTTGAAGCGTGACTGATGCAGCCACCACCCCTCACACAGATGCGGAGAGTATTTTTTTCACAATACATTTTCAATTATTGCCTTCGTGGAAGGTCCATTGTTTCAATTATTGCCTTCTTGGAAGGTCCATTGTTTCAATTATTGCCTTCTTGGAAGGTCCATTGTTTCAATTATTGCCTTCTTGGAAGGTCCATTGTTTCAATTATTGCCTTCTTGGAAGGTTCATTGTTTCAATTATTGCCTTCTTGGAAGGTCTATTGTTTCAAATATTGCCTTCTTAGAAGGTCCATTGTTTTAATTATTGCCTTCTTTGAAGATTTATTGTTTTAATTATTGCCTTCTTGGAAGGTCCATTGGTTGGGTGTTTCGAAAACACCCATCCAAATTATGGGGAGCGTATATTTTTACCATTGGCAGAAATTTTCCAACGCCATTTTCGAAACAGGTGATACGTAGCCAACCGGCTTGGACTGGTAAACTGAACTGTCTGAACTGTTGCGGTCAGTAGGCAACCATTTTGGGACCCGTAGGCAGCAATCTTGGAACCAGTCCGGGACCTATAGCAGGTCATTACTCCACGTTATACTGGTATAATACTCAGGCTCTTAAGGCTCTACTAGTGTTTTACTATATAACACCATCTGTCACTAAGACTCCGGATGGCGCGTCATCGGCGGGTCAGTTTTTTTGGGTTATATAAGCTATATTGACAGGGCCGGCATGTCCGTACCTGTAGCAAGTCACCACACATCATTCTATCCATATAATGCTACTCATATGGGAAACATCCTAAGACAAAAGTCAATCCTCTTCGCCTTTTGAATCCTTTTTTTTCTAGCAATGACCACCAAGTACATATGACGTGCTTTACACATAGTCTAGAGAAGTAATATTCTATAATATATGAAAATCCTTTTTTCCCGTCGAGTAATTAATAACAGCGGATAGACAATTTAAATGGATTTAAATACTTGTCTTGAGCGGACACGAAATTCGGAACGTACTACAGCTTATAATGTTTAGTAGAGTGAACTTTTCAATCGATAACATGCAGGTCCAGATATGTTTATAGTGCTGTGTTGTTATATTGAATCAGCTCTTCTGTATGAATGTGAAGCATGGACAGTAAAAAAGAGCTGAATGTGAAATGAAGATATCTAGATATTGTATCTGGGAAGAATGATGAAAATTTCATGAACATCTAAGACAAATTATGAAGTTCTCAGAGATGCTAGAGTAAATAGACAGTCTCAAAAACTAAAGCGAATATTAGAAAGAGTCACGGTTTGATGAGAAAAATATAACTTGAACATTTAGTAAGAACCGGAAAGATCATAGGGAGAAGGAGAAAGAGGAAGACGGAAGTAATTTTCTGAATGGGTTGTCACTGTGGCACAAAAAATGTCAACAGCTGAATTTATTAACAACATAAGAGTCATAGATTTGTGGAGAAACATGATCACCGACCTCACTCAGCATGACACCTCATTGATTGATGTTTATAGTCTAGTCCACATAGTAGAAATTGGGCACCATTTTGTACCTTAAACGAAGTCTGCTTTTCAGAATTTCTTCAAATACATGACACACAACATGACACAATCGTATATTATTTGCATAATGTAACGCAAGGCCGCATATACAGGATATGATTTGAGGGTTATAACAATTCCCCAATAGTTCCTCCCTAGGTAATGTTTTAAGAAAGGTGCAGCATCTTGTGAGAAGAGAGGAAATATAACAGTTCAATAGTAGAGAGTAGCTAGAAAGTCACGAGCATATATTTTTTTTTTAAATCCACTGACTCTTGTCATCTCATGCTCAAACTGTCCATGGATGTTTGCTACCAGAATATGGCTTAATAGCCATATCAGTCAGTAAGTCAGTTCATCTTTTGCCAAGTTTGGCACATAGGACGGATGTCATAGTTCATCCATGCCTGTCGGTCAATTGCCAAGGATTGCAGTCTTGTGCATATATGCCTGTTGATTTTAATATATTCATAACAATTCTTATGAGCGTTGTTTTTGGTTTTCCCTATTTTCTTTTCCCGTCTGGTGTCCATATGCAGGATCGTCGTGCAAGGATATAGCTAACTGAATTACAAAATTGGATGTAACAGATGGTCATTATAGCTTATGAAGGATGAAGAAAAATGAAGGCAATGTTAAAACATATATCATACTTTGTGATGTAGAAGATATACGATATCACGAAATTAAAATATTCTAAAATCTTCTACATGAAAAACGGTATATAAGTTTTAAAAAACACATTTAAAAATCAGGTTGTATCTAGGGCAATTGAATGCTTTTTAACACAATAACCACAAGATATAGGCTTACAGTAGTTAGGTCTCTGATCCAACGGTTTCGGACTATACTTGAGTTTACCGTATGGAGAAAAGATATCCGCGTCTGTTCGATACGATATTGTTATGTTAAAATGGCGGTTCCAAATTGATGCGTCATCTGAAAATAAATTAAAAAAATAATTCAATTAACAAACCCCACCCCTCCAGCAAATCAAAAATTAATCAAAGAAAGAAATCAAAGAAGCCACATGTATAATCTTACAAACAGCACACAGGAAGGCCTTATCCAGAGAACTCTTCTACCCCTGACGTCGCAAGTCAAACACGCGGAATACAGCGTATAGATAGAGATAGAACCCTTCTACTCATCTTCTCCTTCCACTTATGATACAACTTCTATTGGTTGACATGATTTAGTCCGCAGAATGGGCTGTGTCACGTTAGCATGATTTAGTAAGCAGAATGTGCTGCTCAAGCTAACATGATTTAGTCCACAGTAACATGATTTAGTCCACAGAATAGCTGTCACGTAAACATGATTTAACTCACAGAATGGGCTGTGTCACGCAAACATCATTTAGCCAGCTGAATGGGCTGTGTTACGCAAACATGATTTGGCTCGAAGAAGAAGAGGCTGCGTCACCTTACAGTTTTGGGGCTCTCTATAAATTACAACAATATAGTGCCAATATTTCATTCCCTGCCTCTTCATGTCAGCAACTGTTAAAAATGTAGGACTCCTTGTCAATACAAATACACACTTTTCCTTAAAAAGACATGTTTAACCGGGAAATAAACATTTAATTAAAAATATTTAATGAAACATATTTAAAGAAACATATTTATTGAAACATGATGACCCATATTTAATGAAATATATTTAAAGACACATATTTAAAGAAACATATTCAAAGAAATACATTTAATTAAATATATTTAATGAAACACATTTAAAGAAACATATTTAATGAAACATATTTAATGAAACATATTTAATGAAACATATTTTTAGTGTTTAAATCAATATTGCTGACATCAAGTTTTGTCAATCTCCACTTGTCAAAAAACTGTCATACTTTTTCAGATTCTTGCCCACAACTAGAGACGTAATTTATGGATTACCATTTGCTGCAGTTTCTGAGTCTTTTGGTCTGACAAATCAGACTTCAACATTACTGTTGGGTCTTTTTTTTTTTTACCTGCAATATGCAACATCTAACTCCGCTTCCAAAAACCTCCGTAGTCGACTCTTGCGACATGCGTGGTAGGTCACAGTACTGCTCATCTTTGCTTCCCTCCCCAATTATTTTTGGTTTAGTTAAGTAAAATGTACCTATTATGGTGCAACACGGTGCTTTCAACCGCGGCCATAGTCTAATATGGTTATGGCACAGCTTTCCAACCATAAAAAAATAGCGGAGGTCGTAGTTTTATTAAGCCAGTCGAAACAACCTCCGGAATTTAAAAAAAACGTAGTTAAAATCTACCACCGTGCTTAATCTGTGTCAATTATTATGTAATAAAAAGAAGTATCCAATAATATTCAGTTAACACACTCACAAACTACACACTCTACACGTCTTACTTACACAGTGTAACTATTCTGAAGGAAATATTGAACTTTATTATTGAAGTGTGTTTTGGAAAACAAATTAGGGACATGTCAATCTACACCTTTGCATACACAATTATTTCAGGGTCTAACAGTATTGGTAATTCAGCTAAGGTAGACGCATTGAAAACAATGTTTACTTTGTAATAGTTCTCAGCGTAGACAGAACACATCTCGTCACTGCACACGTAATGAACCAATGCATATATGCGACAGTGTGGCAGTATGAAGCAAGTCCTTCTTTAGAAATGTTCCTCCAGCTGAGCTCATACACATTCACTTATATTGGCTGGTTCGACTGATGGTCACTTTGAGTCGCCAGGATGTCACTATTGTTATTAATGATGCAAAGTGTGTCCTGCACCTACAATCAATGATTAGACAAACAACGTGACGTCATAAAGGGAGATAAAATGACCACCCCTCTATTGACATGCGTCAACCAAACTAAGCGTTCTGTTACTCGTTTCTACAAAAATAAGTGAAGGGAAGAAATGTATATTATTAGAGATTCTTCAGTGCATGAAGGTCCAGTGTGGTAATGTATGTCTAGATGAAGACATCAAGTGTGTGAATGAAGATCAAGTGTGGTAATGTATGTCTAGATGAAGACATCAAGTGTGTGAATGAAGATCAAGTGTGGTAATGTATGTCTAGATGAAGACATCAAGTGTGTGAATGAAGATCAAGTGTCGTGATGCATGACTAGATCAATGTCGCCCACGATCGGTGTGTCTAACACAGTTTCAAAACTTTCTACTCCACTCATACACTTGTTAGATTGACAGGTATGCATTACCATACTGGACTTTCATCTACTCCACTCATACACTCACTAGATTGACAGGTATGCATCACCATACTGGACCTTCAATCTTCTATTAATGTCTATAGATTACACCCCTTCGAGTTGTAAAATAAAAACGGATAGAAATCTACTCCGCTTAATATATATCAAGGTCGAGAAGGTGTACAGGATTGACTTCATTGTACTCGAGTTACCCCATATGTATTCCGTCCTCTCAACGAAACGACAACCCGCATGCTGAGAGTACTACTTATAGCACTTAACTCCGAGGCTTCAAGTGATAATACACATGGATCTCCTACAACAATCCACTTTATGCATATTAATAGACAGCCATTTTTAAAGTGAAAATTATGACGTCAAGTTGTTTGTCTGCACCAAGATGGTATGTTTATAACTCTTTCTATCATTGAGATTAAAAAAAAATATGTTGATAGATTACATGGCAATGTGATGGTTATTCTAATTTATATCACACTTATATTTTTTCCATTTGTAGCATTCACTACTGACATGAAGTATTTACTACTGACATGAAGTATTTACTACTGACATCACAAGCACTAACTAGTGACATAAAACAGTAGCTATTGTCATCAAGTATTTACAACTGACATCAATCAGTCACTCCTAACATCAAGTATTACTACTGACATTAAGTATTCACTACAGACATCAAATTAGTAATACTAACATCAAATATTTATAGCTTACATAAAAAATATACTACTAGTATCAAGCAGTCACTACTAACAGAAATTATTTACTACAATCATCCATTATTTACTACTGATATCAAGCATTCACTACTAACATCAAGCATTCACTATTGCCATCAAGCATTCACTATTGACATCAAGCATTCACTATTGACATCAAGCATTCACTATTGACATCAAGCATTCACTATTGACATCAAGCATTCACTACTAACATCAAGCATTCACTATTGACATCAGGTATTCACTATTGACATCAAGCATTCACTATTGACATCAAGCATTCACTATTGACATCAAGCATTCACTATTGACATCAAGCATTCACTATTGACATCAAGCATTCACTATTGACATCAAGCATTCACTATTGACATCAAGCATTCACTATTGACATCAAGCATTCACTATTGACATCAAGCATTCACTAACTACAACCAGTAATCATTACTGACATCAAGTATTCATTACTGACATCAAGTATTCACTATTGACAAACATGTATTCACTACTACCATCAAGTTTTCACTAATGACATCAAACATTCACTACTGATATTAAGTATTGACTACTGACATCAAAAATTCTTTTCTGAAATCAAGCATTCATTACGGACATCAAGCATTAACCACTGACATCAAGCATGTACTACTGACATCAGGTATTTAATACTGACATCAAGTATCCAACACTGACATCAAGCATGTACTACTGACATCAGGTATTTAATACTGACATCAAGTATCCAACACTGACATCAAGCATGTACTACTGACTCAGGTATTTACTACTGACATCAAGTATCCAACACTGACATCAAGCATGTACTACTGACATCAAGCATTTACTACTGACATCAAGTATCCACTAATGACATGAAGCATTTACTACTGACATTAAGTATTTATTTCTGACATCAAACATTTATTACTGACATCAAACATTTATTACTGACATCAAACATTTCTTACTGACATCAAACATTTACTACTGACATGAAGTATTCACCACAGGTATTTATTATTCAACACTGACATCCACTAGTCAAAACATTTTCACATCTTGGTACCGGACTTTAAATAAATCATTTCTGATTAATTTTTGAATGCTTATTTCAAATATAATGAAATTCTTCAATTTGTTTTGGCTGGTTTTTTATGATGATAGTGAATTTCAGCAATCCGCATTTCATGTATCATGTTTAATCTCTTTGGTGAAAAGTTATACTTTACACTTTAGCATTTAAAAAATGGTTATTATAGATTCAATTAAATGATATTCCACCATAAAATGTTAGACCAAATAAAAAAAAAACACTATTTAAAGTTCACATATAATGTTAGACCAAATAAAAAACACTATTTAAAGTTCACATATAATGTTTCTGAAAGACACATTTGAACCACTATTGTCATTATGCAGTCGCTGTTCGGGTTCTCTTTTCTTGCTTCTTGTAGTCAATCGGTGACGTGTCTCTTGTCACAGTACAACAGTAAAATACGCAAGTATTTAAGTACTTCAATTGCCTTGATATTTTGTCTCCGTAGCAGCAATGTCTTGAATTAAATCGTTCACCATGTTCATCACTGACCGCTCCGCAGTTTGGCTGTAAAAATTCCATGTCAGAATCAAGAAAATGAATTTTTAAAGACATGTTGCAGCCTAGACTTGTATACTTCAGAAGGCGATATTCTACAGTTTCTTTGAAATCAATAGATCTGTTGTTTCCAAGAAAATTGTCCACCACTGACTTAAATGCTAGCCATGCTTCTTTTTCTTTCCCTTTTTTAAAGAGAAATACTGAAAGTTATAAAGTTTTCTTGTAAAATCTGATCTGGTATTATCTATTCTTGATTTGGTATTTCTTTCTATGATCCCCTGTTGCGTTGATGATGTCAATCATAAGATTTAAATTGGCAGCTTTCCCAACTAGTACTCATTTAGTCAAAGCAGACACGGAAAAAAGGATTCAGGCCGCCTTTGAAAACAAGTGCTACAGATGTTTGTTGTTTGTTAAGAATTAGCTATATAGAACACATACAAATATATTCATCCTACAGCAAATAAAACAAACTTGAAGGTTATCAAGAACCAGTTTTGCTAGTGGTGAAACGATGTAATATTGTTTGCTTTGGACATGTAACCAGATACGACTCACTTTCTAAAACTGCTTCTGCAAAGAACAGTGGAAGTTGGAAGAAGAAGAGGCTGTAAAGAATAACAAATTCTGAATTTATATCATCAAGGAATGGCCTGAGCATGATTTTTCTACACTCCATCGAATGACTGAGCATAGACATATTTGGAGAGCTTTTTGTGCTGATGTCTCCAGTGTGTCACCACTGAGACCCTGACGGGCTATTGATCTTATAATAATAATTATTATTATTAGTATTATAATACTTCTTCAGTTTCCTCGTAGTTAATTAACTGACATTGTGTTTTCAAAGTCACGACATTGAAATCTGGTTACGAGGTAAACGTGAGGTAACTGGGAATCGTCTTTGTGGCTACATCGCTATGTGCTCAGAACAATTCTTTCGAATAGCTGTGTGTTTATATTTAAAAAAAAGTTGAAGTGGAATACAATATTTCATATATCAAGAAAAACTTTAACTTATTTCAAATGAAACTCACTTGATATAAAATCTGCATGTGTATGTACAGGTGACTCCCACATCGCTATGGCGTAAAGCTGGTGTTTGAATCTTAATGGAGGCTTAAAGGTGTCCGAGAGACCCACCCCGTAAACTATCACTGTATCTGTTGTGTTTTGTACGTTACGTGAATCACTAAAAGTACATTGTCTGTAAGTACATCTCGTCCAATCGTTAGGTATGTGAAGCCAAAATGGAGGGTTTAAGAAAACAATTGTAAATGTTCTATTACTTGTAGATTTGGAATTTATATAATTGACATTTGGTGCTGAACATTCTATAAATGGCGAATCTTTGCAATCAATGACACTTATATTGACCGTTGTCATTGTTGTAGACTGTACTCTGATAGAAATTGATGTCTTATCAGTTCCAGTGAAAATTGTTTGCTTTTTTGTGCTTTCTGTGGTCAAAGTGTATGGAAGATCCCACGCTTCATTTTTTGTATTCAGAAACAGATCTGGATGTGAATTATTCTCTATCCCTGACATCTCATAATTTAAAACCATGTTGAAGGTGGTCACCTTGGCGGTGTACCATAGAATCGCAAGTATACATGCAATACATAGTCCATAAATAAGGATGAACGTAGATCGCTTGGAAGATGTAGGCCAATACCTGGAATAGAAGAAATATATTTAGAAACTTCATTTAACACAAATCACACAAATGTGATATTGTAAGATGGCGGGCGTCCTTGTGTTGACCGGGCCAGAGAGTGGAGCAAATAATAGCAACAGTATTTACAGTCCATGTATATCATAAGAGGCGACCTACTAGGTTATGGCATGACGTTGGCTGTCCCATCCAATATAGGGTCAAATTGATACATAGTGTTAGTCAAAAAACGCAGATATCGCAGCAATTTTGTAAACCATAATACAATGCATTCTGTTCCCTGGTAAAAATAGTACAGGAAGAGGAAAGCGTATTAGGAGGATTGTGTGTACTGCATTGCTCTCGACGGACAGAGGGTTACCAGATAGCCAAGATCCCAAATGTACCTCCTCGTGGTGCACTATGGAAAACAGAAGTACAGCGGCTCGTGCTGCTTCTGGAGAACACTTTTGGGGGATTGTGTCCGTTAATGTGGAGGATGCAGATGGAATGAGAGTTGACTGCAAAAGGACAAGCAATATTTCTGTCACCCCTGTGCCAACACATACAACGTCACTGTTGACATACTGTGATGAAATACAGTCCGGCTCTATCTTTAGAGGGGAGGCCAAAGCAAATCTCATGAAGAGGGTAGATGTCAAGATGAATAGTAAGAATTGCAAGGATACAATTTTGAGTACAATAAGAGAGCAGCACAGCGCAAGAGGCAACGCCACATGCTATCGGAACAGGAAAACGTTAACAAGAAATCGAAATTAAAGTTTTTTTCATCTCGAGAACAAGCATCTGCTCCAGGTGCTCATAAAAATGTGCAGACTCAAACTTGGACGAGGAGTTCACGATATCAGTAACTGACACCTCTGCACAGCAGGAGAACGAAGCCGGGCTCAACTCATAAAAATGTGCGAAGACTCAGACTTGAACGATGTCGGTGAATGACACCTTGGATAAGAGGGCGAACGAGCCCGGGCTAAACTCTGCCGTCGATGCTTTCCTGTTCCAGAATCGTGCTCGTGGTGAGAAAAATGTTAGTGCCCTATGGGAACAAGCACAATACGTCTAATTACGCGAGACGAGTTCATTGGCAGCAGAACACCTCGTGCGAGATTGACGCAGTCGACCGAAACTGAAATCCCTGACTTAATAATTCCACATAGACTGCAACCCATTGATATGTTGTGGCTTGCAAAGTCCAAGGACAGAGTGGGTGAAAAACCGTCACAGCGGAGAGTAATACATATCCATCGCCTGGAGATAGATAGGCAGGCTGTCACAGACTAGGGAAGCCCACTTATCGAATTGAAGCCATGACGAAAACTGATGCGCTGGACCTTCTTAGGTGCAAATAACGCAGCTGTGCTGTAAACCAGTAGCACAACGTACTTAACGAATGCTCACCAACGAAAATCACACGAAATTTGTGTTAGTTACCACAGAGTGAAATCAGAAGAAGAAGAAGTATGGGAAGATGGTAATAGATCATGAGCGAGCCATGGTCGTCTACGCCATTTGGCATGGCACCTGATGATGATGATACAAAGGAAGATGTTTCATGAAATAGATCGATGTGCGTTCTGCAATCAAATAAGGTGTATTATTATGTGAACAAAATAATAAATTCATCATTCCAATAGCGAGAACTAGCTAGAAAGACACTATATGAAGTGATCATGCCATCTGGGTTCATAAGGACAGCCATTGGGCGTGCTCATCGTTCTAATAAATTTTTGTGTTATGTGTCACTGCGAAAATACTCCCATTTTAATTATTTTCATTTCTCATTTTTCTTATACTCTGTGTCGCGAGCCAATGAAAATCACGAGAATAGTCAGGTTAGCTTTACGCGATGATGTTAAATGGTGTAACACTCAGTCTTGTCTAACGAAGGTCACATAGAGTTTATCAGTCGTCTACCAACTCACAGAGAAGGACATACTTGCAACTGAATCTTAAAAGGTGGATGTTGCAAACACGCACAGACATATACTCAAAAAAACACTCACACGCGCACGCACACACACCAGATATTATACTCCAACAAGAAACAAATATACGCACAGGCACATACACAGCGCAACTCACGACACATTTAGGCCTGATACGCTCATGTTTTAGTATAAACACTTTAGACATATGGAAAATAAAAAAGGAAAACAGAGACGGTGACGCTAGAATAGCAATATTTCAAGTGAGCAGCAACAACAGACATATACAATAGTAAACATACAAACACTCCCTGGCCGCAGACAACAACCTCAGTTCCACGAACATTTAGACAGCTTACTGACAAACTTTTATAGAAGACAGAATATATTACTGTCAGGGGATTTTAACTGCACTCTACCAATAACAGAACAGGAACACGCGACATGACACAATACATGTACACACACAAAAAACCCAACTAGAAAACATTACGGAGCATAATAGAATCACACAATCTAGCAGACACTTGCAGAAAATAACACTCATAAGACACTGCACACCAGAAACACAAACACAAACGCACAAACGACATCAACATGTCTGGAAAGAATATACTAAGCTATAGCTTGTTTAGTTCATACGGAAATCCTGCACTGCCCCCCCACCCCCAACAAGCAGCATAAGCCAAAATAGACAACTATCGAATTTACAGATCACAAAGTGGCCCTTTCAACAATGAATGTCAGGGTCGTAGGGGTCGTAGTCAGGGTCGTAGGGGTGCCACATTGAATGAAGGAATGAAACTCGTAACCAGTCAAAGTCGTAGGGGTGCCACATTGAATGAAGGAATGAAAATCGTAA
Organism: Meghimatium bilineatum; assembly: GCA_034231615.1. Taxonomy (NCBI): domain Eukaryota; kingdom Metazoa; phylum Mollusca; class Gastropoda; order Stylommatophora; family Philomycidae; genus Meghimatium; species Meghimatium bilineatum. The sequence continues at coordinate 46,595,528 of CM067304.1, forward strand.
CCAGTCAGGGTCGTAGGGGTGCCACAATGAATGAAGGAATGAAACTCGTAACCAGTCAGGGTCGAAGGGGTGCCACAATGAATGAAGGAATGAAACTCGTAACCAGTCAGGGTCGTAGGGGTGCCACAATGAATGAAGGAATGAAACTTGTAACCAGTCAGGGTCGTAGGGGTGCCACATTGAATGAGGAATGAAACTCGTAACCAGTCAGGGTCGTAGGGGTGCCACATTGAATGAAGGAATGAAACTCGTAACCAGTCAGGATCGTATGGGTGCCACATTGAATGAAGGAATGATACTCGTAACCAGTCAGGGTCGTAGGTGTGCCACAATGAATGAAGGAATGAAACTCGTAACCAGTCAGGGTCGTAGGGGTGCCACAATGAATGAAGGAATGAAAATCGTAACGAGTCAGAGTCGTAGGGGTGCCACAATGAATGAAGGAATGAAACTCGTAACCAGTCAGGGTCGTAGGGGTGCCACAATGAATGAAGAAATGAAACTCGTAACATGTCAGGGTCGTAGGGGTGCCACAATGAATGAAGGAATGAAACTTGTAACCAGTCAGGGTCGTAGGGGTGCCACAATGAATGAAGGAATGAAACTCGTAACCATTCAGGGTAGTAGGGGTGCCATAATGAATGAAGGAATGAAACTCGTAACCAGTCATGGTCGTAGGGGTGCCACAATGAATGAAGGAATGAAACTCGTAGCCAGTCAGGGTCGTAGGGGTGCCACAATGAATGAGGGAATGAAACTCGTAACCAGTCAGGGTCGTAGGGGTGCCACAATGAATGAAGGAATGAAACTCGTAACCAGTAAGGGTCGTAGAGGTGCCACATTGAATTTTTCAGCATACAGAGTCCTCCAGCGAACGTCTATCTTCATCGATGCGGAGAAGTGAGGAAAAATCTTGACCTGTCCATTCCTTGACGTTGTCTGTCCATTTCCTTATTTACGCGCCTCTGCTTTTGGCCCTTTCGGCAGTTCCCTGCAGTATTGTTTTTAACTAGGAATCATGTCTGCATATATGTTCAAACCATGCTAGTTTTCGTCTTTTCACTATTGAAAGCAATGTTTCTCGTACACCTGCATACCTCTCTATTTATTTCTTACGTACAAATTTGTCTTATGTTCCCTATATGAAATCCGTAGATTTTCTGTAGCATGTGTACTCGAAAATCGTTAATCATCTCTCCGTGAGTGTCCAACTCTCACAACCATACAACACAACAGAAAGCACCAGCGACTTATACAGTTTGACTTTCACTCCAACACTGATGTTGCTTTTCCACATCACCGTTAGTCTTGACATAGACGCTAAAGCCATCTCCAACCTTACTTTTAGTTCTGCTTTGCATTTTCCATCGCTGCACATGCTGGATCCAAGGTATTTGAAGATATTCACCTCCTCAAGCTTATATCCATTCATCATGATGTTGGTCTGTTCCGCGCCCCTGCTGTTAACCAAGATCTTGCTATTTTCTGTGTTGATTTCCATTCCGTATTGGCTAGTAATTTTTTTCAACTTTGTTGTTAACTCTTGTAATTATTGATTGTTCTGACCCAGCTATAAGATCAATATCATCAGCGAAACGTAAGTCGCAAACAGAGTGATCTCCAATCGATTTAAACGTGTTGTAGTCATGTAGTGTCTCCTGTATGATGTGCTCTAGATCCATGTATCTATCTATTCGATAAACCCTTTGTTGCCTTTCAGCGTCAGGGGTAGAAAAGTTTTATGGAGACGGCCCTCTTGTATGCTGAGTATATTTTAGCTTTGCCGCCTCTTTTATTTCAGTAGTCCATCGTTTTGTGGTCGGATTCTAGGTCTGCTTTCTAGTATCATTTTGAGCATCACTTTACTCGGATAATACACGTCACAGAAAGATTTCAACAATACACACTACACAAAACATTTCAAACCTTAAATACCCCTCACACTGGAAATTCAACAACACACCTCTCCAAAACAAATAACACATAATACATAACTCATTCTCACATAAACAGAAAACATACAGTCACATTGGGACTTACTAAAAACATCATAAGACACATGACACAATCCAAACTTATCGCAACCCAAATCAGCAGAAACAGGAAACAACAAGAACACATTCTGGAAGAAACTATCATGCTAGCAAGATAAATGGACAATAACACACCCAACATCCGTAGACTACAAGAGGAACTTGAATAATGTAGACACCGGACGTTTCAAGAAGCTCTACTGAGGATAAAATTGGATAAAAACGTAGCTATCAACCCAGCATTTGTTGGCTGTGGTGATTTTCTAGGCAATATAAATACGTTCAGTAGGTTGCCATTGCTTTCTGAACGGTCCGGATGCACAATTGCCTGTGGTGAGGATCGAACTCGGTACCTTTGCCGTCACAGACGCGCTCTGTACCCCTTCGCCACAGAGCCGGACAACTGAGGATAAGGATGAACAATATAACACAGGAAACACCAAGCAGGCAGTGCATAAGCATAGAGCAAAGTATACACAGAATAGATCACACTGAACGAGGAGCTCATTTTAAATGACATAACAAAAGCAGTGAACAATGCACAACGACAAAGTACCCAAAACAGACGGACTCGCTATAGAATTCTTCCAACACTTCTTTCCTACTATATAGGACCTCTGCTCCTTTAAGTCTGCAGAGCTTCATTCAGAGAGAAAACACTACACACTAGTGTAAGCCTATCCTACATCACTCTGATTTTCAAAGACACGTCAGACAAGACACAACTGAACAATTACCGACCAATATCACTTCCAAAATGTGGACTAAAAAATACTGACAAACAAAATTATACCCTTTCATGGCAACACTAATACATGAAGACCAACATTTCAGAGTACAGGGTAGAAACATTCAGCAACACGCAAATGTCAGTAGAGACATCATTACTTACACACACCAGACTAAGAATGTCAATCGTCGATTTTATCGTTAGATCAGGAAAATATCTTTTGACAGAATTTCCCACACTTACTTCCACAAAACTCTACAACACTGCAACATCGACAGCAATTTCAGACAGTGAATTCAAATACCCTACACACAGGCTGAAAACTAAGTCCTAGTAAACCACTCACTTAAAAGCGTCTTTAGGATAACACGATCAGTCAGACAAGGATGTTCTCTATCACCACTGCTCTGAGGTGCAAAGAGCACCGCAGTTCTCTCGGAAGACCCAGGGTTAGTAGGTAATCAAGATCCCAAAAGTACCTCCTCGTAGTGCACCATGGAAAAAGAAATACAACTGCTCGTACTGATTCTGGCTAAATAGTTTTGGGATCGTGTCCGTGAATGAGGTGGCAGCAGATGGAAAGAGAATTGACTGCAAAAGAGACGGTGAATATCTCCGACACCACCGCGCCAACACATGCAGTGGCAGTGTCGACAAACAGTAACGCTAGTCAAGAGTCCGGCGAAGCATTGGAGGGGATGCAAATGCAGACGTTGCGATGTGGACAGATGTTATGATAAATATTAAGAGGTGGTGCGTCAATCTACATAAGGATACCATATTGAGTACACTGAGAAGGCAGCGCAGCGCCTGAGGTCAGCGCCATGTGCAAAGAGAAAGAGAACATTATTTTTTAAATACGGAGCTGAAGTATTGTTAGATCGAGACAAGCTTCTAGTTACCGGTGCTCCGAGCTCGTGCCCAACTCTACTGTCGAGTTATCTTATACCAGAATGATGCTCGCGGAGAGATAAACAAGGTTTAATACACAATGGGTATAGGCACAACTGTCCAAGGAGACATACAATCTCTGTTCATCTCGTTAACAAAATGCTAGTCCCAGCGCTCTTAAATATGTGTATAGACTCAGACGTGGACGAGGGGTTCACAACGTCGTCGACGCCCTCAACTAAGGGGGCGAACGAGCCCGGGTTCAATTCTTCTGTCGAGTTCTTCCTAAGCTGGAATCAGGCTGGCAGATGAGAAAATGTTCAGAACCCAATGGGCACAAACACATTACGTCTTATTATACAAGACAAGTACAGTGGTTGTGGAATACCTCGTGTAATATAGACATGAAGGCGTCTCGGCGTAGAGTCAATACACATTTGGCTGCCTGGTGACAGATAGGAAGGCTATTACAGGATAGAGTAGCTCACCCTAAATGTAAAGACATGCTGAAATCGGCTGTGCTGGGCCTACATGGCGCATATCCGTGGCACAATGTAACTACGCTCCCTGGGGTGGGGATACACACAAGTCTTTGTGTAGATTATTATGGAGCGAACGCATTAAAAATAAACCATCAAAACATTGCTCTATGTTCTAAGTGTATAATCCCTTTTGTAAAAGATCAGACAAGACAGGTCCATTAATGGAACTTTCCTGCAAGGTAAAGGAGAGTGGGAGTCTCTTGCCTATACAGATAACACGATCCTCCAAACATCCTACATACTTTCACATAAATTGAAAAAAAAAATAGCCATGCGGATATAAAAGTACAAACATCAACAATAATGGGAATAGGCAAATGGACAATAAAACGGACGTCCCATTCCGTCTAACACACACAGATCACATGAAACTCTACTGGATAATGTTTCCATGCAATCCAAACAAAACACAGAACCTAACCTTACAGAAAACGAATACGCTACAAAGATGTAAGTTCGAAACCTCAACAATATTTGGTAGAAGAGCAATAGTCGACACATGCATCGTCCTGAAGATTATTTACACAGCCACAGTCTTCAATCCCCAAAACAGACAATCACCATCATCAACAAGCACATTAGGTCCTTTGTGTACAGAAGCACAATACACAATGTACAACACAAAAAACACTAACGCAGAAAAAACACGGTGGCATAGCCCTCCAGGACATAGCAACAAAGATACAAGCACTTAGAATCAACCATGTAAACAACATCATACAATGACAAGAACAACCCACTCTCTCACATTTCTACATGGGGTCAGAATATCCAAACTAAAACCATTAAACAATTCGGTCTCACACTATTTTGGTACACTTCGCTCTTAAAATAAAACATGTATACAAGCCATTCAAGGACACGAAAACTTCATCAGCAAACCAACAAGCACTATATATAAATACTGGTAACACTACAAGCCCCACCATTACTTCCCAGAATGGAAAGAGGACTTAAAATACCGTAGTATGATTGCCAATATATGCCAATATAATGAGGATAAAATTAAATATTACAATCATTTCATAGCAGAGTATTTTGTTGTTCGTCCATCACAAGTGATGATGACCATTTGTTATATCCACTTTTGAAAATTCAATTTTAGTTATGTCCTTGATTATGAGTTCGTAGATGGCTATTAAATGAGCACTACTCTAACTGTAAATGTCCTTGGACAGTTTGGACATGGAATGACGACTGTAGACGGATCTTGGTCTATCCGTGACTTTCTAGCTGCTCTCCGCTGTTGAGCTGCTGCATTTCTTTTCTTTTCACAAGATGATGCGCTCTTTTTTATTTTAGAACACCATGTAGATCTATTTTGTGCAAGGTCTTCCCATGTATCGTGGTTTATAGCAGAGTATACCAGCACATTCATAGCAGAGTATACCAGCACATTCATAGCAGAGTATACCAGCACTTTCACAAACATACACAACCCAAACATAACCCCCAGAGCGAGAGAAGTAACATACAGACTCATATAAAATATGATACCCACATAAACACCCATCACACCCACCCAAACAGGTACAACGCTGTTCTTTATGCAGATCTAACCAGCCAGGAAAAGAACATTTATTCTAGAACATTTATTCTATTCTCTACATGTAAAACAATCAAACGGACAAATTAAACACTGAACAATATCATCGAAAAACACACACACGACACACAACACACACACGCACGCACGCACGCACGCACGCACACACACACACACCAAATATTATACTCCAACAAGAAACAAATATACGCACAGACAAATACACAATGCAACTCACGACACATTTAGGCCTCAGACACTCATGTTTTAGTATAAACACCCAGATACTCAGCTCAGGAATCACCATTTTACATAATTCAGACATATGGAAAATAGAAAAGGAAAACAGAGACGGTGACGCTAGAATAGCAATATTTCAAGTGAGCAGCAACAACAGACATATACAATAGTAAACATACAAACACTCCCTGGCCGCAGACAACAACCTCAGTTCCACGAACATTTAGACAGCTTACTGGCAAACATTTATAGAAGACAGAATATATTATTGTCAAGGGATTTTAACTGCACAGAATATCATTTTAAAAAAACCGCACACACACACACACACACACACAAGCATACACACAAACACACACACACAAACACACACACACACAAACACAAACACACACACAAACACACACATCTACAAAGAATACATGCGAAACTATTGTCTATTGTCTTTCCCCGGGTGAATGATTGTTGATTACATTCACACTTGCCATTAAGCGTAGGGTGGGAGCTTAAGCTGTCGTTTCAAGGCCAGATGTGTCGCCGAGGTTGCATTTAGTCCATTTTGTTCAAGGTTATCTTGAGGTTTTCTATCCACCGTTTTCTTGGTCTACCTTTGACTTTACGCCCGGATATTCTTGTATTATATGCTCTTATTGAGATCACGCTAAACAATCTACTAAATTCAACTCCATACATATAGACCTACAGAAAGATATTGACTATGCTTTCAGAATTTAGACTTAGTGTGGACCTGCAAAAACGCATGACTGCAAAATTTTTCACGGAAATGTATTTAGAAAATTGTTTGAACGAAAAGTAACACACAAACTAAACCTGTAAAATTGCCATCTAATTTCCATGTCATACAACTTAGTTTTGAATGTTCTTTACTACAAATGTAAAACAATGTTCCAATGTATTAAAACTTTATGATTTATTTATATATTTTCTTGTCCAATTGCCGATATCATGTAAAAATTTCTCGCGCATCGAATGTTCCGAAATTTCAAAAGAATACCACCACGGCAACTGCAAAACAAAACGCCTTTCAAATTTACATTCCATACTAAATATTCGTTTGCACTGAATGCCCATACTAAATATTCGTTTGCACTGAATGCCCATACTAAATATTCGTTTGCACTGAATGCCCATACTAAATATTCGTTTGCACTGAATGCCCATAAAACTTAATGTTTCTTCATTTTCAACACTATCAAAACCATTTTTCTTTATATTGAATGTTTCTATTTCCGGTAATACGACACCACAATTGCGAAAGCGTAGGTTTTAATTTTGAAAGCTGCCTAAATTTTACTACCACACCACTACCGCTATTGTTAAACGATTTTTCCCTTTTTTCCTGCCAAGCAAACTTTTTGTATTGTTGTTGCTAGTGTTTGCATTGAATGTCCCTAATTTTAAATACTCGTGAATTGCCACGCTATCGTTTCTATTTGTATTGAATGCTCCTAAGTGTAAATAAGTAGAACGCATAACACCTAAAATACAATGCCTATAATCCTCCTCACTACCATCCCACATTTCACACCACGGACATATCACCTCCTTCCAAAGTGTTTCTCAGTCACCAAATGTAAATCACCATAATTGAAATTGTCATGCCGGAAGAACGAAATAAAAATGTTAAAATAGTCATCTTCACCGATGATGAACGAATAACATCAACAACAGGTACAATAACCAAACTAACATGTACAACTTCGTGAAGAGTGCGATGTTTTTGGAAGATCGAGACGTTATTTATTAATCATAATATGATGCCAGTTGATGGAGCTGTACTTGTAGGATGTGATTCCAGTTGATGGAGTTGTACGTGTTGGATGTGATGCCAGTTGGTGGAGCTGTACTTGTTGGATGTGATGCCAGTTGGTGGAGCTGTACTTGTTGGATGTGATGCCAGTTGATGGAGTTGTACGTGTTGGATGTGAGATGTCAATTGATGGAGCTGTACTTGTTGGATATACTGTTAGTTGATGGACTATATTTGATGGATGTGATATTAGTTGATGGAGTTGTATTTGTTGCATCTTATGTTAGATGGTGGAGCTACACTTGAAGGATGTGATGTTAGGTGATTAGGTCCAATACCATCAACATCTGCGGTGATAATATTAGCCGAATTGACACATTTAAAACGTTGGTACATCGTTGAAATAAAACGGGACAATATTAATGACGTAATGATAAACAATGAATAAAAGCAAGTGCAACATTAATACTGTTAACACTTCTTCAACAAAACCTAGAGTAGAATAAAGTACACGATTATTAATTTTAACATTTCTCCATCAAACCACTGCTAAAATCAAGAACGACATTTATAATTTTAACTCTTCTTCACAAAATCAATGATAAAATCAAGTACAGCAATAATAATTTTAACGAAATGATTCTCCAACAATAAAATAAAGTACAACATTGATAATTCTCAAAGAAAGCCGAGAATAAAATCAAATATAGCTAATAATATCATTAATATTGTTAACATTTCTCCAACAAAACCAACAGTAGAAAAAACACATTAATAATGTTAACATTTCTCCAAGAAAAACAAGAGTAGAATCAAGTACGACATTACAAATTTTAACACTCCTACAACAAAAGCAAGAATAAAACAAGTACAACATTAATAACTATAACACAATGCTAACACAAAGCCTAGAATAAAATCAAGGAGAACATTAATAATTTGAGCACTTCTCCAACATGCTGAAATACATCTGGTTACATGTCTGCTGAATTAAATTAGATTCATTTTTACAACTCTTCCGAAGAATGCATGGGCCACTGAATGCGAAGAACACAGACCAATCATCATCGTGAGTCAATGGACACAAATCCCTCTGAGAATGAGTATGAAAGAGAAAGAAACAAATACAAACTAGAAATTAGACAGGATCAATGTGGTTTCGTAGAGGGCAAAAGTACCAGCAGCGCTATTTATATCAAAAGAACACTAATAGAGAGGACTTTAGAAGTAAAAACAAATGTATATCTCTGTTTTATAGATCATACAAAAGCTTACGCCAAAGTTAGACGCAGTGAGGTTATCCATATGCTAGAAAATCTGAACATTGATAGTAAAGATCTTAGAATAATGATGACCATATATTGGCAACAAACAGCAGCAATACAAGCGGACAACCAAATTGGAGCCATTTAACAGATAAAACAAGGTGCCACACAGGAACGTGATCGTTCATCAGATTTGTTCTCTATGTACTGTGAAAACATACTGCAAGAAATTAATAATATTTCAGGGATTTCAGTTGGTGGACATAACATCAATAACTTGAGATATCAGTACAAAACGCTCTCCAAACAGTTCTATCCTCATCCATTCGGAGGAGTTTAGGGAAATCACTCCTAGACTACTCCTTGATATATTTTAGTACATAATTTTATCTGTCCTACTCTTCTCCTTCCACCATCGACTGTTCCTTGCAAAATACTTTTAGAAAGTGAGTCGTGTCTTGCTATATCATCATCATCAGGTGCCATGCCGGATGGCGTAGGCGGTCATGGCTCTCCACAGCTCTCTGTCCACAGTATTATGTATCGAAATCGTTGTTGTTTCCCTGCCGTGCCAGGTTGTCAAACTGTCTAACATTTTCTCACATTGTCGCCCTCTGTCTCTGGTGCCTTCAATCTTGCCTGTTGTTATTATGTTCTCTAAACCTGCCTGTCTCATGAAGTGGCCAAAAAAGAAGATTGCCTTTTTCTTATATTGTTGATTAAGGCCCGTTTCTCATTTAACTCTTTTAACGCCTCTACATTAGGTTTTTTGGCAGTCCATGGTATTATCAGCATTCTTCTGTAGAACCACATCCCTGTTGTCTCCAATCTCCCACTTTTCAGTTTGTTTACTGTCCAAGACTCGCACCCATATGTTAGTATAGGGGTTATATAGCACTGCAGAACTCTTTTTCTCACCTCTAATGACAAGGTCTTATTACACAGTATATTTTTCATTTTTCTGAATGTTGTTTTTGCCTGTCCTATTCTGCATCTTATTTCTGTTGAACTTCTTCCATCTGCTGTAATCATTGTACCTAGATATTTGAATTGGTAAACCTGTTTTAATACTATATCATTCACTATGATCTTGCAAGGTGTGTTATTTTCTTTCTTTGAAATAACCATTACTTCTGTTTTCTTGATATTTAGGAAGAGGCATTTCTCTTTACTTTCTGTGATTACTACTTTAATTGAATTTTGAAGGTCTTCCTCACATCAGAACAGTGTCATCCGCTATCTCAAATGATTTATGTTATGTCTTCCTACTGATATTCCTGGGATATCTACTATTGCACGCAATATGTTTTCACTGTATAAACAGAACAGGTCTGGTGAAAGTACGCATCCCTGTCTGACTCCTTGTTTTATTTGGTGCTATATATATGTCTTGCTATATATCCACATGAAACAAGTTTACGCCGTTTCATCACTGTCAAATGTTGTTCTTGATAACCTGCAAGTTTATTTGCTGTCGGAGGGTGACTTGTTAATATCACAAAGACACACAATTTATTTGTTGGACATGCTAAGAAGCAGGGAAGTCTGGAGAACATAGTTACAATAGGTAAAATATATTGAGAACAAACGATATCTAAGGAGAATATATTAGTCTGATATCGTGGCATGTCAAAGAATCAACAACGATCCTGATAAAAGATACTGGAAATTGGAGTTGTGGAAACATGATCGCCTACGCCGGTCGAAATTTCTTCTGATGATGACTTCTCTAGCAAAACCAATAATAAAATCAATTACGACATTAATAATGTTAGCAATTCTGAATCAAAGTCAAGAATAAAATAAATGACATTATTTATGTTATCACTTGTCAAACAAAATCAAAAGTGAAATTAAGTTTATCATGATCTAGAATATGAAACTAATTATAACACACAGTAAATACAATAATTAAAAGTAATTTATGTTTGTCAAATCCAGTTGAATATTGATGACACTTAATGCATATCACCTCATTTACTCACATTTGCGACTGTAATGTCAAAATATTTGAATGCAGTATCGAATTATTCGTGGATGAAGCTGGCGCAGTTATTTTCAAGTTATGATTCGCTCAAACTATCTCACTTCCGCGACTGCTATGAGAGGGACCAGACGCATACAATTGAAACACACTAACAATAGCATTTTGCTAAACATAAATATACATGGAGGTATGCAACAGGTAAAGTGTTAATGTGACACATAATGCAACGTGACGCATAATCACAAATGACGGTATCTGGGAAACAAAAATTAAAAGCTGAATAGGGTGAAAGCCGTTTCAATGACATGAGGAAAATGTTAATAGCGATACAAAGAACAAATGTAAAATGATAATTGTATAGTGCAGAATCTACTCCATTAATGTACGCCAGTGTATAACGACAAAATATTCCCGGACAAAATATACCGGACAAAAGATTCCCAAGATAAAATATCCACAAACAAAATATCCCCACACAATATATCCAAAACAAATTACAAAGATAATATATTAAATATTTTATACAAATTGTAATAATCATTATTAAACAATATAACTAATAAATAATTATAATAAAATCTGCAAATGATACGAATTGTATCATGCATGACAGATATGAAATTAAGTTCACTGGCTGGGTTAATTACACAACATTAATGTGCAAAACTCTATCTTTTCATGCTGATAAAACTTTCGTTTCTGTGTTGTTGGTTGATCAATAGCTTCTTCTTTTTCTTCTTTTTCTCACAATTAGACTACCACATTGATGGATGGCAAAGGTAGATGCCACTATTAGACTACCACACTGATGGATGGCAAAGGTAGATGCCACTATTAGACTACCACACTTATTGATGAAAAAGGTAGCTGTCAATCCCAGACTTTAAATAAATTCCGTATAGGTTCTCAAGAAAGGGGATAGGGCAAGACCAAGTGTTTCGTCGTGTCCCATCGTATGCTGTGCAGATCTGCATCAAGTGTTCCGCTGCCATTGGGCTGGTGCCACAGGTGCATGCGCCTGTTGTGCTAATCTTGTACTTGTGATATAGGTGCTGGTGCAGTCTGTTATATCGTGTTCGTAATCTAGATATCTGATGGCAGGCATTATTTTTTGACTTTATCTGGGTGATTACATTCCAACTTTGATTTAAGTTGGCTTCAATGTCTGTTTTTGCTGGCTTTTAAGTAGTTTATATGTTATCCCTTTGCAATGCAATATAGAGAGTTTATCAGCAGCGTCATTTCCTGGGATGTTACAATGTGATGGCATCCATCTCCTGGAATGTACACCTTCTGTAACATTTGGCTAGCGTTTCGAGTGCAATCATCAGTGCACATGATTGATTGATTGATTTATCCATCTATCCATCTATCCATCTATCCATCTATCCATCTATCCATCTATCCATCTATCCATTATCCATCCATCCAACCATCCATCCATCTATCTTTCTTGTCTGTCTGTCTGTTTGCCTGTCTGTCTGTCTGTCTGCCTGCCTGCCTGTCTGTCTGTCTGTCTGTGTGCCTGCCTGCCTGTTGGCCGGTCGTTCGGTCGGTCTGTATGTCTGTCAGTCTGTCTGTCTTTCTGTCTGTCTGTTGGCTGGCTGGCTGCCTGTCTATCTATCTATATAATTATCTATCTATTCGCTAAACCCGTTGTTGCCTTTCGGTATCAGTGGTAGAAGAGTTTTCTGGAGATGGCCCGCTTGTGTGCTGAGTATATTGTTTAAACTTTTTCGCCTCTTTTATTTAAGCGGTACATCATTTTCGTGGTAGGCCTCTAGGTCTGCCTTCGCTGTTTCTGTGTAGCATAGCTTGCTGTGGTATGCTGTCTGATGGTAGTCTGCTGATGTGTACAAATCATTTGATCTGTTGTCTCTTGATGTATTATAAGATTGGGGTGGTGCCGGTTGTTTGTCGGATGTCCTAATTCCTCAACCTATCTCTTTACGATATTCCTAGGATTCTTCGTAAGCATGCAATATATATATATATATTGGTGTTTCTTTCTGTTCTTCCTATCTTCATTACTTTGGTCTGTTCTATATTTATCTTCATGTTAAAGGTATGGCATGTTTGATGTAATCTTTCTATTTGTCTTTGTAGTTCTTCTTCTGAATATGCCACTAGGGCTTGGTGATCTGCAAATAGTAGTTATTTTAAGTTATCCTTCAGATTCTTTTTCTTCCGTTGTCTTTGCTACTTTACAAATGTGATATATGTATGTTATGAACAATAGGGGGGGGGGGGTAGTACACATCCCTGTATCATACCCGAGTGAATTTGAAATTTATCGGATGTGCCTGTGCTTGTTCGTAATGAGCATAGACTATTGGCGTATATGCTCTGACATGGGTTTATCAGATGTTGGGGAACTCCATATGTCTGTAGTGTTATTTATAGTTTTTCTCTATCCACTCTGTCGAAACTATCTCTTGGCCTTCGAAAGCCAACTATAAGTCTTGGTTATGTTCTATCGTTCTTTCTGAAAGTTGTTTGATGGTGAAGATTGCATCTGTACAGCTTTTATTTTTCCGAACGCCCATTTGTGTGTTGTTGAGTCGTGGTTCTATATATGGGCGCATTCTTCTCGCCAGTATCTTACTGAAGATTTTTCCTGCGTGGCTTAGTAGTGAAATGCCTCTATACTTAATGCAGTCCTTCCTTCTGCCTTTTTTTCTTCGGATTGGAAACAATCACCGCATTATTCCACTCCTGTGGTGTCTTTTGTGTCTTCCATATAAAATAGCATCGTTGCCTATTATTGTTTTAACAGGAACCACAACAGTACTCCGTTTTGTCTTGCTGCTCAGACTGCTCATACATTTGTGCATGGTATGTCCTATGCGATTCTTAAACTCATTTGTTGTTGCAAGTTTATGCTTGGCATGTCCTATACGTTTTTTAAACTTATCTGATTGTTGTAAGACATTACTATCTCGTCTATCTTACACTGTCTGTAATTCTTTAATGCCTTCCCAGTGTTAAATTTGAGTGGATTTTAGTGCCCTTGATATGATTTTGGCTGTCAGGTTTGCTTAAGTTTAACTTTTGTGGTTCAGTTGTATTTTCCTGAAACCAAACATTTCTTCATCGACTTCAATGTTTATCTTGTGTTTAATTATTTCATGTATTATATTCAGTTGTGTTTTTTAAAATGAGGATTATCAATTGTTTGATTGTTCTGTTTTCTGTACAATTCGCTCCGTCTATCTAGTACGCATTTTATTTGTTTTGGTTTACATTATGAAACATACGCATTGAGTAAGTGGAATAGAACACACAAACAGACACATCGGAATAAACTATCACTCGTGTGTTCCAGAGATCCAAGAGTCAATTAATAGCAACAATGTTATCTGCTATGCATTTTGTAGGAGGCGACTAAGAATGTTCTGTGATAGAACTGGCTGTCTCATCCCATAGATTGTAAACGTAAGCCAGAAACTAAGCTGACGTTGTCCTAGACAGAGAAGCGCACATATCACAGCTAAGCTGCAAACAAAGGCAAAACGCATTCCGTTCCCGGTTCTACGTCATGCTAATCTGCAGGAGTTTGAGAACGAACGTAGAAGAATAAGAAGACAAAAAACGTCTGTGATATGGGAAACTGTGATATGGGAAACTGGGATATGGGAAACTGGGATGTGGTTTTTTAGATGATCAAAATTGGACATAAAAGTCATCGATATTGTTATTTTGTTTCCTTTGGCTTTATTCCCTTTTATGCCTTACAGCGTCAGAGGTAGAATAGTTCTCTGGAGTTGGCGTTTTGTGTGCTTCATATATGTATGTATTCGATGATTCATTTATTTCTGTAATCCATCGTGTGCATGGTCTGCCCCTGGCTGCATATCTATCGTGTCTCTATAGCAATGTTTTTTTTGAGGGTCTATGTCTCATGGTAGTCTGAAAGCATGTGAACACATCTAAATCTGTTGTCTTCTAATGTAATCTAGGATTCGCATTTTGTTTGTTAGTTTCTAAAGATTTCAATTTTTATTATATTATATCTCTTTTGGTTGCTCTGAGAATTCTACTAATACAAGCCTTATAATCCTTGATTAATTAAGTGTACCAAACCGTGAACACACCAGGTATTTTATTCTGAAATTACAAAGCCAGCTGTAACACTATAATCAATGACAATAAAACGTACAAAGCCAGAGCAAGACCACGATAAAGATGGATAGAAAACGTCAATAATATCTTGAAAAAACATGGCCATAGCACAGTATATCTGGCCTTAAAACACAAGCTCGAGCTCCAATCACCCCTACGCTTAAAGGCAAGAGGTGACAAACCACATTGGGAAAGTCAATAGACAATGTATATGTGTGTGTACATTTATATATTTGCATATATGTGTGTATATTTATTTATTTATATATATATTTACATTTGTTTATGTCTGTATATATGTTGTGTTGTGTACATGTATGAGAGAATATATATATATATCAACAGTCCTGTTTTCATCCATTTTTCTTAAACCCAGTCTCCATTTCAATTAGCAACCACTGACCACCCTTCCCATTTCACCCTAATTAATAGCGTCTGTTGGTAACTCTCGGTTCCATGTCTTTCTTCCGCATTCAAGCGTCTCGGTATGTGTAGCCTGTTAAAGTTTTCACCATAGACTATGATGAAAACAATGATGAGTATTTCATTGGTCTGTTTTTTCACCATTTTGGATTCATATTATCATGTTATTTCTCTTAAGATCTTCCGGTCAAAATGGTGGATAGCAACGCAAGTGTTTTGTGTGTCACCAACAGTTTCACTTGAACAATGGATATATTCGTTGTTTTCATTTAGGAGATTGTGTGGTGATGTGTTGTTATTCTCTGACCAGGAGGTCCACTCATTAAGATCTTCGCCGGTGCTAACGGAGTGCGTGCATCTGAGCTGAAGTCTTCGTGAGTGTATTAGTTGTCACACTGTTTGAAAAATGGCGGCCAATATCCAGCGGCCTAAACGAGGTGGCTCAAAAAGGAAAAGTCACCGGGCGGGTGCTAGAAGAACGAGATCGAAAACAGCTAGGCTAGGAATTAAAAACGTGCGTGTGCTGTTTTGGAATGTGGCCAGTGTACACAAGCGTAGAACAGAGCTAGAAAAGATGTGTTATGAGGCTGACGTCATTGCATTGCAAGAAACACAGCTAGGTGAAAGTAGTAATATCAGGATAGCCGGATTTCAGTGTTTCTACAACAGGCGACATCTTGGACAGGTAATCTTAGTACGCGAGGGTTTTAGTGTATGCGAGGTTGATATGTCCAAGTGGGATAGTGACAATATCCAGTTACAGGCAGTGAGGGTCCAGAGGGTCCAGCTCCCAATCATGATTGTAAATGTGTATGCCTGCAACACGAGCATTGATCTTCAGGGTTGGAAGATCCTAGGGGAGATAATGGAACAGGAAAAGCAGATCCTCTTTTGTGGTGACTTCAATGCGAAAGGTACATCATGGGGCAATAGTGCTTCGAACAAACAGGGAAGAGAACTTGAGGAGGCCCTGACAGATACGGACCTGGTGTGCCTTAACGATGGCCGTATAACAAGGATGGCAAGCAGGGATGGTGATGATGATAGCGCTATCGACCTGGCATTGGTGTCATCAGCTTCTGTGGCTATCTGCAAATGGGACGTGCTGGGGCATCATGGCAGTGACCACCTCCCATGTGTTGTTCTCTTAAAAAATGACAAAAGTAAGCATATAATGACAAAGGTAAGATCCTTTAAATATGATCGCAGAGGAGTGGATGTTGTGAGCAGAATTCGACAAGACAAACGTAAGGCTCAAGTAGTGGGAAATCTGGTGTGGGATAGGCCCCCCTGGTGGAACGAAGAGTTTCAAAGGGCATGGAGCGAGAAACGGAAAGCAGTATCACTATGGCAAAGGGCACGGAAACGTGTTGCGGCTCAGCCCATGGAGGTCGCACAATTGAAACGGAAGAAAGATATCTTAGTCCAAACATTCAAAGATATTGCAAAGTCAGCAAAGGCGTTAAAATGGGACGAATTTTGCAAAGAGATCACACGCGAAAAGTCACTAAAATTGTTCTGGCGGTTACACAAATCCATGAATGGTCTCACAAGACGCGTGACTATTGCCGATTTCCAGAGCGACGATACCGTCTGGCAGAAGACGGACGAGACAAAAGGTGCGGCATTGCTGGCACACTACACCGCACAAATTGGTCAGAGAAATGTGGAGGCATATCAAGAAATCAGGAAAACGCTCACAGACACGTGTAAGAACTTGAGCATGGAAAACCATATGCTAATCACAGTTGAAGAAATCAGGAAGGCACTGAAAATTACAAAAAATACAGCACCAGGGCCAGATGGCATTAGATACGATGACATTAGTCGAAGAACGGATGAGGAGTTGGGAGAGTTGGCGGACATGTTCAATAATAGCCTTCTAAAGGGCACAGTGAAAGAAGACTGGTTGCACAGCTATTTAGTTCCACTACACAAACCTGGGAAGGACCACACCAGGATACATGGCTACAGAATAATAACTATGCAGAATACGATTGGCAAGCTTTTGGAAAAAATTGTGGCCCGGAAGGTATCGTGTTATCTTGAAAGAAATAAGTGTTTACCAACATTGTTAGGAGGATATCGTCGAGGAAAGAAGACATGGCAGAATGCAGCCATATTTGCGCAGGATGTTTTTGAGGGGTTCGATTCGCGCATGGAGACATGTGCGGTCGCAATAGACCTTGAGGATGCGTACAATAGGGTGTCCTTGGATATCTTGATGCACCAGCTGTTAAATCTTGCAGTTAATCCTTTTGTCGTGCGTTGGGTTGGCGCCGCCCTGATGCACAGGGTTGTAGTTCTTAAGTGTGGTAACTGGATATCTACACCAACGGTTATTAGCCCTGGCCTGCCACAGGGATCGCCTCTATCTCCTGTACTTTTCAATGTATACACAGTACATATCGCTGGCAATCAAATCACAGGTGTTGGCAGAACGATGTCATATGCCGATGATATCCTGGCGTATAGACAGGGCAGAAATCGAGAAGAGTGCGTCGTGGAACTACAGAAGAAGCTGGACAGACTGACAAATTGGTGTCGAGATACGGGAGCAGTGGTTAATCCGTCTAAGGCATTCGTGACGTGGTTTTCCTTGAACAATCACATGGTAAAGACACCCATGCCACAAGTTTCGTTGTCCGGGAAAAGTTTAGAAAGAACTAGCACAATGAGATATCTGGGTGTGTTTTTTGACAGAAGCCTGAGTTTCAGGGAACATGTTGACCACATTATCATAAGGGCAGGCAAAGGCTTAGCAGCAATGAAGGTTATGGCTGCTGCGCAGTGTGAGCAAAGATTGTTATTTCTTTTGTACCAGGGTTTGGTTGTGGCTGTGGTGGAATATGCACTGGCAATTCTGACTCTTAACCAAACTCAGATCGAAAGACTGGATAGAGTCCAGAATGCAGCAATGCGTATCATTCTGGGATGCACAAGAGACACATCGACAAGAGCTATGCGATACCTACTTGACTGCCCAACAGCTGAGCATAGATTACAGTATTGCCGTGCACGGGCGTACCTTCAAATACATGCAGATAAGGAACACCCGTTGCATTCCGAAATACACAAAGTTAAAGGCAGCAGACTCAAGAGAGGAAGGTCGTGGATGGGACGTGCTGAGGATGTAATACAAAGCGTGTGCCGATTACAGGATGTGGCAGCTGGTGCGGAATGGATAGGTCTACCCACAGATTTCGAAACTTGTTTGAGAGTAGTAATATCACTTAGCAGGGAATGCAGAGAATGGTGTCCCACGGCTGTGGAGAAAGAAGTGCAGGCTTTAATCAGTGAGAATACCAAAGAGGGGGATGTGATTTTATACACTGATGGATCTGTAATTAGGCATGTTCGCAGTGCTTGGGCCTTTACAGCTCAGTGCGCAGGTAAAACGATCAAGGAGGAAAGTAATGCCTTTGCGGTCACTACGAGTAGTATGACCATGGAGACTATGGCGGTGACCAAGGCATTTGAGTGGCTACGCACACAGAAAGTAACGCAGGTCTGCATCTTGAGTGACTCTATGAGTATGATTAAGAAGGTACAAGTGGGTCTCGTTCGCGAACAGTGGATTGAGGCCTTGAGAAATGCGAGCTTGAAAGCGGTTACATTTATTTTCGTGCCGGGACATGTGGGCGTTCGAGGCAATGAAAGAGCGGATCAACTGGCATCGTGTGCGATTGTGGCAAAGGGCGATGGGGCAATGGATCGCGCTGACGTTTTGAACTCCTTAAGAGATATAACACGCGAGAGTGAGACGAATGTGGATGATGATTCCTTTTCAATGGCTAGGATTAAAGATCAGGGATTGAGATGCGGTGTTGCTAGAGGTGAACATTTTGGAGGGCGCAGAAGAATGATGGTCAACCAGCATAGGACCGGTACTGTCAGCAGAAGTGTGATGGCGGATACACTCAGGGAGAGATCGGAGCAACTATGGATGTGTCCAGTTTGCAGTGATGATGATCCGACGACTAACTAACTATTTCTCTTAAATTGTTCTGTTTCTATTTCTGTTTCTCACTAATGCGCAAGTTTTTGGTGCGTACTTAAGTTACCGTAAATCACCTCTATAATTTATATCTAATAGACAGGATAATATAGGCTTTTGAAAACTAATGCTACAGACTTATCTTATTATAGGTATTCTGTATTATATTACTTATCCATTATACAGAACATCAAACTAACATATACGTGAGAAGCAGAATAAATACTCTTGCATGCCAACAAGAACGTCTCATGACAGTGGGTGAATCGTCGCAAACTTGTGTGGTTTTTCTACGTGATGAGCCATGATTCTCTTTCCAAAAATATCTTTGGAGGGAATAGTTGAGGGTGGAAGAAGAAAAGGTCAGAGGAAAGTATGAATTGATGATATTATTGACTGGACAGGATTAAGATTGTCAACACTAAAACAAAAAAGAACTCATAACAGAGAGTCATGGAGAAATTTCTGTGTTGATATTTCCAGAGTGACACCTCTAGGACCCTGAAGGTTATGATGATGAAGTTATTATCTATTAAACATACCTGTTATGTATGTCACGTCTTTACATCTATTTGCCTTCTGGCACCGTGTCTATATTCTCGCATCAAATTTCCCGTCTTCAGTAAATATTCTTCGTAGGTATCTAAATTCTTTCACTTGCTTTCAGGTGTGTGTTGTTTGCTTTCAGGTGTGTGTTGTTTGCTTTCAGGTGTGTGTTGTTTGCTTTCAGGTGTGTGTTGTTTGCTTTCAGGTGTGCGTTGTTTGCTTTCAGGTGTGTGTTGTTTGTGACAGGTCACCTGTGTCGGAAATCCCCCCCCCCCCCCTCGTGAGTCCTACCGTAATTAGAGACCAGTACAGTCCGGCAAACATTAAGACTACTAAAAAAACAGACCGTAGCAATTAACGGGAATTGCTATCAGACACCGTATCTTGACCCGCCTGAGCAGAAACGTTAATGGCCCATGGATTACAAAGGGGCCAAACTACACAGAGAAATCGCCGGACGAGATCTTTGAAGTCTTTGAGTCTTTGAAGTAGGTAGCGGGATATTTAGTGGGATTGTGAGAGAATGAGTTGAGAGATTTTGGGACAGTCAGTTTTGGATTCCGGAGAGGAAGGAGGTCTAGCTCGGGACTGGCTGTCCGAAGCGGACTCAGTATTTCTACAGGGTAGTACCCGAAATATTGGATAAGTCCTACTGTGCTGAAGCGTTAATGTTATGCTTTATGTGTATCTTTTATACAGAAATATTGGATAAGTCCTACTGTACTGAAGCGTTGAGTTTATGCTTTATGTGTATCTTTTATATTGGAAAAGTCTACATGTGTAAAATAAAGTTTCCATTCATATGTAAACGTTGGAGTCAAGATATTGTTTTATGCTATGATATCACCTGGAGTTAAGAGAGAGAGCGATAACTTATGTTCTTCTTAACCTGCTAGGCTACACTTAGTAATATATGTATTGCTCTTCAGCACTCATCATCACCATACTGTTACATGTTTGCTTTCAGGTGTGTGTTGTTTGCTTTCAGGTGTGTGTTGTTTGCTGTCAGGTGTGTGTTGTTTGCTTTCAGGTGTGTGTTGTTTGCTTTCAGGTGTGTGTTGTTTGCTTTCAGGTGTGTGTTGTTTGCTTTCAGGTGTTTGTTGTTTGCTTTCAGGTGTGTGTTATTTGCTTTCAGGTGTGTGTTGTTTGCTTTCAGGTGTGTGTTGTTTGCTTTCAGGTGTGTGTTGTTTGCTTTCAGGTGTGTGTTGTTTGCTTTCAGGTGTGTGTTGTTTGCTTTCATATTATATTCACCGCATGCTTTGTTCAGAGCCGTGATGTTATTTTGTAATTTAGTGGCATCCTGGTAGATTAATGCCTTTTCGTTTGCAGACAGCTTTCGTTTGCAATTTTTTGTTAATCTTTGTTTGTAGGAGATACTTTTTTTATTATCTTATCTATATAGATAAGATGAACAACGACAACACAAGATAAACGTAAACTTGTGACAGCTGAAATGGCATGCTTGCGAATAATTCTAGGAATATCGCTAAGAGACAGAGTTAGAAATTAATAGAAGGTGGTACTGCTAGTAGAACATAATGGAAAATAATACTCACGTGTAACACAGGTAATGAAGTCCTACTGAATGATGACTAAAACACTACACACTATCACTAACAGATGTAAATATGGTACATATAACAAAACAAAACACAGAATATAATCAACAGATGACAATACACAGGACAAAGTCGACGTTTCGGACCAATAGGCCTTTTTCAAGATACGGACATAACATACAAACATTAAAAAAAAAAAAAAAGGGGAATGTTCCCCACAATAAGAGAGGTGTGCTCTAACCACTTTCACTCGGATACGCATTCATTTTTACTTGTGGTTTTTTTATGTTTGTATGTTATGTCCGTATCTTGAAAAAGGCCTATTGGTCCGAAACGTCGACTTTGTCCTGTGTATTGTCCTCTGTTGATTATATTCTGTGTTTTGTTTTGTTATATGTACCATATTTACATCTGTTAGTGATAGTGTGTAGTGTTTTAGTCATCATTCAGTAGGACTTCATTACCTGTGTTACACGTGAGTTAGAAATTAGGACATTAGACAAAGAACCTGTAGTACTCCAATCTTGGAATATATTAAGAGACAACATATCAATGGGTTTGCACACATCAACAGATTACTATCAGACAGGATACCACAGCAAGCTATGCTACACAGATAAAGTGAAGGCAGACCTAGATGCCGACCATGAAAACGCTGGACCATCGAAATAAAAGAAGTGACAAACTCCACAATATACTTAGCACACACGAGTGTAATTTCCATAAAACTCTTCTACCCCTGACTCTGAAAGGCAACAAAGGGTTACAACATTGTCTTTCTCCTGATGTTACTTCGAATGTATCTGTCTGGCCTTCTGTAGTTCTGATCGTTGTTTCTGATATTTGATCTATCTATTCGCTAAACCCTCTGTTGGCTGTTCTGTCTCCGGGAATAGTATATCTGGTTCACTTACGTGTTCATACCTGGCAGTAAATGAGTACTGTTCCGTAGTATTTGGATTAATAGTTTTGATAGTACTCTTTCCATCTGTCTTTCTTGATGTCGGAATTAAATTTGTGGGTTTTCTTCTTTGTTGTTTATAACGGTGGTTGGATTGAACGGTTCCTCTCCTAGTCTCATAGTCTTAATGCTTTTGAAGAATTCCTTTGGATTTGAACTGAATGTCGTTGCCAGTTGTTCTCCATATTTTATCCATTCTTGTTGTTTCGTTTATTTAATTTGTTTCTTGAGCTCTGTTTTTGTGATTCTTTATTCTATGAGGTGAGTACTGTTTTTAATTTTAATCTATGTTTTGAAGGAGGAATTTTACATCTGTTGTCTTTTGATGTAATTCAGAATTGACATTGTAATTTTTAGCCTTCTCATGTTTGAATTTCTGACTTTCTCTCTTGATGTTACTCAGAGAATTCTACATAGACAAAGTTTCTGTCAGGAAGAGGGTCGGCACTTATAACAAAGGACATGTCTTTAATTTCGTGGTTAATTCCAACATTTCCTTTTGATTATTGTGACCTTTTTTTTTGGAAACCATTAAGGGGAAGTGGGAGCAATTATTTTTTGCTTGCTTTTTAGTAATTAATGACATGTTCACCGTTGAAGAAGGGTGTGTCGGACCATTGGCGCAAATAAAATAACGAGACAGCGCATATCCATTCTCTAAAATACATCCTGCTGGAAATCTGATAAGACAATTGTCCTGTGATAAAAGAGATCCAGTGGGAGTTTGAGAATGAACGCTGAAGAAGAAGAGGAATGACATGTTTCAATTTTCTAACGAATAGGGGGTGGAGTGTGTGTGTGTGGGGGGGGGTGTTGACACCCAGGCACCTCTTTCTGCTTAGTGACAGCCTTGGTCTGTTCACATTTTTGGGCCAAGACGGAGAATGATTCCCAGAATCCGAGGTTGACAGCGACGATATGATGTTATCCCAAAAAAACTCAAAATGCGGATGGAATTGACTTCATTGTACTAAGGTTAAGCTGTATATATTCCGTCACTCACAACGAAGCGGCACGTCGCGTGTCGAGAATACGTACTCCGTAACTTCAGGCGATAATCCCAGTGATTTACAAGACGACGCAAGCCGTATTAAAAAATGCGAAATCTGGAGCGCATATCGACATTGATAAGAAGAGTCGTCTTCTTGACTAGTATACGGTCGAAATGAGGGAATGTGTTCATTGATTGAAACGTTAGATAGTGTTAAATTCAGATTACAGCACACGCTAGTAATCAATTAATAGCTATACTACAGAAAATCACACCCGGGCCTATTAATGGATATATTATACACCACAATACCCATATGACGCCGTCGCTATGGATACACTCATGATTGTGTTTGACTAAACGTGTCTGTCAGTACACGTGTCATTTTACCATTGGCCTAACATGGGTGAGCACGTCTAGGCCGTGGGTCATATGTGGTTCGCGAAGTTATTTAATCAGTCCGCAAATTCATTTGGAATTCATGCTAAGTAGCAGAAGTGGGATTAGAAATTCAGCAAATCTAGGTTTTTTTTGTATCTTAAATTTGTTTTAATTGAATCATAATATTGCGGCATTCCAGCATTTCAGCATTGATGCGACTAATCTTTCTACCTTCTGTGTTAACTTAAGTTCAAGGACGTGTGATGACAGGA
The DNA here is from genome assembly GCA_034231615.1 of Meghimatium bilineatum. Taxonomy (NCBI): domain Eukaryota; kingdom Metazoa; phylum Mollusca; class Gastropoda; order Stylommatophora; family Philomycidae; genus Meghimatium; species Meghimatium bilineatum. The sequence continues at coordinate 46,619,785 of CM067304.1, forward strand.
TAACATCCCTGACTTGGAAATCATACAAATGTTCAAGATGGAGAGCACCCATGCATTTTTGTCCAGGTCTTAACTTCATTGGGTTTGTCAGGAGATTCATTTGTCAGACAAGCGTCTTCCAAAGAGAGCGTTCTATGGTGAATTCTGTGAAGGTAAACATTCAAGATTAGGCTATAAAATGCGCAAGATTAGCGTGAGTAAATTCAATAGGCCGCTTTGGCGTCACACTCCTCTTTCTCACCCCACTTCCAGTCGATAAAACATCCCAGCCAGCTCTTTTATCGCCCCACCTCGACAGACGGGGACCCTGCGATCTTTCAGTCGATAAAGCCTACCAGCCAGCTCTTTTTTTCGCCCCAAAAACATAAATTTTTTTATGTTGAGGGCCCCGCGATCTTTTAGAGATATGTGTAGTCCATTGGATATATCGTTTCGCAGGGTATAGATGGCACCAGGAAATAATCACTGTGCGTGCTAGTGTGGTGGTCTAAAGAGACCTGTGGAAAGCCATGTAGGGGTGCGTACTGCGGGACCCACAACGATAGGCTGCGAAAAGGCGGTGGTACAACGTCATGTACTAAACGCGGAGTTGGCGTCACAAACAAGCATACCATTTGTGCAGGATGTGGGTATCATTGCCTAATAACTAAAATAGGCAATGCACGCGCGAGAGCCTTTAGCAAGGAGTGTAAACGCCTAGCGTTGATTCAAATTTCCAGTTAGAGAAAAGCGGACTGTTACCTATAAGGTTAGATAGGAAGCCTACTGTTACAGAACTCAAAGCCACGCTGAGGCGATTAGGGTTACCCGTGACAGGTAACAAAACAGCTCTTGCCATGAGAATTGTCATGGCCCGCATTAAGGAGGGATCGAAGAGACTGAAACGGGCCTATATATTTAAAAACAATCGCGCACTTAAGGGCGAGTTGTCTAATGCCGTTGAGGAACTATATAAAAGGCTTCTCAATGCGCCTGGGATTGACACACAGGAAGTGCTTAATGACCATGCCAAGAGGCTTTATAAAGAAAACAGGCTGTGTATAAAATACTCAATGAGGAGGCTGACGCGGCCCTGATAGTCTCTGGCTATGAAAAGAGAGCCAACAAATATCCAATCCTGCGACACCAAGCCAGACGTAGACTGCGCAGACGTCCGATCTCGTCACTTCTTCTCACTGAAGGGAGACGGCGACTAGCAGGAAGACTACCATAATATTTTCCTGAGAAAGGAGCGAGGTATACATAAAGACTACCGCGCAGTGGTGCCAGTAGGCCATCCTCTTGAGATAGATGCCCTAGCATTATTACAAGCTATGGCTCCAAGTGTTACAGCCGTGATTGAAAACCAGCTTCGCGGGCATGGTGTCAAGTTTTCATTGATTCTACATATTTGGTTGGAAAAAGAGTTACCAGACTCGGACCCGCCAGAGACAATAATAGCGACACCCTACCAACGCAGCCATGCTATGCCAATCCTTAGTCCTAAGGACATTGCAGAGAGGCTTCGTGAAGCTCATGCAGAGATCATTGAAAATTTGGAGAAATACACCCAGGGGGGATCCGGCTGGAAACTCAAGCGCTGCATAAAGTTGGACTTACAATTTGATGAGTATAGACCATTCCGCGGACGAAGTTATTTCAAGACACCGGCATATGTTCCACCGCGCTCAGTAATTAACGTGAAAAATCAGGACAACCGCTTCTTCGAGTGGGCCATCCTCTCAGCCTTGTATCCGGTTATACTGAAGATACACCCAAGAAGAAGAGAGGAAAAAAAACGCGAACCGTACATCCAAGTATGAGGCTCACCTAGGCAAACTCAACTTTGATGGGATCGACTTCCCGGTAAAGACCACTGATATAGCAAAATTTGAGCGCCAAAACCATAATTTATCAATCGGGGTCTTATTTGGAATGAGGCTTCATATGCAATTTACGAGTCGCGAAACACCACAAAGGGCTGTCGCCCGATTGATCTCCTACTTCTAACCGACCCAAAACATCCCGAAAAGAACCACTATGTTTGGATCAAGGACCTTGGTAAACTATTGTTTAATTACAGTAATCATGACAATCGTGTATATTCATGTCGCAGATGTCTCCACGTCTACTCCCACGAAGATCTGTTGAATCACATCGATGTTTGTAAGAGAATTGGTAAGAAACCCCAAAGAACGATGATGCCCGAAGATGGAGAAGACAACATCTTCCAGTTTACTGCTTACCAAAAGCAAATTCGAGTGCCATACATAATCTATGCGGATTTCGAAAGCCTCAACATACCTATAGTAGGCTGCAACAACCCAAGAAAAAGTAGTACTGGACGAATCGTCAAACAGGTCCATTGCAGCTATTACTACATAGTCGTACGCTATGATGGCCACATCATTAAACATGCGCATAAAATATATCGCGGTGAGAACGCTGTAGCGAACTTCCTTGAAAGTCCATGAAAGACTGAATTGGAGGAAATTAATGTGGTATTCCGAAATCCTGCCGAGATGCAGATGTCGCAAGCCGACTGGCAGGCATTCAATAATGCCAAGGAGTGTCATATTTGTGGGAACGAGTTTGGCCCCAACAAAGTGGAAAGCCATTGCCCAATCACCAGTGAGTACCGCGGCGCTGCCAACTGGCGTTGTTACTTGAAAGAGCGCTATCCTACACATATGAATAAAGGTGACTGTACAGCATTCAACGGAGCTACATCCTGCGAGCTATGTGGGAATGCATTTGAGGATAATAATAAAACCAAGCTCTTTGACAACGATGGTGTTTACCCTTATAAGACCAAAGTAACGGTGGTATTCCACAACCTCAGAGGCTATATGACGGGCATGGGATCATGAAAGCCCTGGGAGGCGAAGAGAGGCGATTTAGGACGGTAAGAAACATGAAGAAAACCTGGAAATTGTATGATAAACAGGTGGAAACCAACAAAATTAACTGTATTCCAAACAACATGGAAAAGTACATGACATTCAACGTTGAACAGTTGCAGTTTATTGACTCTTAAACATCTCGCTGGAGAAGCTGGCGGAAAACTTGCCAACAGCTAATCTAAAAATCACAGGCCGAGGGTTAAGCCATACCAGGTTAGAACTACTGAAGCGGAAGGGAAACTATCCATATGAGTACGTAAACAGCCTCGAGAGATTTAACGAGCCATCTCTGCCACAGAAAGAGGCCTTCTACAGCCGGCTGAGTAGAGAACATATCAGCGACGAAGATTATGAGCACACTTAAAGAGTCTGGACAAATTTCGGATGCAAGACATTCTCCGACTATCACGACTTTTACCTGCGAACGGACGTACATCTCGTGGCGGATATCTTCGAAACGTTTCGGGATACCTCTATAAAGCATTATGGTCTCGGCCCAGCCCATTATTTCAGCTCGCCTGGTATGTCGTGGGACTTTTTCAGCATATCAAGCTCGAGCTATTGACAGACATCGATATGCATCTCTTCATGGATAAAGGCCTTCGCGGCGGCATCTGCATGGTGTCTAGACGGTTTGCCACAGCCAATAATCCTATGTGTCCAGACTATGACAACATAAAGCCGAAGACCTGGATTATGTGCCTCGATGCAAACAACCTATATGGATGGGCCATGATGCAGAAGCTACCCACAGGCGGTTTCCGGTGGGTTGGACGACTAACGCTGGACGAGGTGCTGGCTACTGAAGACGATGCTCCCTAGGGGTATATCCTAGAAGTCGACATAGAGTATTCAGAGCATTTACATAACATCCATAATGACTATCCACTAGCGCCAGAGACGATGAAGATTCCAGAAGCATGGTTAAGTGACTATGAGGGTACACTTGTGAACTAACTGGGGGTAGGTACACAGAGTGCAAGAAGCTAGTCCCAAACCTATGTAGAAAGGAGAAGTACGTCATTCACTATAGACAACTGAAACTATACCACTCACTGGGCATGCGGGTCACGAAGATCCACCGGACGATAAAGTTCAGACAAGAGGCATGGATGGCAACATACATCCAACTTAACACCGAGCTGCGGACAAAAGCCCCATCAGAGTTCGAAAAGGATTTCTTCAAACTGATGAACAATGCAGTCTTTGGAAAAACGATGGAAAACCTCAGTAAGAGAATCAGAGTCGACCTATTTCTAATCTCGGAGACTGATTGGATACGACGACTTATAGCTGATCCTGCATACTTATCACAGAATATTCAAAGGACATTCTTGTGGCAATACACTCGCTCAAGGTCATACTGAAACTGATTCGTCCGGTATACACCGGCCTAGCTGTTCTAGATGGATCCAGATGCAGGATGTATGATTTCTGGTACAATCATATTAAGGCGCAATATGGTGAGAAAGCGCAGCTGTGCTACACCGACAGCCTGATATTTCAGGTAGAGACAGAAGATGTATATGCGGACATGAAACAGAACTATGAGTGGTATGACTTCTCTGACTATCCTAAGGACCACCCGCTGTACTCTACAGTAAGCAAAAGAGTTCCTGGGAAGTTCAAGAACGAGTGCAACGGTAGACCTATCAGTGAGATTGTAGCTATATGTTCTAAGATGTACTCCTTTCAAGCCATGGGCATTCGCAGTAATAACGGGTGGGTGCCTTACCCCGAGGAATGCAAGTGAGCTCCGCAAAGCAAAGGGCGTTCAGAGGGTTGTAGTGAAAAAAGATCTCCGGCACAAACTCTGCAAGTAGTGTCTGGACGAACACAAGGAGATGCGACATACCTAGGTGGCTATCAGAAGTAAAAAAACACCAGATAGGGGTCTACGAGCAGGTGAAAACGTCACTCTCTCCGCTGGACACGAAAAACTGGATTCCTCCAGACGAGATTACAACACGGGTTATGGACACTATAGCATTGAGCAAGAACAGACTGCAGCACTAGATACATATGTCAATGAGCTCCTCACACTTTGGTGAGAATCTTATCCGGAGACAGTTCAATGTCATCAATAGCATACTTGTTCTTAGCTCGAAATTGTATAATGTCCCCGTATTGAGCTTCATTAGTGCTTACTAAGTCAGAAACAATCACACCAGTATATTTAATATTATAGAATTTACAGCCACACGGCAATGATTCCACACTTTGATCTCTACCCAAAACCGCTCCTTCCCATCACAAACTTCCACGGTGTCCCCAGGTCTTAATGCCTGAATATCACTATCAGATGGAGCCCAAAAATGTCTTAGATTCCGACGATGCTGCAGTTGTGCGTCTCTAGTTACATTCACTAACCTAATAATATATCAACGAGTTGTCCTCTTCAATTGTATATTTTTGGTTAGAAAGCCATCCGGAGGTAGCATTGTCTCTTCTGGGACAATCATAAGTTTCTTGTGCACGAACCCTCGTTGTTGACCATCTTCCAAATAGTATACCGCAGGCGCCCAGATTGTCGCACAACGTTACGTACAGAATGCGTGCTGAGTGACCACACATGGTCGGTAGCACGTCTTCGTCCACCTTCCAGCTCGCCCGGCTGATATTGGTAGCGAACCTGGGCATCAGACGGAATCAGCTTTTCCTCAAAGCCCACCGGACGACCGTGGACCACAGAGGAGGGATGCGCTGTAATCCGCTGCAGTTTGATAGCATTTCAATACCTGTACGGGATGTTTGTTGTTGTTGTAATAGTCCTTGTCTCGATTGGTCCGTTCGGGTGACTTTTTGTGCACGGTTTGAATGGCTTGATGAAATCGCATCTTTTTTGGAGATGCGGTTGGTCAAGTATGGAAGAATGCGTGTGCAATTGTTGCTAGGCGATTTGGTGCCGTAGAACGGACTAGCTCAATTCCCGTTAGTCTCGAGAATTTTGATAGCATCCACAGGCCGTTTGCCAGTCAGCCGTGTCGAGTCATTTTTGAGTGCCTTAACGACAGCTGGGAGCCGAGCCACCCACTCCGTTGATCGCGTCGAAGACCCCCGGACAGCAAGCAGCATTTCTTGAGCATACTGGTGGCCAAGGAGGTGTTCGGCCAGAGGATTGAACCTCTCCGTAATGGCCTGGTATCGGTGTATCTCAACACTGCCGCGTCTGATATGGACACCATGTTTCTCCAACAGCACTGAGACTTCGCCCATAAATTTTCGCCCTGGATCTACCATAAGCAGCTTAGTCCACATGAGAGGCCAGCACCTGAATATACGCGTCAGAGCTTCTGCGATGTTAGTGCTATTTTACTACTTGCGACATCGACAATGGTCAAACAGTATCTGTACGTTTTGTGCCCGACTTCATCATGCGGTAAAAAGAGGATATTAGCTTGATGCGTCTCGTTCGGCTCTGAGATATCAAATTTTGGTCTTGGTATGTGGCGAGGAGCCGGCAAGTAAATTTGCCATATAGCTTGGCGTTTTAACCAGTCTCGAGCCTTACTATTCGAAACTTTAGCAGCATCAGCGAGTTTGGTAATGGCAGAAACCCCCTTCCAGTTGCCTTGGCTCGAATAATAGACATCCGCGAGATTAGTTGATTTCGGTTTCATCGGCGATGTATTCTAGTAAACTGATTAGTCTCCAACAGGCTGAAACCACAGGTTCAGGAAGCTGACCAGTTGTTGTCCTGCAAAGGTACGTTTGTACGCAGTACCTCTCTAGCAAAGATGGCAATGGTTTCTTCGTCATCACGCCAGATAGGGAGACACTTACGAGCTCAGTATATATTAGATTCCCCTAATTCGAGACCAGCTTCAGTAAAGGTATGTTTCTGCCTTCGGAAAGCATAGCCGACTTCCAGTATCGCAAAATATAGTTCTTCGGTGAGACCCATTGATCGATTGGCCCGATATTATTCAGGCTAACACTTTAAAATACTTACAAATACTTTTATGCGACTAACCCAGTCACCACCATCCCTAGTATGAAGAAAGTTATTTCTCGTTCCTTCCACAGAAGCGTCGCTAGGAAGGTAGTAATCTGAGAGCGTTGTCTCGGGAGGGAGGGCATCTAACTTTTTGCCCCTGACCAATGTGTACTCTCGCATCGCCTGGTCAACGCCTTGAAAAGTATTCACGGCATGTTGTTGTCGGCGCAGTTCGTCATTAAGAAAATCTAAGCGTTCGGTCCTCTTTGAGCTCCACGCGGCTTGTGCGCTGTTCCAAGACCTCGTCGTGGCGTTTGCGTTCGGCATCTGCGTCTCCTTTTCCTAATGCCGAGAAAAGGTACCGAGAGCAAGAGAAAGCTAGAGCGTTGACGACGCTACCACCGATCACTAGTGCGACCGTAGCCATTATTTCATAATATTAGGAGGTATGATACCCTGCTTGATGAGTACGTCTCTGATAGCAAGAACAATCGAAACGTCTAATACCAGCATCCCTGCATCATAGACATCTGCATCGAGTTTGGGTAAGGCCGCCTTCTTGAAAATCATGTGGATGAGCTTTGCGCTACCTATGGTCAATCTTGCGACCACTGCGCCGTGGTAGAGATAGTTTACGATTTCCTTTCCGTCAATATATTGTGTAGTCATCTTGGATTATGGGTCTCTATCTATCTCTTATATTCGCTAATCTTAGCTAGTTGACTGTTTCGAAGCGTAAAACTCAGCTGTCTCATCTTCTAGAGCAGCCGTCTTCCCTATGAGTGCGTCTCGCGCCTTTTTCCCCAAACCAACGGGTTTCCCAGATTTTCTGCTCTCATTGGGTTTATCAATGTGTTTATCAATGTGTTTGTCAATTTCGCTAGCTATGAACACTCCTACTAACATGCTAGCTATGAACGGTCCTGCCAACACTGCGACGTGGGCGATACCGTTTACGATTTGCTTTCCGTCAATATTTTGTGTAGTCGTCTTGGATTATTGGTCTCTATCTATCTCTTCTATTCGCTGCAAGCTGTGTCGATGTGTTCCGCTCATCGCAGCTCTACTAGGGTCTACGGAACGTGCAGTCTGGGAAGCTACCACCTGTGTCGTCTCACGTTGCGGAGCTGGCGCTGGCTTGACCTGTTGCCTCGCCCGTGTGGCGTATGTATACCCAACGGTATCAAGTCCCAGACCTCCAAGGATCCAAGGAGTCATGTCAACGTTAGATTCACTGCGTGGTGGTCCACTCGTTACTGTCAGCACGTCCCGTGAGGGAGCCTCCGGCTGGACCATATCCTGGGAAATCTCGAGTTCCCTTTGCTCCTCCAGCAGCGCCAGACGCTGATTTACGTTAAAAAAACTGTTTTTTCCGCCTTTCTAGTCTCGGCCGATTTTTTTTTACCAGCTTTTACTTTGTTAGGGTCCTTGGCTCAGAAATCTTCTCCACCGCTGCTGTTAGTTGTTGTGTCTCCTCCATCGTCTTCTTCTCCAAATTTACAATGTTTAATAGTAGTTAAAGCAACTGATATCGGTGTTAGAAACAAGCCAAACCTGTGATAAAGACTGTCTGAATATGCATCAGTCCAAACTCAACAAGGGGATTGTTTTCGAGGTCTGATGTCAAGCTGCTCGGGTTGATCTTAGGCCGGTAATAGGCAGCGAGGTCACTGTACATAGTAAGGATCGCATGCCCCAGTGTTTTTACTATGCTGGCTCCAAAAATCATTCCGTAACTCACGTAAAGCTTAACGATTTCGGAATCAGGCAATTTATCAATCTGATCTAGAGAGACAACTCACCCAAGATAACGCTGCGACTGGCCACCAGCGACCACAGCGGCAATTCGTTCCCTCTTCTGGGCGACTTCGCCTGCGGTATCTCGCTGTGATGTTTCGCGGTTGGCAACACAGCTTCCAGCCGCCGCCTCCTCAAAAAGAAAAGTATCAATAGGTTGGTCTACCTCCATGTTACTTCTATAAAATATTAGTATTGGTTCTAAAAGCGTAGCTTTAAATAGTATAAGTTGGATTAATCGCAGAAATTCACACACAATCCACCCAAGCAGAAATAGTTCTAAACCTGTGGCAAGCAATACCATAACACATAATAATTCGTTGAGCATGGATGTTCACGATGTTACGAATTGTGTTAAAGATGTGGAGCATCGTGTTAATCATTATTGAGAAAAATTCATATTAGAGATCCGGAGGGCGTTTAACACGAGATGATATCGACGATCTAGTACCCTTATTAGGAATAAGATTTTACTACAAAGTCTAAAATGATGATATTGAGCAGGCAGCTTAGCAGTACTCCCCCTCAATGAGCAGTTTATAAGCAGGGGGCTGGTCGTTCTATAGTATTTCCGTGCTATGTTTATTAGCTCTTAGGAGCTTTCAACCACACCTCTCTCTTCACTAGTGGGGATTACGTCGTTCTCCTGAAGGCATTCTGAAAAAACTGTCTCGATCCTTACAGTGAAAAACTCCCACCCAGATTGTTTGCTCCCTGAAATCGGTGCACACAGCGTTGTATTTTTGAGTGAGTATCCAGACTGACTGCTTTGCGTGTCGCCCACAGAAGGCTAGCTTTGACAACATGTCCTTTTTATTGGTCATAGATTTCTTTGCCGCTAGATGGTAGAGAATGTACAAAGTGACCTTTGAATCGATGGTAACACCATCGAAGACAATCGTGTAGTTCCTCCCCTTGGTCACAGAGAAAAATCCTACGGTCGGACTAGATCCAGCTACGATTGCGATAGGCATCATTAAAGAGTCATGTCGGGCATAGGATCACGATGTATTTGAATACTCCTGTATAGGGCCATTTAAGGAGATCGAAAACGAACTTTGTTTTTCCGCACCCTTTTTTGCCGCATATCAGGGCATGGTGAGGGCCTTTCGGATAGGGCGGATCAGTAGGTAGCGCTAACGTATCGGCCATCTTTGATGTTGAGTTGTGCATCTTGCAGAATATACAAATATAGATTCAACACCCCGTTTGACTCTGCTTTCTTAGTAATCTGGATGGTTATGCCATCGGAAGCGTTTTCCACTCTGGGACCGGTTCGGTGGAGCTGAGCGTCGTCTGTCGTCCTTAGGTCGAGCCACAGAGTGTAATAGCATGTCAGAAAATCAGTAAATCTGTCAGAAAATCAGAAAATCTGCCAGGCTTACATCCTTGATAACTGCGGCTGTCTCTGCGTGCTGTTTACACCCCGATAGGAAATAACTTTCTGGCCTCGTCCCAGAGCTGGTATGGCTTGAGCCCTTGGGAGTAGAGCTGGTTCGAGACTCCCTCGATGCATATTTCAACTTTCTAGATTTTTGGATCGTAAAAGTATTCTGTGTCGCGGGCGTATGGTTTCGCCTTAGAGGCATCCTCGAAGAGCATAAGGATCCCTTTCATGCTGCGTGCGGGCATGTTAATTTTGATATTCCACAGGGTGTCCTTTCTTGTTTAGGACTACTTTTCGGTGACGAGGGATGCGGTCGTAGTAGATCACGACTCCATTAACATACTGGCTGCGAACCAGCCGGGCTACCTCTGAGTGTGTGACCTGATCGAACTCCAGCGAGATGTTAACAACTATGTATCTGGCTGACGTGTCATCTGTGGCCAAGACCAGGCGGCTGTAGTCGTTAAACGTTAGCTCATACTCTAGCCTGTCATGGAGGGCGCTCTGATAGTAAGGCATGTGGCTCTCTAGCAACTTGTGGTCGAGGGGAATGTAGTACCGCTTGCCATACGTATCCGCGATCGCCTGGTCATCAGCCTTTGTAGAATCAGCGGCGCCAGACCCGAGACGCAGCTTTGTGACGTTCATATTGTCTGAGCTGTCGATGCCTCGATATTGCGACTGATTTCGCTCCGGTAAGGCCTTTCAGAGGTCAGTATAGCAATGATAGACGTCGCTGTCCTCGATAATCAGTATCTCATTTCCGCTAACTCGCATCGTCAACTTCTTCACGAGCGCGCGCCCTAAGTTCTGCACGACGGTGCGATGTGCGTCGGTACTGGTCGTGGAAATCGTAAAGGCCAGGCTCGTGGTTCCCGGAACGATGACATCCTCGGGCCGAGGTTGGAGAACCAAACGAGAAGCTGCTGGTTCTGGTCGATCTAGTGGATTGTGTGTGTGGTGACGCCCCTGAATCGTATTGGACATGCAGCGAAGTCTACCCACACCCATATACACATTGTATACCGACTGCACCCTGTAATGATAAAACACAGAAGTAAACAAAATAATACATCATCATTCTGATCAAGAATGGAGGAATCCCCTAGTGCTCAAGTGCAGTCCACCTGACTATCACTTGTGTGTGTGTGTGTGCATACGAGTCTCATGACATGAGACCCGTTGCTATGTGACGTAGCTTGCTTGGATACGGGTCATGTTTTTTTTGGGGGGGGGGGGGCGAAAAAAGAGCTGGCTGGGAGGTTTTATTATTTATTTTATTTTTTTATTTTATATTCCCCCCCCCCCCTTTCTAATGGGCCAGCGCTGGAAGCCTCAGCCATAGTCGAGTTGAAACTGTCGAGATGCCAATTTTCATCTCTCATATTCTCCATCTCAACCCAAGCCTTGTAGCAGTTCCAACTCTTTTGTAAATCCTCAAGAGCGGCGCAAGATCGTGGGTATTTGGGTCGAACACCATAAACGATCTCGAACAGCTCTCGTAATTCTTGGGCTCTATGGTAATGCGTCATGGTGTGACAATGCCTCAACAAAATAACTTGAGATGTGTTGAATCTCCCCCCCCCCCAGTGCTCTCTAATTTGGAAACAATCCTCTACTTATGCGAACAAACTGCGCTATACGAACACGGCAATTCTGCGATAGCGTTTCCCAATGCGCAAAGTATGCTCAAAGTCCTCAGCGATGTACACATAAGGCATACCACGACCGTCTTCAATTCCTCGAATAATGGCTGCTCTTCGCTCTGAGAGAGGTATAGTAGCAATACCGTATTCGAGTTCATTCTGTATTTGCTGGAGAGGTAATACCGCCATATTATGGTGAGCAACTTCCTTCTTAAATGTTCTATCGCGATGGTGTCTATATCCAAAAGCTCTACACTCCTCTCATGACACCTATATCCAATGATATATATACTCCTCTAACATGTGGAGCGTGACAGGTTGGCCGGTATACACCATAGGTGATCTAAGAGGGGCCCGGCCGCTGCGAGTATATTGCTTTAAGCTGGTGTCTCTTCTTTCTATAGTTTGTGAATTATTGTGACAACTTTGTGATAGCATAACCAAAAATTAAAAAAAAAAAAAAAATTTGGATCCTCGCTCACGCTTTCTTTATAAAAGGGATGTCACGCTCTGTCATTTGCCATTTTTGTACGAATAACGTGCCTTTGAAATGACGGAGCGCTTGACTGTCATACTGCGCAAACAAACGTAAATGAGTTAAATATAGCAAATTGCAAATCTACTCCACTTAACAAATCATGCATTTTTCTGTGTCTTGTTACGAGCAATTTATGAGCTAAATGGGAGAAGCACTTGAGTTATGCTTAGCATCTCGTGGCCCATGGATGACATTTGGCACGCTGATTATTAATTTCAGTGATTAATCAGTTAATCAGTTGTCTAGGTCATAAGCGCCCCATTCGTGACACAGACGTACGATTCTCTCATGATATGTGAGGGCGGCAGCACGAATAGCCCCGTTGAAATCAGTAGCGCCCCATTCCCGACACATATGTAAGCTGCTTTCATGGCCTCCGAGGGCGGTATCACGCATACCCCTGTTTAAATCAGTAGTGCACCATTCACGGCACAGACGCATAATGTTCTCATAAGCTCCGAGGGCGGCATTACCCATAACCCAGTTGAAGTCATTAGCACCCCATTCCCGGCACTGGCGTACGATATTCTCTTGGCCTCCGTGGGCGACATAACACAAAGCGCTGTTGAAATCAGTAGCGCCCCATTCCCGACACAGACGTACAATGTTCTCACGACCTCCGAGGGCAGCATCACACATATCCCCGTTGAAATGATCTGCGCCACATTCACAGAATAAATACACGAGCTCAATATGGCATTGGAGAGCTGCCTTATATAAGGCCTCATTGGGATGCATTTTCAAATTATCAACTATAATTTGGCCATCCCTGAGATGGATAGGACCTAGGCTAGGCCACCATAACCCCAAAATGGACAGCTGGTGTTGTCGCAAGCAGGGTGGGAACACAGCAACTTGCGCTGCTTGCATTCGAAACCGAGATTACTACGTGTGAGGGGGTGCCATCTATACCCTGCGAAACGATATATCCAATGGACTACACATCTCTCTAAAAGATTGCGGGACCCTAAGCGTAAAATGAAACAATGTATGCTTTTGTGGTGAAAAAAGAGCTGAATCGACTGAAATATCGCAGGGCAACCGCTTGGGGGGGGTGGCAGGGGCCCTCGGCAAAAATGAAACAATGTATGTTTCTTCCTCTGTCGAGGTGGGGCGATGAAAGAGCTGGCTGGGAGGTTTTATCAACTGGAAGCGGGGTGAGAAAGAGGGGTGTGACGCCAAAGTGGCCTATTGAATCTATTGGATGTGTTGACATGAGAAGGTGGGGTCGCTGTCCCTCAATTACATCCATACTTTGCTTAGTCTTGTATGACCGTCCTAGTAGAACATGGCGTTAAAAATCGGATATGACCCTCAAGCTCTCACTGACCCTCAAGTCCTCACCGAAAAACATTGTCTGACTCTTTGTTTTCTGACTTGTAAAATTGTTCTATAAAAGGCGTGTGTGTTTGTAAAAGTATATAATAAGGTATGTAATAAGAAGAGAAAATATAATGTAACAGTCTTTATTAATAGGGATGGATACTCAGTGGTCATCGAGGGTACCAAATGGGGTCAGGGGAAAACCAGTGATTCTGAATCGTAATAACGATCTGGCCTCTGAATTATCACTCGCAATATATATAACCAGTACAACAGATATATAGACCCAAAAAAAGACATTCTTATTTACAGAAAACACGGACAAAACAGAAAACGCACACGTAAACACTACAACAGTTAGTAGAGACATACATATTGACAGAAATATAAACAGAAAAAATAAAGATACTGTTAACGAAAAAAAAACCAATTAAACCACAGATGAAGCAATAACAGAAAAACATTGACATAGAACACATACATTGTAACGACAAAAAATAACATAAAATACAAACATTAAACCACAGACAAATCATTGACATAAAACATACAAGGGTAATGTAATCTGTTATTATATCTATTGAATATCTAGTAATGGCACACCGTATTTTTAAGTGCGTCGAACAATAATATGTAAACAACATAAAAAATCACAGTCAAACATGTCATTATACATATGTAATACATATAATATGTAAAAATCAACGAACACACATAAAAATGAGTAGTATTACTGCAATGAAAATGATACCACCCCCCTATCTCACCCACCATAAAACAATTTGAGCTCCCCAGGCCCCCCCCCCCCCAATCGTGGAGTTCCCCCGTTTTGGATCTTTTTTAGCCATGATCGAATATATCATGAATTGTGAGACCCATAGATTGAGTGGCCTGGGGCACTCAAATCGTTTCAGGGAGGATGAACTAGGGGAGGGTAGCATCATTTTCATTCCAGTAATACTACTCCCAGGGGTCAGTTCGTGCGAGGGGTGCCCCGAAATTTTAGACCACTGAAGCGCTTTGAGTGCCCCAGGCCCATCAATCTTGCGACCTATTTTAGAGCCCTTTGTTATCGAAAGTTAGAGATGTGTCGACCTCTATAATATATATATAAATATATATATATAACAGAAAATGATATACGAGCTCATGTTTATGATCAACGTTGCGCCGTCATAATTTCAGTCGTCGATTTAATCCGGTTGTTGAGCCGGTTTATCTCGATCCCGTTTAACAAGATGAATAAGAACAAGCAATTAGAGAAAAAGGGGATCCACTACATATAAGGTTGGATAAGATACCTACTGTTTCCGAGTTACGAGCTCAGGCAAAGGCTATGGGTTGCGAGGCTACGCAAATATGCCAACAGTGGCTCTGACTTATTGTCAACGCAGGCCACCGCTAGGCAGTATCTGGAGGCAAAAGAGGCTGGATATAGATCAAATAGAGCGCCCTAACACGAAATGGGCCTTTACTGGGTTTGTGCAAGTGGAGGTCAAGGCCATTCTGGCCAATCAGCCACTTCTAGGCCATGGTGTACTGCCAGCCTGGTTGCACATGAAAGGCCTCTATGCATTGGATACATACGATGATACCTATGTTTATTCCGCTGTATAGCTATGCATCAAGGAGCCGGTCAGACCGCTGTACAGAAAAAGCTGAAGAGTTAGCAATCGCGTACTGGGTGTTTAAAGCGGCTAACCTTAAAGACTACCCAATAGTCCTTTTTGAAAAACTGAAAAAAGCTCGAGAAGACCTTCAAACTGGGCATTCGTGTGTACGAACCAAGTGAGGATGGTGTCTGGAAACTTATAAAACAACCGCCACCATTTTAACAGTTCTCTGCATGACCATTTCGACTCTAGTCTTAGCCATCACTGGTGGTGGTACAGCTATCACTACTCCTCCGCCAGCACCTGCGGACACGGGTGGCATAACGGAGTTGGTGAAGCAGCGTTTGCAGGATGTTGGGCGAGTACTCGTCAAGCTCGCGGATAAGGCTGCCGCTGCGCTTCCATGAATCATAGGCAGTATTGCATCGTGGCTCCTCTCCACAGTGCAGAAAGTGGTGGGATGGCTCGCTGAAAATCTCTGGGCACTTATCGTAGGCGTTGCAGGATTTTTATATCTAACAGCTACGGGTTACCTCACGGTACGTGCGCTAGAGCCACCAAAGAAAGAATAAACCTGCAACGTGTAATGCTTTTTTTCATCCTGATGTTGATTCGCAACAGCCTCTTAGGCGACGGATGTGATGGCAACCGGAGCCTTCAGCTCGGGAGGTTGTGGTTCGTGATGGACAGGTATTTGTTCACCGGTGGTACTGGAGCATCATTTACCTCATTAAATCTATCTTCATGCTCGTAGTTGCGATTTTAATTTCGTTGTTGTAGCCCCTGAACCTGCCGGATATGGAGAAGCATGTTAATGGGAGCCATATACAGCCCGACCCCAAAAATCAAGTCCAGCTTGGAACTCGCATACTGAAATGTGTCCTGGTATCGGCGGATGGCTTCTGGTAGATCACCATGCCTTGTAATAGCGTCTTCTAGGTTGGTCAGGAACTGAAGTTGGGCATCAAACGCCGTACCATTACCAATAATAGGCGTTCGAGTCTGGCCCTGGGCTCCCATGATTGCCCATACGTACGTGCGGATTGAGTCGTTCAGTCTCCCTTCGCCCGCTTGTGTGAAGCCTTCGCCATTATCTAAGATGAACGCAGTCCATGATGTGCCAAAACCTGCTATGTCGTCCTGGGAGATTAAATTGATATGGTGTGTAACAGTGTGAGGCCCACTGCTCCTTGAGCCCCCCAACGGTTCGTACAGTGTGATCCCCACTGTTCCCTTGAGCCCAACGGTTCCATGAGAAGAAAACCGTTGCGAAGAAAATAATTGAGTAAACGACGTTCTCAAGTCTAGCATGAGCAGTTACGCTAGTGGGAAAATGCAATTAGCGTCAAAGCTTCTCGTTGAGAATAATCCCCAGAGCCTGTTGTATAACTGGTAAGGAAAATGAGCGATACAAAGTAACAGATGGAAAGACTCTTGTCAACACATGGCGGCTCACTTGAAGAATGCCCCGTTCGGTTAAGACCAGGTGGTATAATTTAGGCTAGACGATCTCACAGTATTCGACCATTTAGAGAGAGTACTAAGGGCAAGGTTTCAACTGAATTGGCTGTGTTCTCACGGAAGATATAGCTAGAGGACAACTAACTGTCCGCTATCGAGAAACTGCTAAATTGATCCCTAGAGCTATGGACAGGTGTTTCCCAAGGAAGCAGTGTTATATTACGTGTTAATTTGAATATATATCCGAACCAAGTGTAACAGTTAATTGGAGGGTCTAGACATTAGAATGGCGAAAAGGGACCAGTGGTCAGCATGTCGTTATGTAAAGTGTTAACGGTCACATAAAATTGGAGTTGATGAACTTGAAATTGGGTGTCAGTTAGTAAAAACCTAAGGATTTTACGATACACCGAAGGGGTATCCTAGTGTAGTTGACAGGTCATAGCATTGGTATGGAGGAGGATAGGGGATATGCTTGAGACAGACGAATGAGAGACTGTGTTACAAGTAGATAGTGGTGAATCTATCTACCTATGATGGAAAATGGAAGGAGCCATATTCCCAGATCAAATAAGATGTGTTTGTATGACGAAGGGGGGAGGGGGGGGGGACTGATTTCGACTTCTGGACGGGCTGGACTTCGCAGAGATCAGAGTCGAGTCGAAATCGAGTGAGGATCCACTGCTCGGAGCCAGGGGTAGGACATTCGGTCCTGGGCTGAGAGCATTCCAAAGCAGCACATTCGGTGTTGAGCTGTCTGACGGCGGGGATAGATAGAGAGCAAGCAATTGCCCTCACTCAGAGAGAAGAATTGAGAACTCCGAGTTCTTAGTAGTTCAAGGTAACACGTCAACTTTCTGAAAGTTGAGACACTTAGCTGAAGGAATATTACTGAAGTCGAGATAAGTAGCAGAAATAGATATTACTAGATAATTCGAGAAATAAAGTCGCCAAAGTTGAATTACGTGATCCAGAATATTGGATAGTATATTCCTGATGTTGTAACTAGATGTTCTGAAGTGTAGAACCAGTTAATAAAGTTTTATATATTGTAGAAGATTTGGAGTTTGCATTGAGATAGTTCAGTTTGTGTAATAGTTTATAGAAACGCTGCCATCATCATCCTATACCTGGAGAAGCACAATATTTACTTGGCTGTCGTACGGAATAACGTGCTGCAATAACATTGCAGCCTTCTCCTTCCCTGTCATAACTGTTGACATAGGAACCAGATCCTGACCACGGCACCAGAGAACGGAACATCATTGTTCTGGTAGATCATCATTGTACCTATTCTGATCAGATAGTACTCCTCACAACTTACTTCCGTCACACTTTATTGTGACACTACGTTCGTCAATAGCGTACCGTTACAGGTGGACGTTGAACGATATCGGTTCTGTGAACGATTGGCGCGGTGCAACATGGGCCACGGTGTCTCTGTTATAAGTGTCATCTCGCAATATATAATACCCATTCTTTAACCACCTGTCCAAAGTCAGGTGCCCGCTGTCCGCTGAGTGCGATACACATCGCTTACGTAGATATAAACAGAGCCCAGCCCATTATATTTTGATTGCTGACACTTTGAACTCGTTACATATGCGCTCATACGCTCTGCGGTCGTAGCTGTTCTCAATACCATTCCATGCTTGGTCCTGCGCGCAGCTCGAAAAGGAGGCGTCGGGTCGTGTAATAGAAGTGGAATCCCAATAGAATTAGAAGAAGTAGAATTCCAATACTAGTAGGCCGGGACTAGTCATGTGTTCGACGGAGACTCCACAACTATTGCTTGCAGCCCAAACAGCAAAGATTGCATAGGCTGACTGTTCCACATGTCGACGGTGTGTTGATTGTCCAAATGCGGCAGCCTGTACTTGTCGAGGAAACTCGGTACTCGTGCGGTAAATGTACCACTAGTATTGACTACGATATCAAGGGGGCTAGCGAGCGATAGTTTAGCTGGAGTTCCAGCGGCGTAGACTGCCCCGGTCCGGTAGGCGATGTCCTTGTTAAAGGTGTAGGCATCAATATCAATACGATGTTCATAACGCTTTTCAACGTCTATAGAGCTCAACCCGATCTTGGACAACCGTGAGGACTGTATGGAGGTTGCCCTCAGTGAGATTCTGTATTATCCAGCGTGGGTAAACATAGCGGAGTCGCTAGGTAACAACATGTTCCACTATGGGTGTGCCAAACAAGAGGTTAAGATTCCTGGGGGATATTGGGATGTCTGTACACTGAACAAAGAGGTTTTCACTACCCTCGGGTTGGCACTGAGTATTAATCCGGCAACAGCGCTGATCTCCATTAGTGGCATAAAAGAGTATCGAGACATGGGCAGCGTAGGCTGCAGTTTTGGTTTCGTAAACATGAAGCCCGAAGTTGTGAACGGTCGGGTGGTTGCAGAAGTATTCCCTCGTCTCAGTATGCATAAGGAGCTCTACATGCATATGAACGGGCTGTCAACCTGTGAGAATAGACACAACAGTTTACCTTCGACGCTGCTGCGGGCGATCTCTGTGGGTCAAGAGGAGTGTAGCGGAGGTCGGCAGGTCACTTTCGCGACTCCGCACTTCAAGCTTCTGGAAACCGGGACACATTCATCAATTAGTGTCTCGCCCCATGCTGAAGATGGTAGCGTGGTACAACTTGCATATTTGTTAAGTATACAACTTGTTTAGTTCTAGAGGTTCGTAGAAATTCCTCTAAACTATATGGATCCTGAAGGGCCTGGGCGTCATGCACCTAGACCGTTTTTCTACGCTTACTCTCTCCTATCTCGAAGATACGGTGGGTGTCCGAGAGCCGGGGGATAAACACAAGACATATGGTTTCAAAATAGACGACAAAGGTTACTACTCTAGAGTACCAATCTACCACCCTGATGATGATGACTGGGACATTCAGCTCGAGATGTGGCGTTCGGTCGCCTACTTGGAGCATAATCAAAT
The DNA here is from genome assembly GCA_034231615.1 of Meghimatium bilineatum. NCBI lineage: Eukaryota > Metazoa > Mollusca > Gastropoda > Stylommatophora > Philomycidae > Meghimatium > Meghimatium bilineatum. Next base: position 46,639,326 of record CM067304.1, read on the forward strand.
GTTTGTGCGGCTGGATAACTTCGGCAAATGCATCGTCTCGTACCACGCATGCAAAACAGTAATGCGAAACAACCAACCCCCAGTAGAGACTTGCCAATCATTCTTGAACGTCTTAAGCCCCCCAAGCTCTCGTCTATGGTGTGCAGGCGACAGAGATCAAAGCTCGGATAAAATTCTGCATTAAGGCTTTTCCTTAGTTTAATTCCGATCTTGTGCACCTCGCCAAACTGCCGCCAGGGTTGACCATATACCTTGAGCTGGTCACCGGCGCCACTGCTCAAGCAGAGACGCTTTTAGTACTTTTAGACGTCTCTCTCAAATAGACTCATGGCCGGTCTTAGGCCAGTGCAACCTATGCGGCCGCAGTGGGCACCGCACTTCATAGGCCCATAAATTCATATTAGAATTTATTTTATTATCCTCTTTCCTACCCAGACTGGGCCCCGCGCAATCCGTTTCGCATTGGGCCCCGCATTTGTTAGGGCCGGCCCTGAATGGATCGCAGCTGGTAAACCCCGCCATTTTGCGCTGGTCATTACTTCTGGGACGGATGGGAAATGGGCGGGGCGCACCTCAGCTCAGTATGTGATAATCGAGCTAAAAGATGTCGGGGTGGATTAGCTTATTTTTGGTACGAGTATTTTTGGTACTTATAATTTGTCCGCCTTCTGTTCACGACTGACCCAGTCAGCGACTATCGCATCGATATGATTGCGCTCACAATGCAGCAACAGCTGTATCCTAGCTTGGATCAGAGTTTCCGCCTCGCGTGGATAAGCAAGATTGATAATTTCCTGATCAAAGAAGTTGAGGAAAGACGAAAATACAATAGAAATATCAGCGTGCTATTATTATTATTAACGGGCTACGCCCTGGTGCTGGTGTTGCAGCTCTAGGCATGGACACGGTCGGACTTGGCCTAATGGAAACTGGGGTATGGGTTATTCCGGGGTTAGCGCTCTCCGCAGTGGGGGCTGCGGCGGGCTTTGTCATCCTGGTGTGTGACAGGGTTCAACGTAGATGTGCAACCAAGCTAGAAAAGCACGCAGCTATTAGTCAAACTGCGAGAACAAAACTTATTTTATCTGCTGGTTTCCAAGGTGTTGACCGACTCTACAGTCTCCGAAGAAGAATTTAAAACCATATTGGACGAGCTTAACCAGTACCGAGATATGAAAGAAGAACTTCGATCTAGGGCAAAAAAATAATGGCTAGAAAAAGGGAGAGCCAAATTTGTGAAAAAAATGCCTAGTGCTGTTACAAAGTAGCAATAAATTGTGTGTACGGTGACGTCCCTGAGTCGCGTTGGACATACAGCGAATCCTCTGAATACCCACACCTATATACACATTGTACGCAGACTGCACCGCCATCAAACTAAACTACGCTATTTCGTGAGTTAAACGTTCTCAAGTGGGTAATACCTGTACTAAAAATAACGTAAAATATTTGTTCAACCTGATCTAATAACAATAGAACTTTCCGTGCACGAAACGGACTCATCGGGCATCTACAAACTTACACAACAAATTAGATAATTACCAATTTTAATTCCTCACCCCTCCCCATCGCATTTAATGTTTTTCATGCCATGCTCATATTCGCTTGCGAAGGAGGAATTTCATCATCATCACCAGTTCTAAAAATAACACATTGGGAGACACTTTTTAAAAAAAACCGTCTAATGGTAACTTCCGTCTCACTTTTCCGTCTTAAACATTCCTAAACGTCCTACGTTTAACTTTTCGTCATACGATTTTCTTTTCGTCTTACGATTTGCTTTTCGTCTTACGATTTGCTTTCGCAATGAAAATCTGGGTCATCAACTTCCGATTGTAAATAATCGAGGGGAGCCGAGTTGTTTTATTGGTATCATCGCTTATAAATTTTGTAAGGCCCCATTAGACATAAGGCTTAAGCTTTGTATACACAAGTATGCTGCCTTCGTTCTTTTGGGAAGCATTGACCGGCCCAGCGGTGGCTTTCCACGTCCGTCTTATTAGTGGAGGCCTTTTTGAGATAGGTCGGCTTCAGCGCCAACAAAGGGATTTGCAGGACACCTTAACAGGCTTGGGCCTCAGCTAATGGCTTTAGAAGAGTCTAAAAAAGAGGATGCTCAACCATATGAGATCATGGATATACACAAGAAGTGTGTTTGCTATTCTTAAACAATAGACGCTCTAGTTTCGGGAATCCGACGTAATGACGCTCAGCTAATGATTTTAGAAGAGTCTAAAAAAGAAGATGCTCAACGGTGTGAGACCACGACAAATGGTTGTTAGTAAGTTGGCTGCCGACTGCACCGCCACCAAACTAGACTACGTTATTTAAAGCTATGATATATCGTAGACATGTTTTACACAAAAATTACGACTACTTGACATTGCCACTCACTTGAGTAATAATTGGTCATATTTATGAGCTGGACCGATAGCAATTCAGTCAACGACCTTGACACCAACTTCCGTCACTTTTCCGTTACCGTGACAAGAATTTATGAGCGTGACAAAAATTTGCGAGCGTGACAGAAATGAGCGAGCGGGACTGTAAAAGCAATCACAGCAAATGAGTTGCGAAGATTATTTGACCCACAAAATAATTTTTTGTCACAGTCGACAGAAAAAATGTGCCGCACGAGCCACGTACAGTGATTCTTTCCTGGTGCCATATATATATATATATATATATATATATATATAAGTCGACACTTCTCTAACATTCGATAACAAAGGGGTCTAAAATAGGTCACAAGATTGAGGGGCCTGGTGCGCTCAAAGTGTTGTAGGGGTCTAAAACTTCGGGGCACCCCTCGCACGAACCGACCCCTGGAAGTAGTATTACTGGAATGAAAATGATACTACCATCCCCTAGCTCACCCTCCCTTAAACGATTTCAGCGTCCAGGCCACACAATCTGTCGGTCTCCCAATACATGATACATTCGATAACAAAGGGGGCTAAAAAAGATCCAAAACGGGGGAGCTCCAAGATTGCGGGACCTGGGGAGCTCAAATTGTTTCAGGGAGGATGAGATGGGGGGGGGGGTTGTATCATTTTCATTCCAGTAATACTACTAAAGGAATATTTAATAAGTTTAAATACATATAATTATTATACATTATAGGCAATAAATACGGTTATATAGGCAAGAAACATACAAATAGCTAACAGAATGGCAACAGTGGCGATTGCAAAGCACAAAACCTGGATAAAGAAAGCTGATATAGAAATTCAAATCAGCTAGTGCATTTTTAAAAAGCAGATGTGTAACTTTCCGTCATAATAACTATACATCAGTGCCTACCAGCGATAATAGCAAGATAGGTCAGTTATAGCGGCCGACCAGAAGTGCTATTTATGACGACGTATAATCTAACGATACAAGAATAGGAATGGCTAAAAGTACTTTCAATGGCATAAAGGTAATATTAACATCTAAATAAATTACAAACATGTTAAAAATGAGAATTATAAAATGCTACATTTATTCTATATTAATGTATGGCTCAGAAACATGGACACTAAACAAAAACAATTAGAAGACAGAATTAATGCATGTGAGGTGTTTAAGGGAAATAAAGTCAGGCATATAAAACATTTTCTACACATTAAAAGACAGGACACTTTGCTGAAGACCTTACTTGAGGGTAAAGTCGAAGATACAGGTAGAGATACATGTGGGAGAGTAGCACTTCAAGATGGACAGGTTACAGTCTAGTAGAGTGCACCACCAAAATAAGAGACAGGGGATGCTGGAGGTTTGTTGCAGCCAACCTTCTTTGCGGAGACGGTACTTGATGATGACAATGAACTATGTATTACTATAAATAGTTATTTGGTCTTTAGTGGTATTCCTACTATCAGATGCCGCGTTGTGTTGTTGTCCAGTGGTTCTCAGCGGAGGGCTCCGTAGGAACATGAATATACATTGTGACGTTGGGGGTATTCCAGACCAGCTATTAGTTCGCTTATTGGCTTAACAATTCTATGCTTGTTGTTGCTTTAAGTTTGGTTGTCCGTTGTAGGAGTTGTACTCAATAAAACGTAGGTGTTAGTACGAATGTAGTCTCAGTTTTGAAGTTTAATGTTTATGTTCTTTGTATTGTGTTTTGTTAATATGATTTGTATCAGTTGTTCGTTTTGATATTTATGTAAAGTTTGAATTTTCTGACTTGAAATGTTTAGTTTTCTGTTTTGATAGATATTAAAGTTCATGTCGTCGTGGTGTGGAAAGGTTTTCAATGTTGTTAATATGCTTTGTATCAGTTCTTTGTTTTGATGTGTGTGCTAAGTTTGATTTGTCAGACTTGAAATTTATGGTCTTTGTTTTAAATGTTTCTATCTTCGATTTTATGTTTTCGTTGGCGTTGTCCGGTTGGTGTTTGTTAGTGTGTTGTAATTGTTATGAGAAATGTGGGTTTTACCTTTCGTTGTGAAGTTTCTATTCTTTGATTTAAATGTTTCTGTCTTGGATTTGTGTGTGTGTGTGTATGTTGTGCAGTTTGATGTTTGTAGGAAGTTTTATTTGTTTGACTGGATATGTCAAGTTTCTTGTTTGTGCTAAATCTGCTTTCTCTGATCTTTATTTTGTGTTCAGTTTTATGTGGTTGGTCGATATACATTTCAATTGTCTGGATGTACATGTGTATTGTTTCTTGTTTATATGCTTTGTATGTTTGTTTGTATGTTTAATCTTTATTTCGTGTTTTAGTTGTATGTTTTGTGTTTGAGTTGAATGTTTTAATGACATCATGATGCTGATGTTATGCACAGTTTCAGTTGTTCCATTACTAGAATAAGAAAGTTTGGTTTGAAATGTGGTGTCGCTAGGAAGGAGCGGTTTCGTGGGCAAGAAAGAATGATGGTCAATCAACGACGTACTGGGACCGTCAGTCTACGAGCAATGGCGGCTACACTCAAGGAGAGATTTGAGCACCTATGCACTTGTCTGGAGTGCAGTGACGATGATCCACCGACTAACTAACTAGTTGTATGTGGGATAAATGTTTCAATGTAGGGTAACTATCTGCTCATATAAGCTTTGGGGCTTCTTCTTTTTTCTTTTTCTCGTATTTTTTTCTTGCTGTATTGGCCTTTTTCTCTCCATCTTTCTCTATCGTACCATCCTATTTTGGTCTCCTAATACGATTGTTTGCTAATACCCATTGCATGTGGCTACTTTTGAGGTAAGTATCTTAATTTATCCTTATTTATCTTATTTTACTTGCTACCACACCATATCTATTTTCACTCCTCACCTACTTCTGTGCACTTTCCCCTCCTCACTTCTTCTGCTCAACTCTCTTCCTCCCTGCTATGCTGCTCCATCTTTGATTCCTCCGCTATCTATTCGCTATCTCTCCTTTTCTTTCCTCGCTATCATAACCACGTTTGTCTCCATGTAATATTCTTTGTACTGCTGCCTTTCGTTTGTCCTGATGAAGGTTTTTTAGTCGAAACTTCATCTGTCTCCTTATCTCGTTGTTATGTTGTTTTATGTTTTATTTTGGTAACACATCTACCTATTTTTTTTTTTATATTGCTAGTTGTATGTAACTGATCGCTATGCTAGTATGAGTGCTGCGTGTTATTAGTTATTTGTTTTTATGGTTTTCTTGTATGTTGTAAATAATATGAGCAGTTTGTGTTTTGATATGTGTTGTGACGTTTCTGTTCTGTGTTTTGTATTTGCGACAACTGTTTGAATGACATTGTGAAGTTTGATGTTTATGTTAGGTTTGCCTTATATGTGTGATCTTTAGTGTTCAGTTTTATGTGGTTAATCGATATGCTTTTCAGTTGTCTGTATGTAGAAAAGTGTTGTGTCTTGTTATTATTATTTGTATGTTTGAGTTGTATGTTTGATATTTATTTGATGTTTCCGTTTTATGTTTTGTGTTTGAGTCGAATAGTATTGCGAAGTTTGATGTTTATGCTAAGTGTAGTTTGTATGCGCCTGGTCAATATGCTAGTATGAGTAGCGTTTGGTATTATCAGTTGTTTGGTTTAGTTTTATTCTTGTAATTGCATTGCGAAGTTTGTGTTGTGATAGGAGTTGTGAAAGTTCTTTTGTATTTGAGTTGAATGTTTGGCATTGTGAAGTTTGATGTTTATACAATTTACAACGTTTCGATTGTTTGTGGCTGTTTGATATTTGATGTTTAAGGTTCATATGACTTGTCTTTAAATAAGAAAAATGTTCTTGTTGTAGCTTAGTGTATAAAAAATACCATGCTGTTTACAGTATTCCAGCATTCCTTCTTCTAAATGTGACATAACGTTTGTATCTCTAGTTGTATTACTGCCACCGTCACAAAACTTGACACTTTTAGTTTTGTCACTGAGCAGACAATCTCTATAAATTGTTTTATGATAATTCCGTACTCACCTGGTCAGATTATATGGCTAGTCATGAATATCACTCTTGGTCGGTCACTATACACAGACCTATCCCGATATCAACTGGGAGACATTAATGTATAGTTATTATGACGTGAGGCGTCACATCTGTTCTTTGATTTATTAGCAGATCTGAATTTCCATATCATCTTTCTTTATCCAAGTATTGTGATTTGTGATCGCCACTGTTGCCACACTGTGAGTTATTTGCATGGTCATCACGATATAAACATTAGTAATTTTGTATGTTTCTTGCCTAGACAATCGTATCTATTGCCTATAATGTATAATAATGTAGTGTATTTAAACTGATTAAATATTGATATTTGTGTTTGTTGGTTGATTTTTACATAGTATATGTATTATATATGTATAATGCCAAGTTTGGCTATGACTTTTGATGTTTTTTTTTACATGTTATGTTTGTTTGACGCACTTAAAAATACGAGAAGGAGGTGCCATTTACTAGATATAGATAGATATAATGACTAGATTACATTACTCTTGTATTTTTTATGTCAATGATTCGTCGGTGGTTTAACGTGTGTATTTTATGCTATTATTTTATTGTTAACAATGTATGTGTTCTACGTCTGTGTTTTTATGTAATTGTTTCATCTGTGGATTAATGTATTTTGTTTACAAATTTTTTTTAAGTTAAGACACAGTTAACGGTTCATTCTCTCTCGTTATCTTTATTTTTCTATATTGGAATAATAATGGCATTCTCCCAGTTTTCAGGTACTAGTTTTTCTGCCCATGCTATACTGAATATTATTTTTAGTCATCATTTTCCAGTTTGATTGCATGCCAATCCAAATCAAGTAAAAAAAGACCAAAAATTTAAATATAGAAAAGCCACCTGGGATGCGTTAGCAACAGAACTCATGACAGTAGGTATAAACAACATTAATACAAACATTATAGAAGAATTTGCTGATGGTCTAATAATTGAACTACTCAAACTAGCTGTCAGACATATACCAAACGAGAACATGCCTGAGCATATCAAACCAGTCAATTTACCAAGATCAAATAAGCCAAAACCTAAAAGCCAAGTACCTTGGTGTAGCCCTAAACTAGATGAGCAGATTAAAATTATAGATAAAGCACTAAAACTGGTCAGAAATAGGAGAACAGAAGAAAATACACTTAACTATAAAGCAATAAGAAATCAAAGAAACCAATAAACGAAATATTGGAGAACATCTCTGTCCAAAATATCTGTCCAACTCTTAGCTTGAGAACGCCATCAACAGAAGTATGAAATAAACTGAAAGCAATTAGTAGGGTTAAATCTAAACGTAACATAATGCCAGCATTAAATAAAGCGCAAACTGATAAAGAGAAGGCCAATGCACTGACTGATTACTTCTACTCAGCGCTAATAACAATCTAAGCCAAAATGAGATCAATAGACGACAGATAATTCTACAACAACTAAACACTAAACCAATAAATAATATTCTCATCATATATTCACGCAGATAAAATAATAAAAGTACCACTGAAGCTGAAAGACAACAAAGGATTTATCAAATATATTATATAAACAGATAGACATTATGGAATATTTAAGGCAAGGATTCATACCGTATTTTTAAATGAAGCCATGAAATCAAGCAGATGAATTGAAGATTTGAGGAATCCTCATCGTGACAAAGCAGAAGAGAGTTTATCTTTTTTGGTTGTTGTTGTTCATGTTAAGCAGATGAGGTCAATTGTTTTTGTGTGTTTTTTTTCTCGTTAGTGTACGATACTCAGTAGTAGGAGATAATCAGTTAACAAAAACATTACTTTTTTTAGTCCCTTTATTCCAGCGCAGTTGAGGAATATTGCTTGGAGGGGAGACAGCATATGTTAGTTTTTTTGGGAAGGGGGGAGGGATAGTTAGTTGTTGGGGAGGGGGTCGGTGTCACAAGGGAATGATGTTAGAAATTTAGATTTTTGGGGGGAGGATATTTAGTTGTTTGGAGGGAGTATTTTTAAGGGACGCTTGGGGGTTTTAAGATTTGGATAGTGTAACTGATGTTTGGGAGGTGTTTATTATTGTTGCGACAACACTCTGCCAGAGTTTGCCTTACTTTTTAGCACTTTTAGTAAATAAGCTGTCGTCTACCTCGACTATCAATCATTCGCTTCCAATGCGTTTTCGTGACAGCTGTGTCACGCTGTAGACACAAACTTCACGTATAAATTCGTCCCATTCTTTAACATTCGGCTTGATAATCTGCAGCTTACTGCAAAACGATATACGGCATTTCAAAAGTCCATGCATAGACGAATCTGCATATTTTTCACTAGCGAAATCTTAGTGAATTGCAAACAGGTGCCAATCTTTACTTGCGTACGCTGGCGGTGTCAACTAATATTTCATTTCCACTTGATGCAACCATCACTATAGTAATTGGGTGATTGTGTCTGCATATCTTTTCTCGAACTAGCAGTATTCGAGTCTATAACAAATGTACATTAATTTTCTCTGTAGCTGGCAAGCTCAGTAAACAGAAATTTGCGATTGCATTAGACAAGTTGGTTAAGATTCGTGTAGTCTGCTAATGCTGTTACAAGCAAATATCAAGCAAACAAGCAAACCATGGCCCGAAAACCAATCTTCATTCAATCCTGCGATGTCTAACAGCAAAAACAGAAAAGACAATACATATAAAAGCACTTTATTTAATAAACTCTAAAGAATAATTCAACAATATGATCATGTTTGTAGAGGGATTTATCTTCTACTTCTTCTTCAGCGTTCATTCTCAAAATCCCGCTGGATCTCTCTTGTAGAGGACACAGGTCCTACAAGATTTCCAGCAGGATGTAGTCCAGAAAATGGAAATGCGTTGTGTCCCCGTTTTATTTGCGAATTTATCATCTATTGGGTGGTGGCTTTTAGGTTACAGATAAAAGTGGATTTGATATCACAACACATGCCATTTCATTCACTGATCATACAACATATGTCATTTCATTGTCAGATTACACAACACATGCCACTTCATTGTCAGATCATACAACATATGACAATTCATTGCCAGATTACACAACAAATGTCACTTCATTGCCAGATTACACAACACATGTAAATTCATTGTCAGATCACACAACATATGCTGCTTCAGAGTTCCACATCTGGCAAAAGAACTTTTGAATGAGTTTTACAACAAACACAGAATTTCAAACTATAGGGTATTGGTACGAAAAAATATAAATAACAGTATAGAAGACATTTTGAACGTCTGAACCTTGAGGTCCTTTTCAAGAAAATAAGAAAAAAACAGTCAAAAAATAATAAACACAGCAATTATAATTACACTATCGCAAAATATTAGACAGCAGACAATGAACATTAGGGACGTCCAAAGTAACAGTCACGTAACGTATGATGTTCGTCCGTCGTGATCGACGATGACCAAAAACTCAACCATAATAATAATAACAATAAATAATAAAATAATAAAGTTAATAGTGCGTTTTTAAATGACTAGCAAGTCCAATGCGCGCACAAAATGTTCTTTTACAGAATTGACAACAATAGAAGGTATCTGTGTGAGGTTGAGATGTTTTTTCTTTTCTACGTGTCCGCTTCTGTCTTGCAGTTTCTTGTCTGAATTCTTCTGCCGCTAGTGCTCCCGTTCTAATGCTGTAACGCCAAGCCGTTCTATCCTGAGCGAGGCTCTCCCAAGCGCCTACGTCAATGTTAAGATGTTTCAAGGATGACTTGAGCGTGTCTTTGAAACGCTTTTTCTGTCCACCAGCTTTTCGAAATCCTGCCTTGAGTTCTCCATAATATATTTGTTTTGGCAATCGCGAGTTCTCCATACGCACAAGATGGCCTGCCCAGCGTGCCTGCGCCTTCATAAGTATTGTGTGGATGCTTATTGAGGTTGATTTTTCCAAGACCTCGTAGTCTGGTACTTTGTCCCACCAATTGATGTTTAGTAATTTACGTAGGCAGGTAAGATGGAAATGATTTAACTTTCTTGCATGTCTAGCATACACTGTCCACGTTTCGCAGGCGTATAGTAAGGTTGGTATAACAGCAGCATGATATACTTGTAGTTTGGTGGTTGTTCTTATACCTCTTCTGTCCCATACATTTTTGCGTAATCCGCCAAATACAGCACTAGCTTTTGCCAGTCTCTTGTTAATTTCCACATCAATGTTGACATCGCGAGAGAGAGTGCTTCCAAGGTAAGTAAAATTGTCGACTACCTGCAGTTTTTCCTTATTGACGATGATGGAAGTAGCAGTATGTTGGCTATTTGATGTTGCTTGGTGCATGACTTCTGTTTTTTTGGTGTTAATAGTGAGACCAAAGTTGTTGCAGGCCTTTGAGAAGCGGTCTATGGTGCTCTGCATGTTTACGACAGAGTCAGCATACAATGCACAGTCGTCAGCATAAAGTAATTCTCTAACAGTACTAGATTTAGTTTTCCTGTTTGCTTTTAGACGACGTAAATTGAAAAGACCACCATCCGTTCTGTAATTGATCATTATGCCTGCTGTTTCATTACTATGGTGTGTTTCCGTTAACATGGCTGTAAATAACAGGCTGAAAAGAGTAGGGGCCAGCACACATCCCTGCTTTACACCATTTGTGACAGGGAATGCAGGAGATACTCCTCCGTCGCAGATAACACTAGCCATCATACCGTCATGAAATTGTCGTATCACAGTGACAAGTTTTGGGGGGCATCCGAACTTTGTAAGCACCTTCCACAGTCCTTCTCTGTTAACGGTATCGAATGCTTTAGTTAAGTCCACAAATGTTGCTAAGAGTTCACTATGTTGCTCTTGTGACTTTTCCTGAATTTGTCGTGCAGAGAATATCATATCAACTGTACCACGACCTGCACGAAAACCGCACTGACTCTCTGGGAGTAGCTCGTTTAGTAGAGAATTATTTAATCTGTTGAGTATGACACGAGCGAGAATTTTACCAGCTATAGACAAAAGTGATATGCCCCTATGATTATCGCAAGACTGTTTGGTACCTTTGCCTTTATATAGGTGCACTATAGAAGCATCTTTTAGATCTTGAGGCAATGTACCTGAGTTCCAGAAAATACCAAAAATGTCAGTTAGTTTTTTAATCAGCAGTGGTCCGCCATTTTTATAAATTTCAGCAGGTAAGGCATCCAAACCTGGAGCTTTATCATTTGACATTTGTTTAATCGTTATAATAACCTCTTGACTGCTTGGAGGTATATCGAGTTCTTCTCTTATCCTAAGTTGTGGTATTCTGTTTATGACTTCTTCATTTATTACTGATGGTTTGTTTAGGATTTCTTCAAAATGTTCAGCCCAACGATTTAAGATGTCATTTTTATCAGTGAGCACAATTTGAACGTCTGAACCTTGAGGTCCTTTTCAAGAAAATAAGAAAAAAACAGTCAAAAAATAATTGACACAAGCATTGTCACAGAGACAAGTATACAATAATCGTTAAAATGTAATATATATGAATGGTGATCACTCGCAGAATCTTAAACTCTCTCTATATAAAAACAGTTTTACAAATATCTACCTAGTCACATGAACTCTCACTAAATTATTGTAAAAATTTTCTAGATAAATATTTGTAAATTATAGCAGAAATAAGAGTTAGACAGTCAAGAATTTTAGGACACACGATAAGAGGATCAAAACTTGAACATTTAGTAACCACCAGGACGCATGCAGTTGATTTGTGGGACTCACTAATGGCCCACTAGACAAACCACTCATGTAACAGGAAACCTTAATAGATGACATGCCGTTATATTGAGGTTATCTTCCTATATGGCGACCATGCTAGTCACGATGTTTTTGTCTCACTGTTTATGTGATTCGAATTTCGTGGATTGTGCTAGATGTGTTGTTTAATTGTGTACTCAAGTGATAAATGGATATGTTTCCGTACTTTAATGTTGCTATTTGCAAGATTCGAGCGCTGACAAAGGAGAAACTTGATTTTTCCGTTATTGTCAGTCGGATACAAACATCTCATTTGGTGACCTATTCTCGCCGCTGGGGCGGGTTCACTGACCGTGTCAAAATGGTCTGCCCTATTTTTACACGGTGTCAACCTATTACAGTCGATGTGATATTGGGCGACACACTGTAGCTACTATGGACACTCACAGTGCTAAGAAATAGTCAACCTAGCATTGTTAACAAAGGCTTTGTCTACCTAGGCTTAAAAAGTCTGTTTGCGGCGAAATACTCGGAAGAAGTTGGCAGGTAACTCAACGGGTACATAGGCGCTAACAGCAGAGCTGTGTGGACAGCATAGGGCACAGTTAGACACATAGTACGCTCTGGCCATCCACTGCACCTGATTTTCTCCCAGTTGTCTCGACTTTGTCTTGCCACTGGACCAAGATAAAACTCAGGAGAGAGAGTGTGGTTGACGATTAGCGCAACTCTTCCACACTATAAACCAACTTCAGCGCTAGTCATTTCTCAACCCATTTATTTATTTATTAATTAAATATGAAGAGAACAAAGTGTGAATCAATCCTAGTTGGTTCATGGAATGTTCGGACACTTACGGATATCTCAGATGTAAACAGTGGTCTTGGAAAAATCAACTTCAATAAGCATCCACACAATACTTATGAAGGCGCAGGCACGCTGGGCAGGCCATCTTGTGCGTATGGAGAACACGCGATTGCCAAAACAAATATATTATGGAGAACTCAAGGCAGGATTTCGAAAAGCTGGTGGACAGAAAAAGCGTTTCAAAGACACGCTCAAGTCATCCTTGAAACATCTTAACATTGACGTAGGCGCTTGGGAGAGCTTCGATCAGGATAGAACGGCTTGGCGTTACATCATTAGAACGGGAGCACTAGCGGCAGAAGAATTCAGACAAGAAACTGCAAGACAGAAGCGGACACGTAGAAAAGAAAAAAACATCTCAACCTCACACAGATACCTTCTATTGTTGTCAATTCTGTAAAAGAACATTTTGTGCGCGCATTGGACTTGCTAGTCATTTAAAAACGCACTATTAACTTTATTATTTTATTATTTATTGTTATTATTATTATGGTTGAGTTTTTGGTCATCGTCGATCACGACGGACGAACATCATCATCATCATCATCTTCCTATAGAAGCTTCATGGCAAGTAATCTATACAATTATGCTTCTCGTGCCTTTATTTGTTGTTGCAACGTGTTTCATGCTTTGTTATTTGTATTTTTGTTGGACCCTTTGTGGTTGGGAGAAGTCAAATATATACTGCACAGCACTGGGGATGAGGAAACTGAAAGCACTATTTTTTACTGTGGCTGAGGCCCATCTTTGAGGTACAGTGACCAGGACAATCCTTGTGACTGGAACATTTGGTTGCATGCCTGGAGCAGTAGAGAATTTCGGCAAAACCAGTAGTCAATGTGTCGGGGAATGAGCACAGTGAACCCTTTCTTGGCTGCTGTGGCTGGAGCAGTGCATAGGTTGAAACCTAACTTCCTAGTGGTGTGATAGTTATTCTCCAGCTCTGTCCCGGTGTGGACCGAAAATTTACAGATTTTCCAGCAATGTAATGCAGTTTTAATGACATTGGGTTAAAGGGAATGAGTCCATAAACCGCTGGATCAGCAACCAACCAGCGAACCAGTAACCACTGGAATAATCAAGTGGAGAAGATACCGAGAAAGACAAAGAAAGAAATTGTTGGATGGGTTGTCACTGTTGTACGAGGAAATGTCACTAGCTGAACCTATTAACAACACATTAACAACACAAGCGTCAGACATTGTGGAGAAACATGATCTCCTATGCCACCTGGCATGACACTTGATTGATATAAATAATCTTGTAGATTTATACAAAGTATATTTTGCACGTTAAAGAAATAGTTTAAAGTATCCAGTAGTTTAGAGAAAAGCATGAATATATTGTTATTGATTTGTACATAATAATATACGTCTTTCTTTTTATATTACCCAAATCCAGAGTCGTGTACGAGGACCTCAATCAGTGCTCATTTCTTGTCCTGCATTTTAATGCTGTGGTTATAGCATTGTCGTATAATTACAAAACTGTAAGCTGTTTCTTATTGTATTAATATGTTTGTTTTTAGGAAATGCAACTTAAAACGAAACTGTGTGGCAGGGCAGGCCAGGCCTTTAGCCTAGATTGTCAGCTGACCTAGGTAGATTGTGAGCAGCGATATGCAGAATAGAACACAGCTCTGCTGATATGGCAGCTTTTCTGCAGCGTGCCTGTTCCAAGTGGATTGCTATTACCTTTCGGTTGGAGTTAAATATTAGAGTTAATGTTTAACATCACGCATTCACTACTGACATCACGCATTCACTACTGACATCACGCATTCACTGCTGACATCAAGCATTCACTACGGACATCAAGCATTCACTACTGACATCATGCATTCACTGCTGACATCACGCATTCACTACTGACATCACGCATTCACTACTGACATCACACATTCACTACTTACATCAAGTATTCACTACGGACATCAAGCATTCATTACGGACATAGATCATTCACTACTGACATCAAGCATTCCCTACGGACATCAAGCATTCACTACGGACATAGATCATTCACTACTGACATCAAGCATTCACTACGGACATCAAGCATTCACTACTGACATCACGCATTCACTACTTACATCAAGTATTCACTACTGACATCATGCATTTACTACGGACATCAATCATTCACTACTGACATCACGCATTCACTACGGACATCAAGCATTCACTACTGACATCAAGCATTCACTACTGACATCAAGCATTCACTACTAACATCACGCATTCACTACTGACATCACGCATTCACTACTGACTTCACACATTCACTACTGACATCAAGTATTCATTATTGACATTGATCATTCCCTACTGACATCGAGTATTCACTACTAATATCAAGCAATACTACTGACATCAAGCAATACTACTGACATCAAGCAATACTACTGACATCAAGCAATACTACTGACATCAAGCAATACTACTGACATCAAGCAATACTACTGACATTAGACATTCACTACTAATGTTAAGCATTTACAAGTTGCGTTTTTAAAAAAAAATATATATATAAAGAAATATGCGATTGTTTTTCTTCGCAGGGTATACCGTAATTTTCTTGTGAATTAATACTTGGCTATGTTTTAAGTCTACTTCAATTTCTTGATTGTTGAAGATTTACATAGCAGGATGTGTTTGTATTTTGTTAATATGTGGAATTGGAAATAACAGAGAAAATAATCGTGCTAACTCTTTGTCCAAAATATCAGATATGGGCGTAGACATGACAATGATAAGGTTATAGGGTAGTAACTGACAACAAAATTAAACCTTTCATTATCGTCTGATTTTTGAATGAACGTTCATGGGGAAACCACTTTAAAAAAGCGGGGTGAGGGAAGGGGCTGAAATAGAAGTGATAATTATTTTGTTCTATCGTCCTATTGTTAGGGGTGTGGTGGTGTGGGGAGCGTTTGAACACAACAATGGGCTTATGTATGTCTGAAATTACTTAGACGTAGAATATTCAGTGTCTGTCAGAGATTGACATCATTAGAAAATATGGCGACGAAATGTTAGCTATAACATAGATTAATTGAAATCTGCTTTATAAACATTTCTGCGTGTGAATGTAGTAATCTATACAAATTGTTCTGAAGGTCTGAGTATTTTCCCTTCTGTTTTTAATTCACTCCTATAAACCTATAACCCGTCAGGGCCATAGGGGTACGTTGATTTGATATCTCAGCACATATAGTTCTCCAGTGATTTCTGTTTTCAATGATGCGGCTGAGTGAGGAAAAAATCTGCGTTTTGTCCATTTCCCAATGTTGTCTGCCCATGTTTTTATATTTTCCTTTCCTGCTTCTTCCACCCTCGACGGCTCCCTGCAGCATTCATTTTGATAAGGAAACATGTCTGCATACATGTCCAAAACCGTGCAAGATTGTGTCGTTTCGTTAGCGAAATCAATGGTTCCTGAGGACCTTTGAGCATCTCTATTTTATTTTTTATACACATGTCTTATGCTCTCTATAGGAGAAAAGTAGAATTTGTTTGTAACATTTGTATTCGAAAGCCTGAAGTTGTCTCTCCAAGTCCGCAGTCAGTGTTCAACTCTCACAATCATGCATCACAATAGAAAGCATAAGTGTTGTTATACAGTTTGATTGTCATTCCAACACTGATGTTGCTTTTCGAAATTAAGTTTAGCCGTGACATAGACGCTATAGCCATCTCCAGCCTAATCTTTAATTCTTCTTTGCATTTACCATCGCTGTTTATGCTATATCTGAATTATATGAAAACATTCAGCACCTCAAATTTATATCTTCATCATGATCTTTGTGCTGCTGCGTCTCTAGCTATTTTCCTTGAACTTACTACCTTGTTATTTTCTATGTTGATTTTCATTTCGTACGTGACTGTTTCCACCTTTACTGTTAGCTCTTGTAATTATTGTTCTGACCAAAGACCCTGTTTTTAATATTGATCATTTAAAAGAAATTACGGCAAGAAATGTTAACAGTTTCGCTCAGCTTGCTCACTGCAAGAAATGTTGTCAACAGTTTCATTTCTCTTTTTCTTCTTCTTCTTCATCGTTCATTCTCAAACTCCCGCTTGATCTTCCTTGTAGTAGGACCATGGTCCCATGGTCCTACTAGATTTTCAGCAAGATATAGTCGAGACAATGGAAATGCGTTGTGTCGTCGTTCCATTTGCCTCAATGGCCCGACACATCTGTCTTTGACGGGAGTTTCATTCAATTTGCTTACTACAAGAAATTTTGTCACCACTTTCATTGAACTTACATACTACAGGAAATGTTGCCAACAGTTTCATTGAGCTTGTTTACTACAGGAAATGTTGCCAACAGTTTCATTGAGCTTGTTTACTACAGGAAATGTTGCCAACAGTTTCATTGAGCTTGTTTACTACAGGAAATGTTGTCAACAGTTTCATTCAGCATGCTGACAACAAGAAATGTTTAGAACAGTTTTATTGAGCTTGCTTAGTACATGAAATGTGGTCAAAAGTTTCATTTTGTTTGCAAAAAGGGCACAAAATCGTAGATGACTGACTTCAATATACTCAGGTTACGCAATATGTATTCTGTACCTCTTAACGAAGCGGTGCGCCGCCTGCCAAGTTTACCATTCATAGCACGCAACCCCGTAGCTTCGAGCGATAATCCCTAGGATTCTGCAAAAAAAATGCACCTTATAAACAAGACGTCAAGAGTGGGATTCGATCACGCGATCTTTTGAGCACAAAGCGAACAGCTTAACCACTTTGTCAGAAAGGTCACCATTCAGTTTTAGCCCAGCAGAATGTCTCAGTTCCAGAAAATCTTGCAAAAGTGCTCGTAGGTGGAACAAACGGCCAGTTAATAGTTCTGTATGTGGTCAAATGTTATCTTCTTCTGTGTTAGTTGAATATTGCAGCTGTGCTCATAGATGGAACAAGCGACCATTTAAGTTCTTCGTGTGGTCAGGGGACGTCTTCTTCTGTGCTCTTTCTCAATCTTCTGAATGTCAGCAGGATGTAGCCCGGAGAATGGAATGCGTTGTTGCATGATTTACAGTTTAACCACGAAATGTGCATCTTTCATCCAGAAACATCCGTCTTCATCATAGCTTCCAGGTCACATTGGATTGGCTAGGGCAGAAAACTCCACCCCAAAACATCCCTGGTCGTCTCTTACTAAATTCTTTGCCGGTAACATTATCTCTAATAATTATTGCTCCCATTTTCGGCCCGCAAACACATGAGTCGGTCACGGGATTCATATCTGTTGCTAACATTGGTATAAACCTTTTCACATCACAAAAAGTGTTGAAAGTATTTAGTATCGGCTGAATTGATGCCAAGGACATTGGTTGTGTGGTTAAAGGTCACCGAGATTGATGCCAAGGACATTGGTTGTGTGGTTAATGGTCACCGAGATTGATGCCAAGGACATTGGTTGTGTGGTTAATGGTCACCGAGATTGATGCTAAGGACATGGTTGTGTGATCACAGGTCACCGCATTAAGGACACATGGTTGCAGGATTGCTTGTAATTTACTGCCTGCATAAAAAGGATGGAATATACACTTCTATACATACAAGGCAGTAGATACGATCTTTTAAAGGATCAGTGATAGCCGAGATTTTTGGAATTCAATTTTTGATTCAAACCGACGCTATTTTTTTATTTTTTTTAATAAAATGTTAGTAGTTTAGAAAGTTTCCTCTATAACTTATATTCATATGCACCAGAGCGTAGCTTCAATAGACGACAAAATGCTCGACTTCCTCTTTAAACAATGTACATATCCTGCACACACAAAAATATATTTGCTATAAAAATTACATAAAGATAATAGCTGGTTTATTAGTTATTTTTTACACCTATCCTTTCTTGAGAAACACACTAAGTATCCGTTCTTGAGAAACACACTAAGTATTCGTCCATGTAGTTTGAAGCCAAAGGCCTTTGGTGTGAATAAAAAACTATGTATCTGCACTGAAAGTTTGAAAAAATTCATAACATTAGAAAAAAAACGTCTGCTAAAGCACACGCTGAAAAATTGTCAAGCTGTAAATATCTACCTCACTAGTGTGAAACGCTGGCTTCATACCACTCAAAGGCTTAGAATATATTATGACTCGTTTTCTGAGAATTGCAAACTGAAAACCTCTATTTGTAACACTGTGCATAAGCCATTCGCTATTATTTCTTTGTGTGTGTAATTAATCGTGGTGTGTAAAATTATTAAAATATGGACAAAAGTAAGTTTAACAGACTTTCTTTATTGCTAACTTTCTTTTGACAACTCCGGTGTGTAATTTATCATATCTACAATGATGTGCGTTGAAATTACAAATACCAGCTCCGCGTTTGTCAATTAAAGAATTTCGTAGTAATCGTCTTCTTCTTTCTGTCCTGATGTACCTTTCGGTATTGAGGGGAGAGAGAGTGTAAGGTCTTTTGCCCTTCTATTTGCCTCTTCTGCTGTTATATTTCTGAGTGTCTCTAATACACTATCCATCCACTTTTTACGAGGGCGTCCAATAGGTCGACTGTTATCGTATCGTTTGTTAAGAGTTTTTTGGATAAAACTTTGCTCTTTCTGTCTGGTTATGTGGCCGTACCATTTAACTTGTTGTTTCTGGATGTTTTATATTGTTGACTTGATCCATAATTGTTTTCTTAGTATTTTATTCCTGATTTTGTCTCTCAAGCTAACTCCAATCATACGTCTCACACATTTCATTTCAGAGTTAATCTTATGTATTGTTCTAGAATCCAATGGCTACGGTTAGAAATTTTCAATCGTCTTAGTATGAAGGTTTTCATGGATAACTGACTGCGCTGACAAACAAAAATATTTTGCTATGTATGTCTATTGTTTGGGGTCAAAGACTATGAATGGTGCAAGATCGGTATTTGTGATTTAGGCAATTTTATTAGAAAAGCAGTAAAACACAAGTCTTCAAAACAGCATTTATTACACAATGAGACATTTCATACGCTGAGCATGAAACGAATCAAACATGTGCTATCGGAAGCTGCACGACACACAAGCAGTAAAACATAACAAGATTGTGTCTTCAAACAGACAATACTTGCAGCGACTCATTCAGTAGGTAATATTTTTAAGTATACAGGAGCTATAAAAAAAAGAGCGTTCATAAATAGTTGTCCACCGATATTGTTCATTTTCTCCGTAATTACTGATCGTATATATTTCATATTTTGCAGGAGTGAATTATTTCATAACCACGTTACATATTTATTATTCCTTATTATTTAGATTGAAATAATTTTTCGCAGCAGTCGCTACGAATGTCGTTTTTAGGTAGTAATGATTTTATTTTATGTAAAAAAGAAATGTTACAGTAATTCCTGGTATAGGCGTATCGTTAATTTGTTGTTGCATGGGTAAAAATTAAGTATTCCGAATGCAATATATTTCTTTCGTTTGCATTGAGATTATTTGCAACGAGATATAAAGTTAACAGTTAAACGTTTATGAAATTGTTTTATTATTTAAAATTTCGTCAGTTTAAAATAAACGTAACCATACATTGTGCTTACCGAAGTCATCATCATCTTTGTCCTAGTGTAAACATTCTAAGTACTAATGTTGACATTCTGGAATCTTCGACCAAAATATTTTCTGAGTGCTTTCTACAATGCGGAGAAAATTACCTCTTATTAACGATTGTCAATATGGTCATGGTCTTGCTGTGCAGCTAGGCTAGGCTATATATTATATATTAATATCTCATGTCTTTACATTGATAGATATGTCACATTGGATGTATTGTTTTCATATGTTCACTATTATATTGATGTTATACAAATACAACTTCTTCTGGTTCCCCCCCCCCTGTCCTTGTTTAGCGTTCTTCTTATTGTTCTATTCATAATCCGATGAATCGTAAAGATCGATAAATGTAGTTGATTGAATGAAGAGTAAACCATCTTTCTGCCGATATTCTTCTTCCACTTTAAATATATGGTCCTCACATTTTATCATGAAGTCTTTGTCAATGGCGGAGAGCATAGTATATGCAATTTTCTTAACATCATTAAGATGAAGGTTTTATTTTCCTTTACCACTGTTCCCTTAATTTTAGCCCTAACAAATTATATTGGATTTTAATATGAATGGTACGATGGTAATCTTATACATCAATGTCCATGCTCCTCTATAATTTTGTCAACGTGAAAAGTCTTTGCTCTGTGTACACATTCTTTACCAACAACAGTAACTCCGGTTTCAAGTGCATTTCAGTAAATGGAATCTGTTCTTTTTCTAAGCCATATTCTTATCTCTTCCTTAGTAGATGAGGATGTAGGCAATGCCGTCTTAACGCATAGGCTCGTTGGGCAGTTGCCCGTGGGCACACGAGCATAGGGGCCCCATGCGAATATGTTGTAGGGTTTCGGAAAACCCGTATAAAATTTAGTATTATTTTATAAAAAATCTAATAATTTTGTGTTTATATGCGAACGGGCCCTTTAAGTTTATCAATCACTTCCAACCCTGAACTTGGACCAATGTTCAGAAATGTCATTTACCAAATTCTGTAGATTGAGGTTTCCCTATAATTATTTTCCCTTAAAAAAAAAGCGTTATCACAAGTTAAGGAAATCCTGGGCCAATGCCTGTGGCTGATGGGTAAATAAAACCTGTTTTCCCTGTATGTCCTTGTCTTGGCCGGTTAGCATAAATTCTCCCCTCCTGTTTCTCACTAGCTGTTCGACGGGTATTGTAGTGAAGTGAAGTAACTCATTTGTAAATTGGACTCATAGACCTGGGGCACGCGGCGACGGCCATCTATAAGCCGTGCAAGGGGGCCCTTCAATAAATGTGAATGTCCAATTTTTTTTCCTGGTGGTGAAGTTAACCGCAGTTCTACTTCTAGTGACATGCTGCTTCTAGTGACATTCTACAAGAGGAAACACCCAAATCTTTATCTGTAGCAGTAAATGAGTTTGCAATAAAAGAGACACACCCGGGCCTATGGAACATTAATGACACTAACACAATAGATTACTGGATTCGTAGTGGGCCTTCATCATGTCAGAACCACGATAGTATCTTTTCAAACTCACGCAGATTGTATAAAACAGCTGGCGTAGAGAATATGACGGCAAGGTATTTAACGGACAATGTGCTCAAACGTGAACTACGTAATGGAGAGTTTGTAAAACGTGAATGGACACTCTATTCACCATCCCAAGGTCGTTTGTATTGCTTTGCATGTCGCCTGATGTCCAAGAAAGAATCTTCTTTTGCTACATCGGGGTTCACTTCTTCTTTTGCTACATCGGGGATTGTATTGGCATCATATTTAGAAAAAGATATTGTGGTCAAGCGTCTGTCTGACATACGTTGATCAGCACATTTTGATGCTTTTTATGCTTGGTGTATTGGTTTCGACAAAATAAAACATGCAGTGGATTCTATATCAGGTGACAATGAACATCAAGTGACAACAAGGCGTCAGGCGGAAGGTTTGAGCAAAAAAATGGAACACATTGAAACAATTTTTCTTACAATTCTTTGGAAGGGCATTCTAGAAAAGATGAATACAACAAGCAAAGTTTTACAATCAAAGGATGTGAACATCCTAGTATCCACAAATCTTCTTGAGTCGCTGAAAAGCTATCTTCCGGAAACTAGAGACAAATTCACTGAATATGAATTCAAGCCAGGAGTATTTGTCCATATGCCGATTACAGTGATGAAAAAAAAGGGAACGAACCCGAAGTGTGCGTTTTAGTTGATATGATAGGCCAGGAGAAGAGTTACTTCTAAATAACTTCAAGGTTGAAACTTTCCGCCCTATTCTGGACACTTTAATCGTTGAACTAACAAGACGTGCAGAGGCGTATTCACAAATGTGAAATCTGTTTCTTTCTTGAGTGATATAAAAACCATTACGTCTGATGCACTAAAGAAAAAATGCGAACATCTTGCCAATACGTACCACAAGGACTTGAGTTATGACGACCTTTTAAATGAATGTGAGCATCTCAAGCATTACATGGCTCTTAATGAAAATTACGAGACTCTTCCTGCACTGTACAGAAAAATAATTTCGGACACTTTAAAATCTGTTTTTCCGAACATTGAAATTACACTCAGAGTGTCCATGTGCATGATGGTTAGCAACTGTACAGGAGAACGTTCTTTTTCAAGACTTAAACTTATAAAAAAATCAGCTGCGTAGTACAATGGGACAGCATCGTTTGAACTGGCTTTCACTCACAAGCATAGAAAATAACATCATGAAGACCATTGACTTCAAGCCGATAATAAAACAATTATCTGAAAAGAAATGTCGCAAACGCTTGTTATGATAAAGTACCGTACTGAAATTTTTCTAATCTAAGTTTTTTTGTCCATTACGAATTTTAATACCTTTGTTTGACCTTGTGTAATAGATGTAGTATGTTATGGTGTTTATTCTTTAAAAAACACATGTAAATATCTGTTTTTTTGTGTACATTTCTTTGTTTTTGTAAATAGCATATGTAATACTATAAAATATGTAAATAAAATATATTTTCTCTGTTTTTCATGTTTAATATTGATTATAGTTGCAGCTGTACAGAATGTTTTAACAACAAAGTTGTTGAAATGAGTATAGTGACAATAAAATAAATGATACATTATTTTTAATATTATCAACCATTTATTTTTTTTATTCCTGGGGGGGGGGGGGCAGCACTCTTTCTTTGCCCAGGGACCCAACACTATTTCTGTGCCCAGGGGCCCAAAATAGTGTAAAGACGGCTCTGGATGTAGGGATCTTATCTTGCAACATTCAACAACATTGTGGTAGGAAGCGTTGTCCATAACCAGACAAGAGGGTCTATCTAATGAGGGAAGTACAGTCTTCTCTATCCACTCTATAAATATATGACCATTCATCTCAGCATGGTAGTCTCCTTTATCGGTAGATGCGGAAATGAAAATTAGTTCACCATTATTCAAAAAACCATTTTGTCTGACATGCGAGTACTCCTTCAAAGTAGACGTTGAATTTTCGAAAAAAAAATGTTTGGATGATGTAATCCGAGAGGAAGATGACCACTGACACTGTGATGGATTACAATTTCTGCAACCTTTAATAATAATCAACCTCTTGGGATCATCAGATTCGGAATTTTGAAGAATCGATTTCGTGGACGCACCACATAATGACCGTACATAAATAAGTGTATGTTTAGCATACCATTAGGTATATATACATTGGCAACAAAATACATCTCATCCAATATTGGTTAAAATAATAGAGTATTTAAGCGCAGTTACGAAACTCTGGGGGTTAATGGTGACTGAACGGCAGACTAACTGCTGCATATTGCAGTGGCTTTTACTATTGCACATACGAGTGACAGCACATATAATTGACATATCAAGTATTTTGATTAATATTTCTTTTAATGCAATATTACTTGATAGTAACATGTTTACTGTAATATCTAAAATTTAACCAAACTTATTTACAATGGATCAAAAACTTCACATAATTTTGCCGAACTGCTCAATCAAGTATGGACTAAATGAAAAAAGTATTTGTGCCTCGGAAAAAATATAACATTGCATGCCAAAGATTTATGCAGTCAAGCATACAGTTTCTGAGATGTTCGATTGTTGTACGATTACGAATTTATAAACGGACCATAATAATAATTTCATGAAAAAAAATTACTTCTGCTTTCATTCTCAACTTCAGCAGATTTGCAGGATGTGGTCCAGAGAACGAAATACATTGTATAATTGTTTTCATCTTGGTTATGAGATCAGCGGCTGTCAACCTATATTTATTTTACAACTTACTTTACACATGACATCATGAATCAGTTGATCTTCTAAGAATTGGACAGTCAACCTCATCTCAAAATATTAGATACAAACACATATCACGGGCTTACCTAATATTTCGCCTATTTCGAAAATGTGGATGAAGTTTCGCAGCTTCATTCCAAGTTTGTTATAGTGCGCACAGTTTTTGTGCTTTCAATGAAATTACACCTTTAACATACTGTGTTTTTCATTATCATCATCACGTGATATATTATTTCCAGATCCTGGTCTTCCTTATGAATTCTATGAAATTACATCATTAATAGACTGTGTTGCTATTATCATCATCATGTGACATATTCTTTCCAGAAGCTGATGTTCCTTATTGATTCTCTGAACGTTCCACGATTCTGGGCGAGTTGACATGCCGCAACTGCAGACATGTTTAAGCTATCTATTAGCTAAACCCTTTGTTACCTTTCAGCGTCAGGGGTAGAAGAGTCTTCTGTAGATGATTCTCGTGTGTGTTGAGTATATTGTGGAGTTTGTCGCCTCTTTTATTTCGGTGGTCCATCGTTTTCGCGGTCGGCCTCTAGGTCTGCCTTCACTGTATCTGTGTAGCATAGCTTGCTGTGGTATGCTGTTTGATGGTAGTCTGCTGATGTGTGCAAACCATTTGATCGGTTGTCTCTTGATGTATTCTAAGATTGGGGTGGTGCCGGTTCTTTGTCTAATGTCCTCATTCCTCACCCTGTCTCTTAACGATATTCATAGGATTCTGCGTAAGGACACCATTTCAACTGTCACAAGTTTACGTTTATCTTGTGCTGTCGTTGTCCATGTTTGGCTTTGGTAAACAACGTTGAATTAATAACAGTTTTGAATAGTGTTATTTTGGTGTTTCTACAGTTTTATTTTTGAAGATTTGTGTCATTTGACCTAGGGCAGGTTATGCTTTATTATAACTATTGTGTATTTTTTTTGCTGCTGTTGACGTTTGTTTTTATATTGCTTCCTAAGTATGTTAATTCTGTGACTTATTTAAGTCTGTTGTTTCCAATATATGTGATGGTGTTTCTTTCTGTTCTTCCTATGTTCTTTACTTCTGTCTTCTCATGTTTAAACAATCTGATATATAACTGAACCATCGTCGTCTTTGGGCACCCTTTTCCCGTGTTGCTTTTAACTCTGCCCTCAGCTATTAATCCTTCAATGCTCTTATGTCTCTCTATATGACTGTGTTGTAATAAAAATTAAACTGGCTAATTTTAGCGGGTAGTTAATTATACCACGATTTAATGCCACGAATGCGCATTGGAGGAGAAAGGATGATCGTAGAGTTTATGGGGGCAGTGGGTGTTTAGGGTAGAGTTCTAATCCTATTCCTAACACCCACCCCCTGTCTAAACTCTATACGTCTCTATTTCTACTTTACTGCATTATTATCAGTGGGAGGCAAGTTCACCATCAATATCACAACCATTACGCTAATTTATATGAAACGATAGTGTGACACAAACTACCAATAAATTTCATTCTGCGATGCCATTACAAACTGTTAAAAAATTACAATCGGCGCAGATTACATTAAAACTTTGAGGCCCAGTGAACGTTTTAGACTCCTCGATATGTGATCTTCATATACTCTTCTTACTTGCCTCTGATGACATTCATGGAATGGTGAAGTGTTATTCTTTGCCACTGTAGTTTTCCGGAAACAGATGAGCAGAAAATGTTACATTATAGATTTTTAAAAACGGACATCGTTGAACATTGTCCGTATGTGCCCATTGCTTCTCAACATAATACGCCGTTTCTCAACAATATCGATCTGACTTCACTGCAATAATTATTATTTCTACCAAATAATAAGTGTTGATTTAAGTTGCTTGGAGAATTTTTTAAGTATTCGGTATTAGGTATGCTGATTATCCTCTTCGCACACCGGACACGTCGATAGGTGCTCAGATTTCCGCTTCAGTAAATCTCTCAGGGTATAACGACTGATGGTTCCGGTTCTATGTTGGTTAACTGCTCTTTCTAAAATCTTTGTCAGGGGCTCTCTACGGGCCACGTCCATCCTCTCCAAAATCGCGAATTTTTGACATTGACTCATGCTCATTCATCTCAAAATCCTCTGAAAGTGAGGACTCACGAAGAGCAATGAATATGTCTGCTCGGTCCATACGTTGACCGTCTGTTGTGGTGGCGAGGCTAACTAATTGGTCTGCTCTTTTTTAGGCGTGTTGTCACCAGACTATTGCTAGGCGAATATGTGACAGATGAATGGACCTGTATCAAATCCTGACTGCTGTCTTCTATTTTCTTCTAGACTCCTCGATACATCTTAGTTATTGTATTCGAATACATAACACACTAACTCAAGCGATAGTCCCAGATACGTGCACAAAGCAATTCTACAAATCGTTGGGTTCATGACAAGCACCACCCATTGTCCATGATTTTAAGTTATACGATTTTATACTTGATGTATTGAACGTATGTAAATATTCACAAAGCCCACATTTAATCTCTGTGTTATACCTACAGCAATTGAATAAATCCATATATTCCAAGTATTTGCTATAAGTTTCCAAATCAGCGGCCAAGTTTTTTAAATGGAGCGCCAGATCTTTAGCACCTTTGAAGTGAGCAGTATTGATATAAGTACGATTGTCAAAATATCTATCGTAATCAGCCCCGCCTCTTACAACAGGAACAACGTGTAGATCTTGGGAGAACAATTTGAAGAACTTCTCAGAAACGTAGTCTGTGCATAGAGAGTTCTCGAAGGACAGGTAAAACTTGTACGAAGAGAATTGCTGTTCGCAAGAATTGCAGGGCGTGCCACATTTGCCAAAAATGTCCACATCAATGTATTTCTGTAAAATAGAAAAATTAAATTTTTGTTCTTATAAAACTAAATACGGCATTTTTATAAAATTGTACGGACATAAACGTCTGTAAAATAGTAAATCTATCTATCTATCTATCTATCTATCTATCTATCTATCTATCTATCTATCTATCTATCTATCTATCTATCTATCTATCTATCTATCTATCTATCTATCTATCTATCTATCTATCTATCTATCTATCTATCTATCTATCTATCTATCTATCTATCTATCTATCTATCTATCTATCTATCTATCTATCTATCTATCTATCTATCTATCTATCTATCTATCTATCTATCTATCTATCTATCTATCTATCTATCTATCTATCTATCTATCTATCTATCTATCTATCTATCTATCTATCTATCTATCTATCTATCTATCTATCTATCTATCTATCTATCTATCTATCTATCTATCTATCTATCTATCTATCTATCTATCTATCTATCTATCTATCTATCTATCTATCTATCTATCTATCTATCTATCTATCTATCTATCTATCTATCTATCTATCTATCTATCTATCTATCTATCTATCTATCTATCTATCTATCTATCTATCTCTCTCTGTCTGTCTGTCTGTCTGTCTGTCTGTCGTTCGATCGGTCTGTCTGTCTGTCTGTTTATTTAAATCTAGTCTAATCTAATCTAATCTAACCTAATCTAATCTATCCAATATATCTATTTACTCAATCGAATCTACCTTTCTGTCTGCTTGTCTGTCTGTCTGTTTTTCTATCGATCTATCTAATCCACATGTCTTTATGTCTGTATATGTATCAAATACTCTTGTGTGGAAGAACTAGTGTGCTCGCTTTGGATTTGTTACTCAATACTTCTTCTTCTTCTTTTGCGTTCGTTCTCAAACTCCTGTAGATTAGCAGAATGTATCCGGAGAACGGAATGCGTTGTGTCATGGTTTACAGCATTGCTGCGATATCTGCGATTCGGCCTAACACATCCGACTTCAGCATGGCTTTGAGTCACTAACCCTATATGGGATGGGACAGCCAACTCTATCCCATAACCTCCGTAGTCGCCTCTTACGACATGCATGGAAGGTAAACAGTATTGCTATTCTTTGCGCCCCTTTCGGGCTCCGGCAACACACGGGTGGTTACTCATTGAAAAATGCACAATTAACTTTATTATTTTTATTATTATCATTGTGGTTGAGTTTTGGTTATCGTTGATTACGAGATACGAACTTCATGTCATTTACTCAATTCATCCATCTCTAATCTATTGTCAATTCCACTTGGGCTGTTAAAAATCGTGGGGAGTGAGGGGGGGAGGGATAGTTGAAATTTTCTGAATTCTATATGCTATGGTCAGTTTGCACCTCCTTATGGTTTCTTTTAATTTCTCCACCAATCTCGTACTTGGGCTTTTCAAGCATTGTAGTCCGACCCTATGTTCTTGTATGCATAAAAGGCTGGTTTAGTTGGTTTCATTCGCATGACGTAACAAAAACGCCTGGTTTTCTGTCTTGATTCGTGATTAGAAACTATCTTCACAGCATGCTCTTCCTGATGTGATATTCGGGGCATTATAAAAGAAAATCTACTTTTCCTTCCCTCCCCTCTAGATAATGTCATTTCCAACATTCTTTGTAAGTGTACTTTCACAGCCTCGTTAACATCATCTTCATCTTGAAATGAATTTATTACTGCTTTGATCAAGTCTGTTTTATCTCTTTTTCGCATTGTGCCGTCTATCGGCGCATTGCCTGCGAATATGTCGGATCTCTAGTTTTCTCTGACCCCAGCATGACATGGGAAGTATATTGATGTAATGCTCTGGACAATTAAGTTGTTCAATAAGTCCCACCATTCTTTTCTCAGCATGTACTTTCCTATCTTTCGCATCATGCTTTGAGAGTCTGTGATTATTACCGAGTGTGCTGATCTATCAGTTATCAACCACTTAAGTAAGAATTAAGTTCTGCTTAATTCACTCTATCTCCATCCTCATGCTAGATTTGGTTTTCTATCTCTCAATGTAGTCTTGACTTTAGATTGTCTACATTTATTTCCTGATATTTTCATTTCTCCGTCTGCCCCTTCTCGCTACATCTATAGCTTTTCTCAAACATCTCATTTCTCGTGATGTGATATTTGTTCACTATTGTCTTTGTCACAGGCCATGTTTGACATTTGAAACATAGAGTTGGTATACAAATACTGTTTATCAGTTATCAATTGTCGATTTGTATTTGTATCTATGTAGATTGATATTTGGACCTAACTACACGAGCAAAGGCGATCTTTCTTCTTTTTTTCCCATAAATTTTTGGAGAGCCTTACGGCTCTCCCCCCACCATCTCCCCCACAAAGTTTATTCAATTTATGAAAATAACAATTTTTAAAACAGAATGTCAAATCTGTTTGTGTTGTCATTAATGGTTTACAATATTTATATGATCTTTCAAAGGATGGGAGTGTGGTGGTTTCGAATGGTTAATTTTAAATTTGCAATTTACACCATACAAAATCGTGCAAAAGATAGATTACCGAAATAAAAGAACCAACGAAAACAAATATATATATATATATATATATA
Organism: Meghimatium bilineatum; assembly: GCA_034231615.1. NCBI lineage: Eukaryota > Metazoa > Mollusca > Gastropoda > Stylommatophora > Philomycidae > Meghimatium > Meghimatium bilineatum. The sequence goes on from CM067304.1 coordinate 46,669,520, forward strand.
TATATATATATATATATGAGGCACACAAAAAAGATCATCTCAAGATAGCTCTTCTACCCTGACACTGCAAGAAATAAAGCGATATAAATAGAAAAGAAAGAAAATTTACACCCAAATATGTTCATTCATAAAAAGTTGTCATTTACTCACGAACTCTAAATCAGTCATAACATCGCTATGATACCAATGTCAGACGTGGACACTAACAGCAGAACAAACAAAACAACTTGTTGCAGAAGAAATTACTTGTCTCCCTAGAACCCTTGGAATATCAATAAGAGACAGCACCCATAACGAAAGCACGAGAACACTAACAAACACAATAACAATTCTGAATTACATCAGAAAACAACAGATTACGTGGTTTAGACAATCCTTGCCGTGTCTTTTTTAAGAGAAACAAGAGTTAATTTTCAATGGCTAACCATGTCTTAATCATGTCTAAGTAAGACAGTACCCGAATCTCCGCTGAAGACGGACGTGTGCGGCCATTGACGAAAAGAACCAGAGACACAACTATTTTCATTCACTGGACTACATCCTGCTGAAAATCTAGTAGTAGTGAAAAAAGGTTGTCAGCCGATGTCAGTGAAGGGCTTCAAATGTTATTATCAGAGCAACATAATCGATTTCACTTTGTGTGTTCTGTAAGATTATGTGTGTAATTTGCTCATATTAAGATAATCTTTGGCAGTGATGAAATGAACAGAACAAAACACGTTCTAAAACAGCGTGACAAACCGACATTTCTTCGCATAAAATAAAATTCAAAGCTACAATTAAATCAATTGTAGCTTCATCATCATCAAGTGCGGTCTTCGCAACGAAGGTTGGCTGCAACTTATCTCCAACATCTCCTGTCTCTTGTATTGGTGGTGCACTCTGCTAGACTGTAACCTGTCCATCGTGTAATGTTACTCTCCCACTTGTATCTCTGCCTACCTCTTGCTCGCTTCCCTTTGACTTTACCCTCAAGTAAGGTCTTCAATAGGGTGTCATGTCTTTTAATGTGTCCAAAGTATTTTATTTGCTTGATCTTTATTTCTCTTAGTAGTTCTTTCTTCATATTAAGTGTCTTTAGCACCTCTTTATTTGTTTTATTCTCTTTCCATGATGTTCTCCCTATTCTTCTATATACCCACATCTCAAAGGCATCAATTTTGTCTTCTAATTGTTTATTTAGTGTCCATGTTTCTGAGCCATACATTAATATGGAATAGATGTAGCATTTTATAATTCTCATTTTAACTTGTTTGTAATTTGTTTAGATATTAATAATTTCCTCATGCCATTGAAGGTACTTTTAGCCATTCCTATTCTCCTTTTAACTTCTGTTTCACATCTGCCATCATTTGTGACTATGTGTCCAAGATAATGATACTGTACTTTTGTAGTTTCTCTCCCTGTATGTTTATGTTTATCTCCTGTTCTTCTGTGTCTTTGCTGATTATCATGGTTTTTGTTTTTTGAATGTTTATATCCAGTCCATATTCATTACTTTATTTATTGATTTGATCTATTAGTCTTTGTAGTTCATGTTCACTTTCTGCTAAAAGAACAGGGTCATCTGCATATCTAATGTTGTTTATTATTTTCCCATTGATCTTGAGTCCTGGTGTTTCTTCTATATTTTTAAAGATATTCTCGGTGTAGATATTAAATAGGCTTGGTGATAAAATGCATCCTTGTCTTACCCCTCTTCTTATTTCTATGTATGGAGAGTAGCTGTTTTCACACCTTATTGATGCAGTTTGTTCCCAATATATATTTCTAATCAGCCTGATGTCTTTTCCATCTATGCCTATTTCTTGAAGACATTTGATTAATTGTAGCTTATAGGACTGTAGATCAGGTCTCAACAAAAGGGGGCTTTAAGAAAGGTTTAAACAAAAAATAAAGAAGTTCATTCATGTGTTACATTATTTTTTTTATCCGAAATTTGATGTAATTTTTGGTGGAAAAAGGGGGAAGGGGAAGCTTGCTTTTTACCCGCCTTTTGGACAAGATTATATTACTAAAAGTTATGTTCCGATTTGTTAAAGGAGGGCAGTTTGAACACACCAAACTCCCTTTTTCTACGGAACTTGAAGCTAACATACATACAGTGTGGCGGGGATGATTTTTACACTAAACACACATCCAGGTACGTACATACCTGCATCTCGCGAACATAAATATCTCTTTTAGAAGGAGTCTTGCAATTGCTAACAACCCAGACTGCCATTTTAGTTTTATTTTTGGCTTTTTCATCTGAAATAGACAAAATAATCCAGTAAATAACTTTAAATATTTTACATGTAAACGGGTGATCTAGTAATAACAATAATCTTCTCTGTCGCAGTTTTCTTTTTGCACAGCAAGTCCGTGTTTCTTAATGTATGCTGCTGTATTTGAGAATCCTCTATGCTCCCATACATTTTTCTGTGGATATCCGTCCGGTGGGCCAGTATTCCTCCCTTAATTGGTTTAGCGTAATTCAGTCCTGCAGGGATGTTCCGCTGTCTGTTCTGCCTGCCCACATGGGCACAGCGGTGATGGAACCAGTCTTAGTATATGTAAGTGTCAAGATAAACAAAAATAGGTAGATGTGTTACCAAAATAAAACATAACACAACCTAACAACGAGATACAGGGACAGACGACGTTTCGACTATTAAGCCTTCATCAGGACAAACGAAATACAACGGTACAACGAATCTTACATGGAAAGAAACGTGGTTGATAGGGAGGAAAGAGGAGGAGAATAAGGGATCGTGTATCGGTGGCTCGAGGTTCTGTCCGTTGATCGTTGTTCCCATAGATGGGCTAGTGTACAGTGCGGGCAATACCCACATAGGGATTGTGACGTGCGGCTAGTCCATAATCTTATCATCTTCGGTTGATGCGACGGGTCTCACTTCCGAACACGGGGCCTAAAAGGTACTTGTCGTTGCGGTTGTGACCTTGGTCCATCTTCCGCAATATTTATTTTATCGGAACCTCTGTTACACCGACCTCCAATTACCACGACATTATGGACTGATGACCCTTACTTGGTCACATACGACCCCCCACCACCTCACATGCTTTGGCTGTAGTTCTGGGTCTGCCTCCATCTGACATTGCCTCCTTTCCCCTTTTCTCTCCTACTCTGGTACCCTTCTCTTCTGTACCTTCTTTCTTTATCAGCCTGATACCTTCGCACGACGCGCCTCCCCGTGTTAGTCCCCCACCCTACCTTGCTGTGTCTGGTAGGCTCCTTCCTACTTCCACATCCCGTCCTTGCGTGGCGTATTTCCGGCTCGGGGCCCACGTCTATCCACCGTTTTCTTCTTTTTTTTTCTCCCTTTTTTTCTTCTTTTTTCTTTTTTTCTCCTTTTTTTCTCTTTTCTTTTTTTCTCTTCTTCTTCTCTCTTTTCTTGTTCTTCTCCTCTGCATTCCTCTCATCCTTTTTTTTATCTGTCTCTATGACTATTTGTAAGAGTCACGGTTTTAACTTTTACCCGCCTCGGGTTTCTCTCTACGGCCCTGCCTATTATTTCAGTCGGTCTCCCATCAGAATACTGGACCGTTATACTTATCGCTCAATCTTCCCTGCGGCCATTTCTGTTGTCCTCTGGTTTCCTGTGGTGTGACAATCTGGCATGTTGGTATTTTATTGACGCTACTTGTCTTACTAGCTTTCATTGTCCATTGACCCTGACCCACCAGTGTGACTGTTGGTTTCAAGCTAGCCAGTTCTCAACGTATCAGATAAGTTCTTTTTTATATATTATCACCTATATTTTATATTTTACTCTCACTTACATACATCATTGTATTATCACTGTATTTTCTTCCCACCATTATCTACTCCTACTTATAGTCTCTCTCCACTGCCTATATCTGCTCGGTCGTTTCTTTCTTTTCTCCATTTTTTCTCTTCTTTATTCTTCATCTCCATCTCTCTCTCTCCCCCTCATCTGATCTCTCCTACCATCCTCTTTTGCGTTTCCATGACGACTGTATGCTAATACTCATTGCCTGTTGCCATTTCAGGTAAGTATCTGAATTTATCCTCATTTATCTTAGTTTACTTGCTATTACACCTTAACTATTTTCACTCCTCATCTCCTTCTGTGCTCTTTCCCCTCCTCACTTCTTCTCATACCCTCTTCCTCCCTGCTAGGCTGCTCCATCTCTGCTTCCTCTGCTATCTATTCGTTATACTCATTGCGTGTTGCCAATTTTGAGGTAAGTATCTTAACTTAACCTTATCTATTTTACTTACTACCACACCTTATCCATTTTCGCTCCTCACCTCCTTCCGTGCACTTTCTCTCCTCACTTCTTCTCCCCATACTCTCTTCCTCCCCAATATGCCGCTCCTTATTTACTTCCTCCACTATCTATTCACTATCTCTCCTCCTCTTTCCTCCCTATCAACCACGTTTCTTTCCATGTAAGATTCGTTGTACCGTTGTATTTCGTTTGTCCTGATGAAGGCTTAATAGTCGAAACGTCGTCTGTCCCTGTATCTCGTTGTTAGGTTGTGTTATGTTTTATTTTGGTAACACATCTACCTATTTTTGTTTATCTTGACATTTGCCCGGTGTTACTCCAGCCACCTGCTTCCTGTTTAGGGTTGTTACCCAACACTGGAACATTTATCCCTATATGTAAGTGGCTGTTTAGTTTTTGTATCTTGTCCTCACGCGTAAGATAATAACATGATAAGCTCTGTGAAGATATTGATCGTTGTCTTTTGGGTGGTCGACTTTCCTAATAGCTTTGATGAGGGTGCAATTTTCTTGTTAAGTAATTTCTTGGTCTTTTTGTTCCAGTGTTGCTCCATCCTTTGACAACATATGTGCTTCCTCATTTCCTGGTATGTCACAGCGGGATGGTATTCACTACAACTAGCCTTCTTTGGATGTCACTTCTCGTATGGCTTCCTTCAGTTCTGGCAGTTTATCGCTGTCAAGGCCTTGCAGTACAGACATTGCATTAGTAAGAATCACTTCTGATATTGCCTTGTTGTGTTTTAAAGTATTTCTGCAGCAATGTGTAGGGACTCTACTTCTGCAGAGTAATTGTAGCAGAAGATACCTGTTGGTGAACATGTGGATTGACTTTCTTTTTCTTGATATTTTATGTAAACTCCAGAACCTCCATTCTTCACAGCTCTGGTTGCTGAACCATCGGTACATACTTGTATCCATGCTTCTCTGAGATACATGTTTTCCATCATATTGCACAATATTGCTTTATTTTGGGGAGTATTCAGTTCTCTCACAACGTAGTTGTTGTTTATGGTGATTCTGATAGTGATGGTTTGATATTGTTCCCAAGGAACTGGGGAAAGCGGTGATATTATTTCTTATTGTTTAGATGTTTGAATCGGTGAATAAAACTGCTTCTCTTCAGCCTTCCACTGAATCTGGTCTTCGTTGAGTGGGCTGGTATGCTCCTGTACTTTTATGTATGGATCATTATCCTAGTGTTTCGCCAGTATGGTAAAGAGATGATACCTGTATTTTTTCCATTTATTTATGGGAGAGGTCTTCATGGTCTCTTCACTGCTTCGATTTTTCCTATAGGCTGACTGTGTCTTGGTGAACTTTTGGGGTATTCCTTTAGGTATTTTATTGCTTTAGAGTTGACCGTTCTCTCCGTGTTTTTCCTACGAAACTTGTTTTTTACCGATTGGGATGATTAAAGCTTCACGCCATACGTCTGGAATTTTACTAGTTCTCCATGATTGGTTGAAGATGGTAAGAAGTTTTGTTTCTGCAGATTGGCCTAGGTTCCTGATCATATCATTGGTTATGCTATGTTTTCCTGGGGCTGTTTTGGTTTTTAGTTTTCCAATGGCACCATTTAATTCTGTGATGGTAAAGGGTGTATTCATGCATGGCTCTTGGTTTTGATTCTTGTTTTCTTTTAATTTATTTTTTGTCTTCTTTGGTACGTGTATGAGAGAGTGTTGTTGTGTTTTCGTCCTTACAGAAATTCGCTAAAATGTGTGCTTCCATCTTTTCTGTGTGGAAATTCCCCGCTTCCTTGAGGACAGTCATGTAGAGTGAATTCTTTGATTCTTCATTTAGAGTTCTTGTAAGGTTCCATAGTTTGCTTATGTCTTTTGTCATATTTAGACTGTTGGTCTTTTCATGCCACCTCTTTTAAATCTCTGTTCTTTTCATCTCATTGAATGTGTGTTTAATTTCTTTGTGCTTCTTTGTGTTTTCTACTGTAGGGTTTTGCCCCATTGTATGCCTTGAATCATTCAGCTCGTTATGCAATTTTTCTATGGTTTCACTCCAATAAGGCTTGTATTCTCTTCGTCTGCCCCTTGGGATTGCCTTCTTTGCAGATTTAAGTATCGCTTTGTTTATTTGTTAGATGTTGTGATATATGTTGTTAGTGAGGGCGATATTCTGGCAGAGCTGGTCAGTGTGTTAACTGAAGAGTCCACTTTGCTTTTTTTGAAGTTCCAGCTTGGGGACATGCTATGTTGTTATGTATTTCATGTCTTTAAGATTTGCAGGATAACTCGTACATGGCCACTTCCTCCCAGTTGACTTTCTACTGTTCTTGTAATTTTTCTATGTCATCTGTTGCCATGGCAAGATCTGGTGAGCTAGAATTTGTCCAGGCTCTGCAGTAGAATATTGGTGTATCGTCTAGCTGGTTTATTAGAATTAGTTTATTTACCATCACCCAGTCTTCTATTACTTTACCTCTTTGATCCATATCCTCATAGCCACAGCTTGGTGAGTGGCCATTAAGGTCACCCACTATTAGGTGACTCAATTCCTCTATCTTTATTTTACATAGTTCTATTTGTAAGGCGGGGGGGGATGCTGTATCAGTTTGTGATTGATGTTTCTCCGCCAGGCAGCAGCAATTTCACAGTTATATGTTCCAGTTCTTCTTCTCTGGATCTTTTTACTTCTACTGCTGGTATTGATGTTTTTACAAATGTCAGTATTCCCCCTTTGACTATTTTGGACGGATATTGGACCGAAGGACTCATATTCCCGAATATAGAATTTATGTGTGTCCTTTAGGTGCGTTTCTTGTATGCACATTATGTCGATCTGGTTTTTTTCCTCAGGAATTCTTGTAGCTCAAGCTTTTTTGTTTCGCACTCCTTCCGCATTTCACTGAGCAACTGTAATAGCGTGTGTGCTTTAATTAATCCAGTGTCTGCACTATCGATGGCTAGGACACTCGGTCTTCGGCAGGCTGGGTTGTGTTTTTCTGTCTGGGATGTCTCTCATAGCCTTTCTTTCTCTCGATGGCACCTACAAGGCAGTCTATGTATCTCTATGTATTCGCTAAACCCTTTTTTGCATTTCAGGGTCAGGGGTAGAAGAATTCTCTGGAGTTGGCTCTGGTGTGTGCTGAGTATACTGTGGAATTTGTCGCCTCTTTTATTTCGTTGGCGATCGTTTTCGAGGTCGGCCTCGTGGTGTGCTTTCACTGTATCTGTGTAACATAGCTTGTTGTGGTATGCTGTCTGGTGATAGTCTGTTGATGTGTACAAACCATTTAATCTGTTGTCTCTTAATATACTCCAAGATTGGGGCGGTGCTGGTTCTTTGCCTAATGTCCTCATTTCTCACTCTATCTGTTAGCGAGATTCCTAGGATTCTGCGTAAGCAAGTCATTTCAACTGTCACTAGTTTACGTTTGTCTTGTGATGTCGTTGTCCATGTTTGGTGTTGGTAACACAGCGTTGGCTTATGAATCGTTTTTGAATAGTTTTATTTTGGTGTTTAAATCTATATTTTTGTTTCTGAAGATTGGTGTCATTTGCCCTAGGGAAGCATACCAAGCATACCAAGGTATGATTTACTACATTTATTGTGTATTTCTTTACTGCTCTTACCGTCTGTTGTTATATTGCTTCCTAGATAAGTGAATTCTGTCACTTGTTTAAGTATGTTGTTTATTGGTGTTTCTTTCTATTCTTCCTATCTGTATTACCTCGGTCTTTTCTATGTTTATCTACATGTTAAATGTTTGAATGTTTGATATAACCTGTCTATTTGTCTTTGTACTTGCTCTTCTGATGATGCTTCTAGTGCTTGGTCGTCTGCAAATAGCAATTAGTTTAATTTATGCTTCAGATTGTTTTCTTACGTTGTCTTTGCTACTTTGGAGATATGATATATGTATGTTATAAACAATAGGGGGGGGGGGGGGAGGGATAGTACACGTCCCTGTCTAACTCCCGAGTGGATTTGAAAATTATCCGATGTGCCTGCGCTCGTTCTTACTGCGCTTTGACTATTGGCGTATGACAGAGGCTTATCAGCTGTTGTGGAACTCCATATGTCTGTAATGTTATCCATAATCGTGCTCTATCCACTCTGTCAAAAACTGCACGGCAGTAGTTGTGTGTATTTAGACGATTCTCTCTTACGAAAGCTGTCTTATCAAACTTATGAACCTTTTTTCCTGCCCAAATGTTTCACTCCTAATACTTTTCCATCTCTACCCCTGCCCCAAACCTATCCTTCTCCTCCAATATGTGCGTTCCTGGAGGCGTGTCAGTGACCCCAATATACCAACCTGAGCTTATAGAGATTCATACTCGCTTGTTGCTGCCAGTAACTGGACACATGGGTATTCAGTGATGATATCAGCACCGCATGATAGTCCGTACCGACCTCGTAGACAGCAACACCGGTTTGGTCAGAGGCTGCTTATTTGCCCAGCTTATTTGCTTATTCGCAGCTGTCCTCCATAGAGGCTTTTGCACTATCCGCCACCTACGGACGCTCCTGGTAGGGTTCGGTAGCCCCTAACGATTTTCAACATTGATCTTTACCATCCATTTCTCTGCACATGCTACTATATTGTCTCTGTTTGCTGTCTTGTGTATTTTGTTGTTGTCAAACTTTAGTTATTTTTTCTACATTCGAAACCACAAAGTAATCAGCGTACATTGCAGCTCTTACAAGGTGACAGTTCGCTGATTAGATCGTGTATGAACACACACAAAAATGGAGTTGGGAGTACTGATTCTTGATAATTCTATGCTTTAGGAGAACGTCTTTTGCTTTTGTGAACATCCATAGTGACTCTTTCTTTCCGATTGTGTAGGAATGATCGTATCCACGTACTCATGTTATCCCTAACTCAATTTTGCTGCAGTTCTACTATCAGTCCATCTTTCCAGACCGTATCGAAGGCTTTTGGAAGATCTATCAAAAGGGTGACTACTTTCTTCTTTTCTTGAAATGCATCTTTAATGATCGGGGACAGGACTGTTATTTGGTCTTCTGTGCTGTTACACTCTGTAGATCCAGCTTGTTCTGGCACCAGTAGTTTCTCTGATACCAGGTATCATTTGTATTCTGTTGATCATCCTTTCAATTGTCTTGGAGCCACAACTAGTTAGACTTAATGGTCTGTAGCTTTCAGGCATCTGATTGTTCTTGTATTTCTTTATGACAGGACACATGAGCGCTTCTCTCCACGAATGTTGTACGTTGCCTGTACCCGGGACCGGCCCTAACAATTGCGGGGCACAATGCGAAACGGATTGCGCGGGGCCCAGTCTGAGTAGGGAAGAGGATAATAAAATAAATTCTAATATTAATTTATGGGCCTATGAAGTGCGGGGCACAATGCGGCCGCAAAGGTTGCATGGCCTAAGACCGGCCCTGCCTGTACCCCAACTTTAACTGTATATCTGTAGTAATTTATACATTGCTGCATGACCTAGGTTCTTAAGTATTTTATTGTCATGCCTCCAGGTCCTGGTAACTTTGTATCCTTCAATTTCCTTATAGATACTTTTAGTTCTTCTGACGCGAATGACTTAGATATGACATCTATACAGTTTATGTTCTTTTATCATGGTCTATTTTTTTACGAATATTTTATTGCCTTCATGCATTGATGATTGCTTTTCTTTTGGCTGCTACTTGTTTGCCAATGTAGCGTTTACTTGAATCTTCCAGTGTAATTGTTTTTCACTGGGGACCGTTTATTTGTTTGGTTAGTTTCCACAAATTTGCACACACAAAAATGACCAGTAGTAACACATCCTGAACACACATTTCTTCGCAGTGGGAGACGAACAGTCACCCCTAAAGCTGGGGATATAATAATTTAGACTTAAGGGGACAAAAGATAGATAGATGGCAAGATGACAACATAATCTTCCTGAATAATCCACATAATCCCTCAACATTCTATTCAAGAAAATGTTATAGCACCTCCACTACAGACCTGGTATTCTGAACGCCAGAACTGGCTGGAATAGTGGAAATAACAATATGCGAACATCTCGGTGGCAGTTATCATCATCCAGTCATCCTTCAAGTGAATAAAACAATAATTACGAGACCAACTAAAACAAGTTGGAACTACAAGAAATCAAACAGGCACACATATAAACACAGAGCAAACCTACTCACAAAAGAGATAGAAGTTACAGGCAAAGATATCAACACAATTGTCAGGGAGTTTAGTAAAGGAATAATTCAGGCAGCTAAGTAGAAAGAAGAAAGATGAAGAATTATCTAAGATATTGGATCAACACAGCCCATAACTACAGAAAACACATCACGTGGCAGAGACTCAACAATCTCAAAAGAATCACATAACACTACAAAAATCAAAACGAAGTTCCCTAAAAATGAAAAGATAGAAATGCAGAGAAGGAGTTGGAGGGGGAAAAAACAACATATTAAATTTTGAAAAGGACGGGAGAAAATAATAATAATAATAATAGCAATAATAATAATAACAACAACTACAATAATAATAATAATGATATTAAACAGTGTCATTTAGATGCTGGATCATGTTATAAGAGTAATCATTTTTTACAGTTCGTTTCCAATATTGTTCCTTCAGTCTATTGACATTTTCTCGCAAATTATTCCATGTAGTCTAGTAATTCTTCGCAAGCAGCCACTATCGATGACGCACAAAAATTGTGTTCATTAGTTCATAGTTAACTTCGACTGTGTACGAAGCGGGTTATTTATCTTTTTGAATACAGGCAAGATACGTGTGTTGAATATTACATTTTACTGTAATATAATGAATTTGTGTGTCACATAGGTTCATACACATGTGTATGAAGCTCTTCCCAGAATAGGAACGAGGAGGTATATATTTACAGTATTTGAAAAATACGTATACTCATTTCATCCCCAAGAGTTTGGTTATAGCTGCGTCACTGTAGTAAGAGCACATATAGACGCCACAATTGACGTATGTGGTTCAATATCTATCTAGGATTCCGTGATTTTGCATAGATGAGGTAATTTTCCACTTTCAGGCCTGTAATTCATCCGTTTAGTTACTATTTGTAACAGAAGCTGAATTGTATTCTATCAAAGCTTAGCAATATCTAAAATATATACTCCAGGGTCTTCTTGGCATAGTGGTCAAGTTGTTCGTATTATGTTCACTACGTCACGAGTTCGAATCCAGCTCGTGTCATCTTGTTTACAATGTTGATTTTTCTGAGGTCCCTAGGGGATTATCGCTTGAAGCTGCGGAGTTAAGTGCTATGAGTGGTACTCTTGACCGACACCTGACCGTTTTGTTTACAGAGACAGGGCACATATGGGGAAACCCTAGGACAAGAGTCAATTCTCATCGTCTTTTGAACCTTTTTTTCTAGCAATAACCACCATGCAAATATAATGTGCTTTACACATAGTCTAGTAATATATATGTGATATATTACAATATTCTATAATATATCAAAGTTAACTTAAATGTTTTTTTCCGTGCGGTAATTGATAACAGCGGATAGAAAATTTTAATGGACTTGGAGTTATGCATCGGGTACGAAATTCGGAACGTACTACAGCTTACCATGTTTGGTAGAGTGAACTTTTCAATCGATAATATGCAGGTCCAGATATGTTTGTCTATCCCCAGGCGGTTGATTGTTGATCGCATTCACACTTGCCGTTAAGCGTAGGGGTGGGAGCTTAAGCTGTCGTTCCAAGGCCAGATGTGTCGCCGAGGTTGCATTTAGTCCATGTTTGTTTAAGTTTATCTTGATGTTTTCTATCCACCGTATTCTTGGTCTACCTTTGGCTTTACGCCCGGATATTCTTGTATTATATGCTCCTATTGGTATTTGGTTTGGCTTCATTCTCATAAGGTGACTGAACCATTTTACTTGCTGTCTCTCAATATGTTCGATACATGATATTATACCAACTCTTTTCCTAATTTCTTCATTTCTTATTTTATGTAGTTTTGGTAACCGTTGCAGCTTTTCTCAGACACTTCATTTCACATGTGACGATTTTTCTTTGCTGCGAAGCTGTTAAAGACCATGTTTGACATTGGTAGCACAGTGTTGGTATAAAAATTGTAGATATTATTTTGTAATAGTAATATCCGAGAGATATCTTGATATATGTGTACTATTTTTAGTAGGAGATTTCGCTCCTGCGAAAACAAAAACTGTCCTGGTTCGGTTACGGCCCTGAAAGTAATTTGAGTTCAACCTGAGGCAGGTAAAAAGAATTGGCGTACACAAAATAATTGATACAATCTGAGAGTTTGAAACTAAAGAACGAGATTCAACCACGGAAATTGATACAGGGGTATTTGACCCTTTGCATCAAAAGCATTGTCGACGAGTTAAAAGCGAGAGATGCTCACATAGGTGAAAATTGGACTATTTGATGTCCACATCAAAATGCGGAGCAAACTATTTAGCTGGTCGATAGTGAACCAGCTATTATACACCAGGTAGAGAAATCGTCTGGAGGTTATATATTAAGGACGAAATAGAAAATTGAGTCAAACGAATAGATGAGATTCTAATTCGATAAATCTCAGAAGGTGGGAAAAGTATATCTGAAATTACCCCTGAGGGTCTAGAAATTGCTGGACTGTTAGTAGGCCGACCGTATAAATTTAAACAGGTGATTTCACATATCAGGTTGACCTGTTATCCGTCTTCGTTTCTGAAGATTAGATTAGTTGAACCTGGAAGCGGCAACTATTGAAACTGAGATTTCAAGGGGCTAATGCTTCTTTCTTTGAAGTCCATATAAAATTACGGGGAATGTGATTTCGTGAGAAAATGACCACACTAAAGATTGGGTAAAGAGATTTCAGATGACCAGTCCCTTGAAGGTTCGTTAGGAATCACTACAAAGAATTGTAATTTGATTAAAATAAATGTTACAGACCTAGAGAAACCCCTGTAGGGCAGAGGGGCTGTCCCAGGCAGTTGACAAGAGTTAGCATTTCTGTATCGAGGATTTTTAGCTGATATGCTTCAAGCAGACAAATGGGTGGTTTGGTCTCATAAAATAGGAGGGGGCTATATTCTAAGATATAATATGATGTATGGCAGATTTATTGACTGGACTTCACTGGAGTTGACTTGTCGGACTTGCATTCGACGGTTGGGAGTTGAGGAGAGAACTAGTTTTCTCACTCTTCTTCTTCTGCGTTCGTTCTCAAACTCCTTCAGATTAGCAGGATGTAGTCCGGAGAACGGAATGCGTTGTGTCATGGTTTACAGCATTGCTGTGATATATGCGCCTTTCGGCCTGATACATCCGACTTCAGCATGGCTTTGGGTCACTGACCCTATATGAGATGAGACAGCCAACTCCAACACATAACCTCCTTATTCGCCTTTTACGATGCGTGGAAAGTAAACAGTGTTGCTATTCTTTGCTCCCCTTTTTGGGCCCCACAACACACGGGCGGTTCTCTCACTCAGAGAGGATTCAGACAGAGGTAGGACTTCGGTCCTGGGCTTATATCATTCCTCAGCAACACATCGGTGTTGAGCTGTCTGACGGCGGGGATTGATAGAGAGCAAGTAACTGCCTTCGCCCAGAGAGAAGAATTGAGAACTCCGAGTTTTTAGTAGTTTAAGGTACCACGTCAACTTTCTGGAAGTTGAGACACTTGGCTGAAGGAATATTACTGAAGTCGAGATAAGTAGCAGAAATAAATATTATTATATAATTCGAGATATCAAGTAAACTTACCAAAGTTGAATTACGTCATGTAGAATATTGGATACTATATGCCTTGCTGTTGTAACTATATTTTGTGAACCGTAGATCCAGTAATAAAGTTTTGTGTATTGTAGAAGCTTGGAGTTTGCATTGAGAGAGTTCAGTTCACGAAGTAGTTTATAGAAACAGTGTCATCATCCTTCTCTTCCTGGAAAAGCACATTCTTTACTTGTCTGTCGTACAGATACAACGTTCTGCAATAACCTTGCAGCCTTCTGCAGAAAACGGAACATCATTGTTCTGGTGGATCATCATTGTACCTATTCTGATCAGATAGAATTCCTCACAACTTACTTCCGTCACACTTTATTGTGAAGCTATGTTTCTCACATCGCTAGTTCCGTCACACTATAAAGGTAACCCCAGGATCTAAACTGGTCGACAGCACCAGAGTGTCAGAGTTCGCTCTGAACGTCATTCAGACGTGCAGATATTTGCTTTGTCACAATTTGTTTTTTAATTTCCATCTTGATCTTTGCATGAAGAAGTAATGGTGAAAGTTGGTAAGTCACTGTGTTTGTTTTCTGGCACTTTGTTTCTATTTCTCTATCTAGTCTTTAATCTTCGGAAAAAAATGCTGCCTAGATATTTAAATTCTTTGGCTTGTTTCACTTTGGTGTTATATTGATTGGTGTTGATCACTTGCTAATTTTCATAACTTCTGTTTTTTGTACATCAATTTTCATGTTGTACTTCTGAGATGCTAACAGCAATGCATTGACGTGCTTTTGCAAAGTTTCCTCATCTTTGTATATTAAACTTTTATCATCGGCAAATAATAGTTAATTGATTTCATTATTAAGTTCCTCATCAGGGTTATTTGCAATGTTTTCCTCTTTGTTGATGTGAGCTTCCTTTATTATTCTGTCCATGTATATGTTGAAAAGTAGGGGTGAAAGTATGCATCCTTGTCTTACTCCAGATCTTGTTTCAAAATGTTCAGTCATTCCATCTGCTGTTCTTACTGATCTTTGGCATTTTTGATATATCGCTTTTTAACAGTTGTCCTCTGATGTTATACATTTCTAAGGTTTCCCATAGAATGTTTCTATCTACTCTGTCGAATGCCTTTTCCTGGTCTACAAATACTGTGTTTAAATCTTTGAGTTTCTATTATTTTTGCGTAGATTTTACCTGTGTGACTTAATATGGAGATGTCTCTATATGATTCACACTCCCTCTTATTACCTTTATTTTTCCATAGTGGTACAATTAGTGATATTTTCCAGTCGTCTGGTACTTTTATTTCTGACCAGGCTATTGTGAATAATCTGGTTAACCAGTTTATTTTGGTAGGCTATGAAAAATTTGAGTCATTTCCTTACACAGTTCATCACCTTTTTCGATGTCCTCTATAGTTTTCAAGTTTAGAACTTTTTCCTGCCATTGTCTTTTTTCTTTTCTTTGTGTTGTTATATTTTGTTCTCTTTTCTCAGTGAGTATAACAGGTCTGTGATCTGTATTAATGTCTATATTTGGGAAAGCTCTTGCACCAGTGATGCGTTTCTTTTGTCTTTGTCTAACGAGAATGAAATCAATTTCGGATGATTGTAGTAAGTTGTCCCATTTATACCATGTTTGTATGTGGCTTCGTCTGTGTTGGTAAAAATAATTTGTTATTATAAGTCCATGTTCTAGGCATATATTGACCAGTTCTTCCCCGTTATTATTTCGTTCTGTTATGTCCCCAAAATTGCCTAAACAGTGTTCACGCCGTGCTCTTTTCTTCCCTATTCTCCCATTGAAATCACCCATGATGTATAACTCATCTTTATTGTTAATCTTGTTTAGCACATCTAATAAGCTTTCGAAAAATTCAGTATTTTCTTCTGTTTTGTCGTTGTCATTGTAAGGTGCGTATACTTGGATTAGTGTAGTTGTTCTTTCCTCCTCTATTAGTTGTTCCCCATCTTATCCTCTAATGCTAGTGGACTGAAAAAGCGCTTCAAAGACACGCTCAAGTCATCATTGAAACATCTTAACATGACGTAGTCACTTGGGAGAGCCTCGCTCAGGATAGAACAGCATGGCGTTACAGCATTAGAACTGGAGCACTAGCGGCGGAAGAGTCCAGACAAGATACTGCAAGACAGAAGCGGGCACGTAAAAAAGAAAAAAAAATCTCAACCTCACATAGATACCCTCTATTGTTGTAAATTCTGTAAATGAACATTTGTGCGCGCATTGAATTTGTTAGTCATTTAAAAACGCACTATTAACTTTATTATTTTTATTACTTATTGTTATTATTATTATGGTTGAGTTTTTGGTCATCGTCGATTACGACGGACGAACATCATCATTAGTTGTATTCGTATTATTCTTTCTGAAATGTCTGTGATGTATTTCGCTTTTTCTTTGTTGACTAGGAAACCTACACCATATTTTGCCCTCAGTGTATTGTCTACCCTCTCCATATTAATATGTAGTTTTGTTTCGTTTTTGTATATTACCTCCTTTCTTTCTAGTATCTACAATGCCTAATATGTCTATATGTTTTTTCGTCATAAATTCTATAAGCTCTGATATTTTGTCGCCGAGACGCATACATGTAATGTAGCCATTCTAATGGTCTTAATTTTCTATATCCTATATTAGGTTAAGTACGGTAACAGTAACAGTGTCGGTATGAAAATTGTAGTCTTGTCCTCGAATGATTTACACACTAAACATCCTTTGAATAGTATTCCTCTTTGATATAACGTTATATTGAATATACTCTTCTTTATGAGTGTGAAGGATGGACCAACTCAATGTGAAATGGAGACTTCTAGGTGTGGTTTTTGAGAAGAATGATGCAAATTCCATGATGGGCTAAGTCAAATAATGAAGAGGTCCTCAGAGATGTTAGAGCAAAGAATTATAGAAAATAATTAGAAGCAGACAGTCAAGATTTGATGAGAAAAACAAAACTTTAACATTTATTAATCTCCGGAAAGATCATAGGGAGAAGAGAAATAGAAAGATAGAGAAATACATTTGTGGTTGAGTTGTCACTGTGGCATAAAAAATTAATTAGCAATACAAGAGACATAGAGTTGTGGAGAAACATGATCGTCTACGCCACTTGGCATGACGCCTGATTGATGTTTATAGTCTAGTCATATAGTAAAAATTGGACATCATTTTTGTACTTTAAACAAGGACTGCCATTCAGAATTTCTTCATATACAGAACACAGCGTGACACAATCGTATATTATTTACATAACGTAACGCAAGGCCGCATATACGGGATATGATTTGAGGGTTATAACAATTCCCCAATAGTTCCACACTAGATAATGTTTTTAAAAAGGCGCAGCATCTAGTGAGAAGAGAAGAAATACAGCAGGTACTTTCTAGCAGAGAGTAGCTAGAAAGTCACTAGTATATTTTAAAGAAAACATCTACTATAGTCATCGAATGCCCAAACTGTCCAAGGATATTTACGGCCATAATATGGCTTATTAGCCATCTACGAACTCATTATGACGGATATAGCTAACCGAATTACAAAAGTCGATGCAACAGATGGTCATTATAGCTTATGAAGGATGAAGAAAAATGAAGGCAATGTTAAAACATATACCACACTTTGGGATGTAGAAGAAATACTATATCACATTGCATTAAATTAAAATATTATAAAATCTTTTAACATGAAATGCCGTCGTTTCAAAACTATTTTACTCCACTCATACACTTGCTAGATTGACAGGCATGCATCATCATACTGGACCTTCATCTGGTCCACGCATACTATAAGTTTAAAAGAAACCACTTTTTAAAATCAGGTTGTATCTGGAGCAATGGGATGCTTTTTAACACAATAACCACAAGATATGGGCTTACAGTAGTTAGGTTTCTGTTCCAAAGGTTTCGGACTATACTTGAGTTTACCGTATGGAATGAAGACATCTGCGTCTGTTCGATACGATATTGTTATGTTAAAATGGCGGTTCCAGATCGATGAGTCATCTGAAAAGAAAATTAAAAAAATAGTTAAGTTAATAAACTCCGCCCGTCTTCTCATCTTCTCCTTCCACCCATGATAAAACTTCTGTTGGTTGACATGATTTAGTCCACAGAGAGCGCTGTATCACGTTAGCATGATTTAGCCCGAGTGTGGGCTGTCACGTTTAACATGATTTATCCCGCAGAATTGGCTTTGTCACGCACACATGATTTATCCATACATATGCATTGCGCTGTGTCACGTCAACATGATTTATCCCGCAGAATTGGCTTTGTCACGCACACATGATTTATCCATACATATGCATTGCGCTGTGTCACGTCAACATGATTTATCCCGCAGAATGGACTGTGTCACGAAAACATGATTTAGCCTGAAGAATAGACTGTGTCACGAAAACATGATTTGCCTGAAGAATGGTCTGTGGCAGGTAAACATGATTTGGCCAACAGAATGGGCTGTGTCACCTTACAGTTTTGGTACTGTCTATAAATTACGACAACAATATTTTGCCAATTTTTTATTCACTGTCGCCAATGTCAGCAACTGTCAAGCATTTGTTAACGTATGTCAATAAAAATGTACCCCTGTCCCTAAAAAACATGCTAAACTGGGAAAGAAACATATAATGAACCTAATTTCTTCTTCTTGAGCGTTCATTCTCAAACTCCCGCTGGATTTCTCTTGCAACAGGACAATGGTCCTACAAGATTTCCAGTTGAATGTAGTCCAGAGAATGGAAATGCGTTGTTTTGCCGTTTTATTTGCGCCAATGGACCAACACATACGTCTTCGGCGGTGAACATATTGAAAGAACTATATTTAATGAAATATTTTTAGTGTTTAAAACAATATTGTTGACTTAAAGTTTTTTCAACCTCCACTAGTTAAAAAAACAACAACAAAAACTGTCAAACTGTTTAAGACCCCCCTACTCCTATAGAATTAGAAAAGTATTTTATAGATAGTCCATTTGCTGCAATTTCTGAGTTTTTGGCCCGACAAATGAGACCTCAGCATGGCTGTTAGGTCTTGTTTTACCTGCATTATGTATGCTTCTAACCCCGCTTAGTACATGACATCATTTTTTCTTTCGATGGTACAATCAACTCCATCCTATACATGTTGCGGCGTCTGCTATGGCAAAGCGGCATTTATTTCCACAGCCAATAGAAAGTCTCCCTACACTCTTTCACAGGAAAACATGCAGTAACGGAATTTATTTTTAACCACGCTTCCAGAAAATCCTTAGTCGATTATTGCGAAATGTGTGGTAATGTTGCACACGTTTGTTTCTCATTCCCCCCCCCCCACTCCCTTTTTTTCCGAGCTACGCAGAAAAATTCAATAACAAATATTAAGTGAACACATTCAGAAACTACACACTCAACACGTCTTACTTACACGTCTGTCTTACTTATTCTGAAGGAGCTATTATTGAACTTTATTATTGAGGTCTTGTTTTGAAAAATAAATTTTGGTACATGTAAATTATTTCAGGATCTAGCGGTATTGGTATTTCAGCTGAGGTAGACATTGCAAACAATGTTTACTTTGTACTAGTTCTTAGAGTAGACAAAATACATCTTGTCAGTGCGAACTTCATGAAACAATGTATATATATATATATATGTATATGCGACAATTTTGACGGTATTGGAGCAAGTCCTTCTTTACAAAAGGCCTTTCGGCTGATCTCATACATCTTCACTTATATTGTCTGGTTCGACTGATGGTCACTTTGAGTCGCCAGGATGTGACTATTGTTATTATTGATGCAAAGTGTGCCCAGCACCTACAATAAATGATTAGACAAACAACGTGACGTCATAATGGGAAATAGAATCAACACCCCTCTATTGACATGCGTCACAGAAACTTAGCGTTCTGTTACTCGTTTCTACAAAAATAAGTGAAGGGAAAAAATGTATATTATTAGAGATTCTTCGGCGCATGAAGGTCCAGTGTGGTAATGTATGTCTAGATGAAGACATCAAGTGTGTGAATGAAGATCAAGTGTCGTGATGCCTAGATCAATGTCGCCCACGATCGGTGTGTGTAACACGGTTTCAAAACTGTCTACTCCACTTATACACTTGTTAGATTGACAGGTATGCATCACCATACTGGACTTTCATCTACTCCACTCATACACTTGTTAGATTGACAGGTATGCATTACCATACTGGACCTTCATCTGTTCCACTCATAGACTTGCTGGATTGATAGGTATTGCATTACCATACTGGACCTTCATCTGTTCCAATCATACACTTGTTAGATTGACAGGTATGCATTACCATACTGGACCTTCATCTGTTCCACTCATAGACTTGCTGGATTGATAGGTATTGCATTACCATACTGGACCTTCATCTGTTACACTCATACAGGATCTGGATTGACAGGTATGCATCACCATACTGGACCTTCATCTGTTCCACTCATACAGTTTCTGGAATGACAGGTATGCATCACCATACTGGACCTTCATTTGTTCCACTCATACACTTGCTAGATTGACAGGTATGCATCACCATACTGAACCTTTAATTTTCTACAAATGTCTATAGATTACACCCATTCGATATTTAAAATAGTGGATAGAAGGCTGCTCTTACTTGATATATTCATTCATTCATTCATTGGTACCATGCCTTCCGACGTAGGCGATTATGTCTGTCTACAGTACTCTGTTATACATTTAAATTTAGTTTTTCATGATTCTGCATCATGCCAGGTTTTCAAGCCCTCCAACATTTTCTCACGTTGTCTTCCTGTCTCTTTTATTTTCGATCTTTCCAGTTGTTACGATGTGTCCACCTCCAGCCCACCTCTACTCATGACATGACCCATGAACTGTGATTGTCGTCTTCTAATACAGTTAATAAATTCTCTATTTGAGTTGACCAGTTGTAGAATTACAGCATTACTCTTTTTAGCTGTTCATGATATTTTCAAAATTCTTCTATAAAAAAAACATCTCTGTGGCCTCCGAATGTTTTCTTTCAATATTGTCAATTTTCCATGCTTCACTACCATAAAACAGTATTGACTATATGTAACATTTTAGTATGTTCTTTCTTACTTATTCGTTCATTCATTTTCCTTTTGCGCTGAAGCTAGCGCATAGGGCAGAGGTCAGATCTCTCCAATTCTGTCTGTTCAAAGCTATTCTGTGCAGTTCTTGAATAGTATGAATATTGGTTGTTTTTTTAAAAGAATTGGATTGAACTGACTTCTGTTACACAAATCGGTCTGCACCTTACGATGTTAGTTGATTAATCCAACGATCGACGGAATGACCCAGATTGATTAGAGAAACACCCTCCATCAACGGACGTCATTACCGGAAGCTTTCTTACTTATATTGATAATTCACTACTCACAACACGTATTCACTATTTGCAACATGTATTCACCACTTACAGAAAATATTCATCACTGACAGCAAATATTCATCACTGACAGCAAATATTCACCACTGACAGCAAATATTCACCACTGACAGCAAATATTCACCACTCATAACAAGTATATTTTCAATGTACATATTCTCTTTCCTCGTCGATTCCATGTCGATTCCTGTTTTACAGTAGAGTTCTCTACCAACAGCAGATTATTTCCACTTGAACTATGGTTTCCTAGATATGACCTGTAGTTTAAGAAGAACCTTGTTATTATATCAATTAAATCTCCGTTTTCTAATTTTATGCTTTCATCTATTTCCGTGTCTCCAAACGCGGAAAAGAACCCAACAAGGGGGATATTTGACGTTTTAGAGAAGTATTCAAGAATTATCAACTAATCCAATATTGGAACATCTATCTCAATGGAAGCCAAAAGGCAAAGATAGGATATACAGGAAATGCGAGGATATAATGGAATCAGCGAGAGGACGGACGAAAGATGTGCCAAAATGAGACCACTGGCCGAAAAAGGTTAGAAAACACTGATCTAATATATTTCTCATCACCCATAATTTTAAACCACACAGTGTCATTACATTTGTATTCAAGAACCAAAGTTTGTTATCTCGATTTAATTTTCATGGCGATAGTGTTTTATAAAGTGTAAAATTGTTTTCTTTCTAGGTAAAATTTTAAAAAAATAGATCCTACACATCGCGGGTGAGTGTCATGGCATATATCTTCTTCAGGGTTTATTCTCAAACTTCCGCTAGATCTCTCTTGTAGCAGGACGATAGTCAAACTAGATTTCCAGCAGGTTGTAGCCCAGAGAATAGAAATGCGTTGTCTCAGTTTATTTGCACCAATGGTCGAACACATTCGTCTTCGGCGGTCATGACATAATGTCACATTATTATACATCTGAAGAAAGTAATACATGTAGTAATTAAAGTCGGCTGCCTGTTCTCAAAGCAACCTCATTTATATGTTACAGCTCACTCGTAGACATTTACCGAATAATACTGACATCTCACATTGGCCTAACATATTCAACAAAGGAAGTCTTCCATGCGCCTAACATACTTTACAAATGAAGTCGACCATGCGTCTAAATAACAGAAAATAATTTTGGACACAAGTGTGAGATAACGAATAAGGTGTTTTTTGTAAATTGACAAATACTGAAAGTTATAAAGTTTTCTTGTAAAATCTGATCTGGTATTATCTATTCTTGATTTGATATTTCTTTCTATGATCCCCTGTTGTGTTGATGATGTCAATCATAAGATTTAAACTGGCAGCTTTCCCGACTAGTACTCATTTAGTCGAAGCAAACACGCAAAAAAGGATTCAGGCCGCCTTTGAAAACAAGTGCTGCAGATGTTTGTTAAGAATTGGCTATATAGAACACAGACAAATATATTCATCCTACAGCAAATAAACAAACTTGCAGGTTATCAAGAATCACCTTTGCTAGTGGTGAAACGATGTAATATTGTTTGGTTTGGACATTTAACGAGATAGGACTCACTTTCTAAAACTGTTTCTGCAAAGAACAGTGGAAGGAGAAGAGGCCGAAAAGAACAAAAAATACTGAACTGATAACATCAAAGAATGGTCTGGTTGTGATTTTTCTACAATCCTCCGAATGACGGAGGATAGAGATGTTTGGAGAGATTTTTGTGCTGATGTCTCCAGTGTGGCATCACTACGATCCTGACGGGTTATGGGTCTTATTGTTATTAGTAGTATTATAATACTTCTTCAGTTTCCTAGTAGTCAGTTAACTGAAATTGTGTTTGCAGTCATGAGTTCGAAATCTGGTCGCGACGTGTGGTTTATTAATATATTTTCGTGAGTAACTGGGAATTGTCTTTGTGGCTACATGTGCTCAGAACAATTCTTTCGAATGGCAGAGTGTTTATAACTTGCTAAAGCTGAAGTGGAAGATAATATTTCATATATCAAGAAAACGTTAACTTATTTCAAATGAAACTCACTTGAGATAAAATCTGCATATGTATACACAGGTGACTCCCACATCGCTATGGCGTAAAGCTGGTGGTTGAATCTTAATGGAGGCTTAAAGGTGTCCGAGAGACCCACCCCGTAAACTATCACTGTATCTGTTGTGTTTTGTACGTTACGTGAATCACTAAAAGTACATTGTCTGTAAGTACATCTCGTCCAATCGTTGGGTATGTGAAGCCAAACTGGACGGTTTAAGAAAACAATTGTAAATGTTCTATTACTTGTAGATTTGGAATTTGTAGACTTGACATTTGGTGGTGAACATTCTATAAATGGCGAATCTTTGCAATCAATGACACTTGTGTTGACTGTTGTCATTGTTGTGGAGTGTATACCCATAAACGTAGGTGTCATATTGTCAGTTCCAGTCAACATTGTTTGCTTCTTTGTGCTTTCTGTGGTCAAAGTGTATGGAAGATCCCACGCTTCATTTTTTGTATTTAGAAACAAATCTGGATGTGAATTGTTATTCCTCCCTGACATCTCATAATTTGAAAACGTGTTGAAGTTAGTCCTCTTGTCGGTGTACCAATGAATCCAAAGCATAAATGCAATACATAGTCCAGAAATGAGGATGAACTTCGTTCGGTTGGAAGATATCGACCAACACCTGGAATAGAAGAAATATATTAAAAAACTTAATTTACCAAAAATCACATAAATGTGATATTGTAAGATGGCGGGCGTCCTTGTGTTGACTGGGCCAGAGAGTGGAGAAATAATAGCAACAATATTTACACTCCATGCATACCATAAGAGGCGACTTACTAGGTTATGTCATGAAGTTGGTTGTCCCATCCAATATAGGGTCAAATTGATACGTAGTGTCAGGTCAAAAGACGCAGATATCGCATCAATTCTGTAAACTATGACACAATGCATTCTGTTCTACGGAATAGTTCCTGGTAATCTGTAGTAGTTTGAGAACGAACAAAGAAGAAGCGGAAAAAAAGAGTATTGAGAGGATTGTGGGGTGCTAAATGTACCACATTGCTTTCGACGGATCCAGGGTTAGCAGATAGTGAACATCCCAAATGTACCTCTCGTGGTGCACACTGGAAACAGGAGTACAGCGGCTCGTGCTGCTTCTGGAGAACACGCTTCTGGAGAAAGCAGATATGCATGTGTCCATGTGGAGAAGACACGCAGGCGGTGCAACATATTTTCCAGGACTGTTGTCTTCATAAAGGAAGTAGTTGCATTCCCCAACCACCCTGAAAGAAAAACTATACGTATAATCTACATAAAATAAGATCAATAGGAATTCAAAGCAGAACCTACAAACATGTAGAAACATCCGGAAAGATAGAACTTTTAAGTCCAAATTAATAAAGAATTGTCGGAACTCCATGCTCAAGAAAACGTAATACATCAAAGATAGCTAATATACCCTACAATATTCACCATAATGGTGAACGATCTCGGGGAGCGAATTTGTGGATATGAAAACAATGCTATCCCAATTTACAGACATCAGGCGATTGGAATCACAGGAAGCATGCTACGTTATTTTCAAATATTCAGTCAGAAGACAGATGAACTAAGTAACACAGTGGACGGAGAGATGCGGTTTCAAGATCAATTCATGCAAGTCGGTAGGAATGGTCTTCAACAGAGGAATACGTCACCTGAAAGTGGATATTGCGATAAACAACAAGCAAGTAAATTTTTCGAAAAATCACAAGATTTCTAGAAATGACACTCGACCACTGCTTAATATGGTATAAGCGCATTAATAATATAGTGGATAAATGAAGGGGCTGGCTCAATATGCTCAGATACATCAGAAGCAATGGATAGGGAGCGGACACTAAGACTATACTCACATTCTGTAAGGCTTACCTGAAGGGTAAATGTTAATATGCAAGCATAATCTATGAATTTCCGCTCAAACAAGCATAAAAAGCTGGACGCTATCCAACATAGAACGCTGGCCACAATAGCAAGGGTGTCCATAACTACATCATCTGAAATCCTACATGTGGCACTAGGCATACCACCATTTTCTATGAGAAGGAGAGAGCTTAGACTAAACCTCTGTTCCAAAATAGGAAAAGACACCACTCTCCCGGCTCAAGAATCATTCCATTGCGACCCAATCCATAGCAAGTCAGAACTAGACGTATTCAAAGACCAAACATGATGGAGAACTTCAGAGGATCTAAACAAATATCCAAACCTAAGAGAGCTAACATGATTCCAAAAGCATAACCCAGTAATACCTCTCTCGGAATTACTCACCCCAGAAACAGACACCAAGCTAACAAAACCAGTAAAATCAAAGCAATTCAAAATACGTAAAAATAACCAAGCCACCAATCAAATCAATCTTAATTCGCAACAAAACTTAAAAGTATTCACGGATGGATTCAAAAGAGAGGAAGGACTTGCAAGAGCCAGAATAGCAATATGTGAATGGCATGTCAAGAAAGGATACAGCATTCCAGAAAACACATGAATCTACACTGCAGAGTAAATACCAATATTCAAAGCGCTAGAAGTGGTATCAGAAAACCCACCTAAGAAAATAACAATACTCACCGACTCTCTCTCTCATCCGTACAAGCATTACAGAACAAACACTATAATCACAGACCAGACACTATTTAAAAAAATAAAATTTACACACCATCACAACACTCTTCCACATAGGCAGTCGGGTGAAGATAACGTGGATCCCATATTATGTTGGCATTACAAGTAAAGAGGCGTAGAGGCAAAATTACAAGTAGAGGCAAAAGCTAGTATGACAAACGTCAGCGAAATCAAACTAGGATTTGGGAAAAGTGAAATCTATCTATCTATCTAATCGCTGAAACCCTTTGTAGCCTTTCGGCGTCAGGGGTAGAAGAGTTTTCTGGAGACGGCCCGCTTGTGTGCTAAGTATATTGTGGAATTTGTCACCTCTTTTAGTTCAGAAGTCCATTGTTTTCGTGGTCGGCCTCTAGGTGTGCCTTCACTGTATCTGTGTTACATAGCTTGCTGTGGTATGCTGTCTGATGGTAGTCTGCTGACGTGTGCAAACCATTTGATCGGTTGTCTCTTGATGTATTCTAAGATTGGGGTGGTGCCGGTTTTTTGTCTAATGTCCTCATTCCTCACCCTGTGTCTTAACGATATTCCTAGGATTCTGCGTAAGCACACCATTTCAGCTGTCACAAGTTTACGTTTGTCTAGCGCTGTCGTTGTCCATGTTTGGCGTTGGTAGCACAGCCTTGGCATAATTATAGTTTTGAAAAGTGCTATTGTGGTGTTTAAAACTATGTCTGTAGTGTTTATCATAGTTATGTCAAAAGGTGAGGAACCACGCATAGCTTGGGCGGTCCACGAGAAGGGTGAAGCCACGTTCCGAGTTCGGCCGGCCCGCCGGCTAGCGGCGGCGGCGGCGGCCTCCCAGCCCGCGCCCATCCCAGTACCGCTTCGTACCCCGGACCGACTGTCAGGTCGGGGTACAAAAGTTATATAAAAAGCGAAATAAAATAATGAAAATAAACACGGAGTTGACAAAATCATGGAAGATCAGTTACAAAAGATAGATATGCACTTAGTGTGCTAAGAGAACATCCAGAACAAATGAAGTCACGGATAAGATTAATATACTAACAAATTAAAAACTGGCGAATTAGACTCTGCTTCCCACTCTTCAAGATAAAGGAACAAATATGTGAAGACTGTGACGTGGACAATACCATAGAACATTACCTGTGTCAATCTGCTAAATTCCAACAACACAGACAGAATCTAAAATATCACTTCCACAACCACAGGATTGAATACAACATGCAGAATATGATGGAAAACACAAAGTCCCCAAGGAAACTCAAACAATGGTTAAAAAATTCTTAAGCAAAACGAACATTATAATCTAAAACAACTAGAGACATTCTTGATTTTTTATTCTTCATTAGAAACTGGTTTCACAGCACGTGGGATGTTCCCATAAGTGCTCCGCCCTCTGTTCCAGCAGTCATCCTAGTGTATGTAGACTCAGAGTCCCGGTCAGGTGTTGATTGTGTGATCTTCGGGTCTTTTCAAAAAATTACTTTTCATTCCCTCACCTCTAGATACTCCCATTTCTGACATTTTTTTTAATGTATACGTTCTCAGCCTCATTGACAAAATCTTCATCTTGAAATGAATTTGTTACTGCCTTCATTAAGTCTGCTTTATCTCTTCTCAGCAACGTGATATCTATCGCCGCATTGCCTGCCAATAAGTCGGCTCTCTCGTTTCCTCTGACTCCAGCATGACCAGGGCAGTATATCCATGTAATGCTCTGGACAACTTAGTTGTTCAATAAATCCCACCATTCTTTTCTCAGCATGAACTTTTACATTTTGCGCAGCATGCTTTGAGTCTGTGAGTATTACCGAGTGTGTTGATGTATCAGTTATCAACCGATTACGTGCTGCAGAAACTCCCTCTATCTCCATCCTTATGCTCGATGTAATAATGGGATATGTTGAAGATTTCTCTACCAACTTCATGCCGTTTCTGTAGGCAACAAAACCCCAACCGCTTTCATTTGTGTTTCTATTCACGGAGCCATCTTTGTATATAATTATGTCTTGTGGTTTCGAGTGTAGCTGGGAGAATTCATCCACTGTATCCTGATCCCTGACACCCGTATATTTTCGAAACGCTTTATCTAGTTGTATTATTACTTTAGTCAATGATTTCTTCTCAGTGTCTACCTCCACCCATTCACTTTCCTCTCCTATTTCTTCCAATTCACATACTTTTCGTAGAGTGTCTTCAGCCTCTGCCATCCATGATCTGCCAAGCTTGATTCGTTTTCCCTTTGACTCACCTAGACGTTGGTGTAATGGGTGCTTGTTGTATTCTGTCACTTTAAGGTACGGCCTAACTTGTGTTACATGATGTCGCACTCTAATCTTGGGGGAGATCAAGGAGAAATCTCATAGCAGAAATGGGTGTAATTCTAGTACACCCCAGTACGCTCTCATTGCCTCATTTTGAACTTTTTCTAATCTATCGACCTGTGTCTGTGATAGTGTTATTAGGCCGAGGCTTTAATTTATGACAGACAGAACCATCACTTGCAGAAGCATAAAAAGTATCCACTGCTGCATGTCGAAGGTCGCCATAACCTAGATAACACTGATCCCTCTTTTAGCCTTCTGAATCATATTTGTGACGTGCTTGTTGAATGAGAGACTTCTATCAAAGATTATCCAAAGATATTTATGGTCCTGTTCTTGTTCAATGCATGAGCCCATGCAACTAACAGCTGGCAGTGTGTCACTGATCAGATTATTCTTTAAGGAGTACCAGACGACATTTGGTTTCGAGGGATTGATCACAGCCTTGCCTGTTCTGCACCATATCGCCCATTGATCTAGTCCACTTTGTACGCTATCAGCGATATCTGTTCTGTTTCTGCCCGTATTGTATAGTAAGATATCATCAGCGTATGTTAGAACTCTACAATTGCTAGGGATTTGCAATTGAGAAATTCTGAACGCATGCACATTAAACAACACTGGGGGCAGATTAGATCCTTGTGGCAGACCAGGTGCTATATTTCTGATCTCAGACGTCCAGGATCCACACCTCAGACGAACATTTCTACAGATTAGCACATTTGCTATCTTGCGTATGATCCAAGAATGGATATCGTGTTCCCTGAGCATGTCGAATAGATGGGTGTAACTAACTCTATTGTACGCATCTTCTAGGTCTATCGATACACTACAGATTCTTCTTTATTCTAAAATCCTTCACATGCAAGAACTGCTGCATTATGACTGTGTTTCTTCTGGGTCTGTATGCACCTAGGTTATTTGGGAGAACGCTTTTGATCTCTAGGTCCCTGGTTATACGTCTAGCAACAATTCGTTCCAGAATCTTACCGTACACGCTCTGCAGTGTGATGATGATGCGATAACCTTTTATATCAGTTGAATCTTTGTCTGGTTTTGGCACGGGTATAAGATAGCTATGAAGCCACACCTCTGGTTCTACTGTTTCAGACTTGCATTATAATCGTCTGTCATCTTAGCTAGCATATTCTCTCCAATGTCCTTGAGTAAGCTGTAACTAGAGACATAAGATATCCGTGTGTGATATATTTGAAAATAATACGTAGCAAACATATAATATAATCTTACTGAAGAACGACTAAAACACTATCACTGTTGGATGTGCACGTGAAATAATACTACACACACCACTACACAGAGTATAATCATACATGTAACAATACTCAGGGTGTAATCTACCTTTCTACCAAAAGGCCTTTATCAAGATAAACGCATAATATCAAACGACGACGAGTAGAAATGACAAGGATACACGCACGTTTCCGAACGAAATGTGGAAGTGAGCTGCCAGAAGGATATGAACAGGAAGTACATAAAAACGTAAATATATATGGAAACGAAACAAATAAAAAGATGACGTAAAATACAGAAGAAACTGAATAAACACAAAGACCACACCAACCGAGAACTAGACAAAAGAGTGATAGGAATTACGTTCAAATGTCTTGCGGGTACCTAACTCAAAGATCAGACGACTTTCTAAAGAGTACCTAGATCTATCATCGGTGGTGCAGAATCTGATGGCAGTGTCCTGCATATAAAGAACACCACGGTGGCCATCGCCTTTGAAGTGTGTGGCAACCGGAATAGGCGTACTATGCTTGATGGCATGAATATGGTTACAGACACGGTCGCTCAATCGTAAGCTCGTTTCACCGATATTCTGCTTCTCGCAGCGTTTACATAAGATCATATAAATGACATTACGGAATTCACATGTAAAGGTCTCATCAATGGTGAAAGTGGCCTTGGGAAATCTGCATGAGAAACGAATAGCACCGAACTGGTCAGAAACAGAAGACATAAGATGGCTATGTACCAAGATGTCCTTAAAGATTTTTGTCGGACCTATAGGCAACCAGAGGCAAATCATGGAAAGCGGTACGGGTGTTAGGATGAGAACGGCGAATGAATAATGTTAAGCAGAATGCCGGACAGTGAAGATATGTGGATGAAAGGTAAGGACAAATTTAACTCCAGATGAGGAAGAAGAAACCCTTGAAATTAATCAAGGTATCGAGGCGAGATACATGAAAACCATTTGGACTCAATTCCGACCACTCTTTTGTCTAGTTTTTGATTGGTTTGGTCTTTGTGTTTGTTCATTTTGTTCCGTCATTTACGTCATCTTCCTGTTCGTTTCCTTGCCGCATATATTTAAGATTTTATTTATTCCCTGTTCCTATCTTTCTATCATCTCATATCCACATTTCGTTCGGACACGTGTGTGTGTCGTTGTCATTTCTACTCGTCGTGTGACGGTATTAGACATTGTTGCGTAACCGTATTAAAAGTGTAACCTCTACAGGCAGTTGTTTTTCAATCAAGTCCAATATAATGAAAACAGGCAACTCAACCCTTGATGAACTCCAACATATAGCAACAGTTTACTTACTATTTAAAATATCAAGATTGCAACATAAACAATCTTCCAAGGCATAAAATGAATATCTACAATATCCTGAAACACGAACCAAATTTTGGCTCGAATCTCTCTCTTTCCAATGCTTATAGCCAATGACTACGTTACTTTATGTAAGAGAGTCAGCCGTCTCTCTGATTCAAGGCTTATCACGAACAACTACGATACTTTATCTCAATTCTAGTAGAGACTCAAGGCGTGTCTCTGGTCCAGCATACGAGAATTATCTGCAATACTATCTAAAACTCCTCGGGTTCAGACTTTCCATGTCTGTGGCTGTCTCGATCCGAACCTCTGGACGGTTCGACTCTCCTCCACCAAAAGTAGAGCCCCTGTCCAAAAGTAAAGCTCCTGTCTAAAAGTAGAGCCCCCGTATACAAAGTAGAGCACCTGTCCAAAAGTGTCCTTCCTTTTCTGAGAAAGTCGGAATGGCCGTAGCCGCTCCCTGCTAACGCATTGAATCCACCATCTCATGCATTGGGATAATGCCTGATACATGGTTACGACGTCGGTCGTCTGTTCCGATAACAAACTTTTTTTCTGTCTTATGTTCCACTATTATTAATCCTCTATGGTGACATGAAGAAGGATATGCGCTCTAAAAGTGGGCAAAAGAATTTATACCAGGACTCGTTAAAAACCTCACTGAAAACACTGAAAACATTTAGTAGAAACCATGATACATAATACACTAAAACTAATGTGGATGTGTGGGAAACTACTGTGGATGTGTGGGAAAGTAATGTGGATGTGTGGAAAGAGTCAAATGCCAGACGGGTCCTAATCAATATTATATGAAAAAGACAATCTCCATTTTTTGGCTACTTTATGAGACAATGAGGTTTGGAGAACATAATCAAAACAGGTAAGATTGAAGACAACAGAGACAGTGGACGACAATGTGAGGAAATATTAGACGGTTTAACACCCTGGCACGGCATGTAAATAACAACGATCCTAATACGTAATGCTGAAGATAGAGAGCTGTGGAGAGCTATGATCGTCTACACGAGCCGACATGGCACCCGATGATGATGATACATAGGGAAATGCTTCCCGAAACAGTTCTATGTGTGTTCTGCAATAAAATAAGGTGTATCATAGTATGGAGAAAATGATAAAGGCACCATTTCAATAGCGAGAACTAGATTGAAAGATACTATACGAAGTGATCATGTCACACAGGCTCATAAAGACTTATTGAACAGCAATTGGGCGTGATCATTGTTAGAATAGACGCGTTTGCTGCAACACTGCGAATATGCTCCCAATTTTCATGATTTTCATTTCTCATTTTTCTTATACTCTGTGTCGCGAGCCAATGAAAATCACGAGAATAGTCAGGTTAGCATTACGCTGTGTGTTAAATGAAGTAACACTCAGTCTTGTCTAATGAAGGTCACATATGGTTTTGCAAAGGCTTCGCATATAAGTGGTCCTGGGTTCATTCCCCAGTTGAGGCGGAAATGTTTTTCAGATCGCAATGACTCCCGGGTCGACCCAGCCTTAAATGGGTACTGGATTAATCCGGGAAGTAAAGACTGCGAGGGAGAGGAGATGGTTACCGCCCTCATTTGCAGAGCTTCTGAAATGTGAGATCGCTAACATCTCACACCCCTACGGCATTAATAAATGATATGGGTTACTTTACTTTACTTATGGTTTATCAGTCGTCTACCAACTCACAGAGAAGGACATTCCTCCAATCTAATCTTAAAAGGTGGATGTTGCAAACACAGACATACATTCATACATACACACACAACACCATATATTATACTCCTGAAACAAACATACACACAGACGAATACACAGCGCAACTCACAACACAACTAGGCCTCAGACACTCATGTTTTCGTATAAACACCCAGTTACTCGGTTCAGGAGTCACCATTTTAGAAACTTCAGACATATGGAAAATTCGTAACGAAAACAGAGACGGTGACACTAGAATAACAATATTTCAAGTTAGCAGTAACAACACACCGACATATACAATAGCAAACATACGCGCACACCCTGACCGCAGACAACGACCTCAATTCTACGATAATTTAGACAACCTAATGACAAACTATTATAGAGAACATTATATATTATTGTCAGGGGATTTTAACTGAACTCTAACAATGACAGGACAGGATCACGCCACATGCCACAAACACGTACACTTTCGAACTAGTTAGTAACAATACGGAACATAACAGAGACACACAATGTGGCATACACTTACAGAAAATAACACAAAAAGGCGCTTAAACCACACACACACACGGACGACATCAACAAATCTGGACAGAATATATGCTCCCAAAACAAACTACATAAGCCAAACCAGGCACCTATCGAAAACACTACTGTTTACAGACCACAAAACGGCCCTTTCAATAATACACACCACACAAAACAGTTTAATCCCTAACCAATTCTCACACTGGAAATTCAACAACACACTTCTCCAAAACAAATCATACACAGAACACATAACTCAGCTCATTCTCACATACACAGGAAACATACGCACAGAAAAGATACAGCCACACAGGGACTTACTAAGAACACCATAAAATACAGAACACAATCGAAACTTATCGCAACCCAAATCAGCAGAAATAAGAACGCATTCTGAAAGAAGCTATCATGCTAGCAAGACATATGGACAATAACACACCCAACATACACAGACTACAAGAGGAACTTGAACATTACAGACACCGCATGTTCCAAGGAGCCCTACCGAGGACAAGAATGAACAGTATTACACAGAAAACACCAATCAGGCAGTACATAAGAATAGAGCAGAGTATAAACCGCAGCAGACAGATAGGAAGCATAACGTAAAGTAACCCATAGCATTTATTAATTCCGTAGGGGTGTGAGATGTTAGCGATCTCACATTTCAGAGGCTCTGCAAATGAGGGCGGTAGCCATCTAAAATCTCCCTCGTAGTCTTTACTTCCCGGATTAATCCGGTACCCATTTAAGGCTGGGTCGACCCGGGAGCCGTTTCGATCTAAAGGACATTTCCGCCTGAACTGGGGAATGAACCCATGACCACTCAAATGCGAAGCCAGTGCTCTAACGCGGCTTCCCATAGGAAGCATAACGGACGTGGAAGTGCGCGCGCACACACACACACACACACACACGCACACACACATAGAGACACAGAACATAGTCCAAGCTTTCGAAGACTACCACAAGATTCTCTACAGAGAAGCCAATGCACAACGGTATAAGAAAGAACATCTTCATGGAATATACAACAAAATTCAGACACAGACAATATCACATTAGAAGAAGAACTCACTTTAAATAACATATCAAAAGCAGTGATTACAATACAAAAAGACAAAACACCCGAATCACACCGACTCACTACAAATTCAACCAACACTTCTTTCCTATAGAAGGACCTCTGCTCATTCGAGTCTTTAAAGCCTTCTTCAGAGAGAAAACACTGCTCCCTAGTCTAAATCTCCCCTACATCACTCTAATTTCCAAAAACACGCCAGACAAGACAAAACAGAAAACTACCCACTAATATCGCTTCTAAATGTGAACTAACAATTGCTGCCAAACAAACTTAAAAAAAACTTTCCAAAAAATTTACTATTCCTTCCCTCACCTCTAGATACTCCCATTTCTAACATTCTTTGTATGTGTACGCTCTCAGCCTCATTAACATCATCTGCACTTGAAATGAATGTATTACTGCCTTCATTAAGTCTGCTTTATCTCTTCTCAGCAATGTGCCGTCTATCGCTGCATTGCCTGCCAATAAGTCGGCTCTCTCGTTTTCTCTGACCCCAGCATGACTAGGGCAGTATATCCATCTAATGCTCTCGACAATCGAGTTGTTCAATAAGTCCCACCATTCTTTTCTCAGCATGGTTCTTTGGTGTTGTTAATATGTTAACAATGTAAATATTTATGATTTTCCTTGCCATGCATATGTTCCTCCTTTGTACCAAATGTTCCCAAGTTTATTAATATGACACTGCAATTGTGAAACCGCGGTTTTCTATTGCAATGGTTCTCTATATCGTTTGAACGTTTTCTAAATCCAAACACTAATGGGAATTGACCCAATCTGTTCTAACGGCACCGAATCGTCCGGCAACTAGGGTAAACGGGTTTTTTCGTACTTGACTAACCGCATCACCAAAAGAAGATGCGATTTTGTCCAGACATTTATACTGTGTACTCAAGTCACTGAAAACGGACCAATCGAGACAAGAACAATTACAACAACAACGAACATCCCTTACAAATATTGGAAATCCTCAAAAACACAAACATATAACATACGTTTTAGTAATACAAGTAAACATCCTGTAAATCCTGTAAACATAAATAACATATAGACAGTACAATTTTGTTTCAAAAAATTGTTTATACAAGTAAATTAAAGTAGGAAGCAAGAGGATAAATTAAAAATTCTAGACATTAGCGCGAATTGAACCAGTTTGTTCTAACGGCACCGAATCGGGTGGCAAGAAGAATACATATTGTAATAGTCATTGTCTCGATTGGTCCGTTCTCAGTGACTTGAGTTTGAATGTCTTGAAAAAATCGTTTTTTTTGTTGTTGTTGAGATTAGTCCACTTAGCCGCAAGTCAAGTACGGAAAAATACCGTGTACTCTAGTTGCCAGGCGATTCGGTGCCATTATAACGAACTGGTTGAATTCCCGTTAGTATCTGGAACTTTTAATGTATCCTCTTGCTTCCTACTTGAATTTACTTGTACTAAATCTAAATATACCACTAAGGTTATTGTAAAACTGTGTAGTTTTGTTGTAGTTATACAAAAAGTTTTAAAAATTGACAATATTTGTGATTTCTTCATGCCACGACAATATTTCTTGGTTGCATAGAAGGCGCCCAAGTTGTTTTTCTAAATTTGACACCGCAATTGTCTACGCCACGGATTTCTATATCCGCTGAACATTACTAAATCTTAATACAACGCCACGACCGTTATTGTTGAATCGTGTTTTTCCAATTTCCATGCCACGGTATTGTTGTTGCACATAATGTTTCCCCACTAGAAATATTGTTCTTCCATGCCATAAAAATGTTTTTTTCCTTCTTTATATCGATTGCTCCCAAGTTGAGCAATAGGACACCGCAATTATTAAACCATAATTTTTATTTTCCATACCAGGGCTCTCTGTATTTTCTTCTTTGAAAGCTGTCTAAATGTTACTACTACACCACTACCACGATTGTTAAACTATTTATCCCTTTTTTTTCATGCCAAGCAAACCTTTTGTTTTGTTGTTGTTAATTTTTGCACTGAATGTCCCTAATTTTAAATGCTCGTGAATTTCCATGCCATGCTAATCTTTCTCTTTGCATTGAATGCTCCTAAGTGTAAATAAGTAAAATGCAAAACAACTGAAGCAAAACGCCGATAATCCTCCTCACTACCATCTCACATTTCACACCACGGACATATCACCTCCTTCCAAAGTGTTTCTCAGTCACCAAATGTAAATCACCATAATTGAAATTGTCATGCCGGAAGAACGAAATAAAAATGTTAAAATAGTCATCTTCACCGATGATGAACGAATAACATCAACAACAGGTACAATAACCAAACTAACATGTACAACTTCGTGAAGAGTGCGATGTTTTTGGAAGATCGAGACGTTATTTATTAATCATAATGTGATGTTGTTGATGGAGCTGTACTTGTAGGATGTGATTCCAGTTGATGGAGTTGTACGTGTTGGATGTGAGATGTCAATTGATGGAGCTGTACTTGTTGGATATACTGTTAGTTGATGGACTATATTTGATGGATGTGATATTAGTTCATGGAGCTGTACTTGTAGGATGTGATTCCAGTTGATGGAGCTGTACGTGTAGGATGTGATTCCAGTTGGTGGAGTTGTACTTGTTGGATGCTATGCTAGTTGGTGGATCTGTACTTGAAGGATGTGGTGTTAGGTGATGGAGCTGAACGAGTGGATGTGATGTTAGTTGATGCTCAGTTCCATCAACAAACATCACACCCAGCAAGTACAGTTCCATGAACATCTGCTGTGATAATATTAGCTGATTTGAAACAATTAAAACGTTGGTACATCCTTGAAATAAAACTGGACAACATTAATGACTTAACCATAAACAGAGAATAAAATAAAGTCCAGCATTAATAATGTTAACACTTCTCCAACAAAACCAAGAGTAGAATAAAGTACACTATTATTAATATTAACATTGCTCCATCAAGCAAAAACTAAAATCAAGTATAACATTTATAATTTAACACTTCTTCACAAAACCAATAATAAAATCAAGTATAGCAATAATAATTTTAACAATTCTCCAACAATAAAATCAAGTACAACATTACTAATTTAACACTTCTCCAACAAAGCCGAGAATACAATTAAGTATAGCTAATAATATCATTAATATTGTTAACATTTCTCCAACAAAACCAAGAGTAGAATAAATCACATTAATAATGTTAACACTTCTCCAAGAAAAACAAGAGTAGAATGAAGTACGACATTACTAATTTTAACACTCCACCAACAAAAACGAGAATAAAATCAAATACAACAAATAATTATAACACAATGCTAACACAAAACTAAGACTAAAATCAAGGACAACAGTAATAATTTGAACACTTCTCCAACATACTGAATTACACCTGGTTACATGTCTGCTGAATTTAATGAGATTCATATTTACAGCTCTACCGAAGAAGCCATGGGCCACTGAATGTGAGGAATACAGACGAATCATTATCGTGAGTCAATGGACACAAATCCTTCTGAGAATTATTATGAAAAGTGAAAGAAATAAAATACAACCAGAAATTAGACAGGATCAAAGAGGGCAAAAGTACCAGCAGCGCTATTTATATCAGAAACTAATAGAGAGGACTTTAGAAGTAAAAACAAATGTATATCTCTGTTTTATAGATCATACAAAAGCTTACGCCAAAGTAAGACGCAGTGAGGTTATCCATATGCTAGAAAATCTGAACATTGATAGTAAAGATCTTAGAATAATGATGACCATATAATGGCAACATACAGCAGCAATACAAGCGGACAACCAAATTGGAGCCATTTAACAGATAAAACAAGGTGTCATACAGGAACGTGATCTTTCATCAGATTTGTTCTCTATGTACTGTGAAAACATACTGCAAGAAATTAATAATATTTCAGGTTTTCAATTGGTGGACATAACATCAATAACTTGAGATATCAGCACAAAACGCTCTCCAAACATCTCTATCCTCATCCATTCGAAGGAGTTTAGGAAAATCACTCCCAGACCACACCTTGATATATTTCAGTACATGATTTTATCTGTCTTTCTCTTCTCCTTTCACCATCGACTGTCTTTTGCAACAACAAAAATAATTTTAGAAAGTGAGCCGTGTTTCGATACATGTCCAAACCAAAGAAGTTTACGCCGTTTCATCACTGTCAAATGTTGTTCTTGATAACCTGCAGGTTTATTTACTGTCGGAGGGTGACTTATTAATATCAGAAAGACACAATTTATTTGTTGGACACGCCAACAGACAGGGAAGTCTGGAGAACATAGTTACAATAGGTAAGATAGAAGGTAAAAGATATGGAGGACAAACAACAACGTGAGAAAATATTAGTCTGACATCGTGGCACGGCAAAGAATCAACAACGACCCTGTTGAAAGATACTGGAAATTGGAGTTGTGGAAATAGAGAGCCATGATCGTCTACGCCGGTTGGAATTTCTCCTTATGGTGATGATCATTTCTCTAGAAAATCCAATAATAAAATCAACTGCAACATTTATAATGTTAGCAAATTTGAAGCAAAGCCAAGAATAAAATAAATTACATTATTTATGTTAACACTTGTCAAACAAAATCAGAAGTGAAATTAAGTATAGTTCACCTCGCATGATACAGAATATGGAACTAATTATAACACACAGAGGAAATACAATAATTAAAAGTAATTTATGTTTGAAAAATCCAGTTGAATGTTGATGACACTTAATGCAGATCACCTCATTTACTCACATTTGCGATTGTAATGTCAAAATATTTGAATGCAGTGTCCAATTATTCGTCGATGAAACTAGCGCAGTTATTTTCAAGTTATGATTCCCTCAAATAACCACACTTCAACGATCGATATGAGAAGAACCAGACGCTTACAATTGAAACACACTACCAATATCATTTTGCTAAACATAAATATACATGGGGAGATAATGCAATAGGTGAATAGTTTTGTTAATCTGTGAAACAAAAACTTAAAGGTGAATAGGGTGAAAGCCCTTTCAATGACAAGAGGTTAATGTTAAAATGATAATTATAAAGCGCATTATCTACTCCATTAATGTACACCAGTGGTAACTGGACAGAATATTCCCAGACAAAATATCCAAAACAAATTACAAAGATAATATATTAAATATGTTATAGAAATTCTAATAATAATTATTAAAAAATATAACTAATAAATAATTATAATAAAATCTGCAAATGATATGAATTGTATCATACATGGTAGATATGAAATTAAGTTCGCTGGCTGGGTTAATTACACAACATTAATGTGCAAAACTTGTATCTTTTTATGCTGATAAAACTGTCGTTTCTGTGTTGTTGACCAATAGTTCTTTCTTCTTTTTATTTCACTAATAGACTACCACATTGATAACAGACGAAAGTTGCTGTAAATACCAGGATTAAATAAATTCCGTATATATTTTCAAGAATGGGGGCAGGGCATGGCCAAGTGTTTCGTCGTGCCTCGTCGTATGCTGTGCAGATCTACATCAAGTGTTCTGCTGTCATTGGGCTGGTGCCACATGTGTATACGTCTGTTGTGCTAATCTTGTACTTGTGATATAGGTGCTGGTGTAGTCTGTTATGGTGGTGCTGATGTAGGACCAACGGCGTTTTCTGATAACATCTGTGATGAAATTTTGATGTGTCTCTTCTCTGATTTTATCATTCGATTTGAATTCACTCCAATGGGTGTTAGTTATCCTAAGAAGACATTTGTTCTCGAAACTCAGTAATTTCTTTTCTGAAGATAAAGAGCTTTTCCAGCTCTCACATCCATATGATAGCACCAGAATAACGCAGGAATTAAATAAGCGCATTATTGTGCGTGTGCAGATTGTAATTTCTGGCATGACATCACAGTCGAGTGTTAATTTGCTTCCTAGATAGGAGAATTTCATTACTTTTTCAAGTTGTTGTTCATTTAAAGTAATTTCGTTAGTTTATTATTACGACTATCAAAAGAAAAGTATTTCTACCTTCAAAATGGTATTCGTACCGACAGCTGCGATAAATCCGTTCAATGTAGATAATAATTAATCATAATTATGTAACGTGATTAAGAAATAATGCATCCTGCAAAATATGAAGCCTATACGTTCAGTAGTTACGGAGAAAATAGACAATATCGGTGGACAACTATTTATGAACGCACTATAATAGCACATTAACAACACAAACGTCAGAGAATTGGAAAGAAACATGAAACATGATCGCCTACGTCAATCGGAATGGCACTTGATTGATATAAATAATCTTAGAGATTTCTACCAAGTACATTGTGCACTTTAAAGAAATAGTTTAAATAATCCAGTAGATTAGAGAAAAGCATGAAAATATTGTTATTGATTTGTTCATAATAATATATATATGTCTTTCTTTTTATATTACCCCAGCCCAGGGTCGTGGACCAGGACCTCAACCAGGGCTCATTTCTTTTCCTGCCTTTTATTGTTGTGGTTATAGCCTTGGCCTATAATTACAAAACTGTAAGCTGTTTCTTATTGTATTGATATGTGTGTATCGAGGAAATGCAACAAAAAACCAAAATGTGTGGCAGGGCAGACCAGGCCCTTAGCCTTCATTGGCAGCTGATCTATGTAGGTTGTGAGCACAGTTAGGCAGAAAAGCACAGCTCTGCTGATCTGGAAGCGTTCCTGTTCCGAATGGATTGCTATTACCTTTACGTTGGAGTTAAATGTTATAGTTAAACAGCATCAATCGTTTAACATCAATCATTCATTACTGATATCAGGCATTCACTACAGTCATCAAGCATTTACTACTGACATCAAGCATTCACTACTGACATCACGCATTCACTATTGACATCAGGCATTTACTACTGACATCAAGCATTTACTACTGACATCAAGCATTTACTACTGACATCAAGCATTCACTACAGTCATCAAGCATTTACTACTGACATCAAGCATTCACTACTGACATCAAGCATTCACTATTGACATCAG
Organism: Meghimatium bilineatum; assembly: GCA_034231615.1. Classification (NCBI taxonomy): domain Eukaryota; kingdom Metazoa; phylum Mollusca; class Gastropoda; order Stylommatophora; family Philomycidae; genus Meghimatium; species Meghimatium bilineatum. Next base: position 46,710,696 of record CM067304.1, read on the forward strand.
GCATTCACTACTGACATCAAGCATTCACTACTGACGTCAAGCATTCACTACTGACATCAAGCATTTACTACATTCATCAAGCATTTACTACTGACATCAAGCATTCACTACTGACATCAAGCATTTACTACTGACATCAAGCATTCACTACAGTCATCAAGCATTTACTACTGACATCAAGCATTCACTACTGACATCAAGCATTCACTACTGACATCAGGCATTCACTACTGACATCAAGCATTCACTACTGACGTCAAATATTTACTACTGGCATGAAGTATTTACTACTGCCATCAAGCGTTTACTACTGACATTACGTATTTACTACTGACATCAAGTATTTCCTACTTACATCGAGAACTCACTACATATATAAAGTATTTACTTCTAACATCAATTATTTACTACTGACATCAATTATTCACTACTGACATTAAGCATTCACTGCTGACATCTAGTATTTCCTACTGACATCAAATATTCACTACATATATCAAGTATTCACTACTGACATGCAGTATTTACTACTGACATTAAACACTCACTAGGCGCATCAACCATTCACTACTGACATCAAACATTCACTACTGACATCTAGTATTCACTAATGACATTAAACATTCACTACTGACATGAAGTATTCACTACTAACATCAGATATTCACTAATTACAACAAACATTCACTACAGATATCAATTATTCACTACTGACATGCGGTATTTATTACTGACATTAATCACTCACTAGTGACATCTACCATTCATTACTGACATCTACCATTCATTACTGACATCAAACATTCATTACTGACATCAAGCATTCATTACCGACAACAAATATTCACTACTAATATCAAGCATTTACTACTGACATTAGACATTCCCTACTGATGATAAGAATTCACTAGTTGCGTTTCTTTTATTGAACTTTTTGAACAGTATGTATAAATACATACACCACACGTTTTTATAGCTTCGCTGGGTATACCGTAATTTCCTTTAAGTTATTACTTGGCTATGTTGTAAGAAAACTCCTATTTCTTGATTGCATGTGTATTTACACACCAGATAGAGAAAATAATCGTGCTAACTCTTTGTCCAAGATAGCAGATTTAAGGTTATAGGGTGGTAACTAACAACAATATTAAGCCCTTCATTATCGTTGAATTATTAAATTACGTTTATGGGGAAACCACTTTAAAAAGGCGGGGTGAGGGAAGGGGCTGAAACAGAAGTGAGAAGTATTTTGTTCTATTTTCCTAGTGTTATAGGGTGTGGTGGTGTGGGGGAGCGTTGAACACAACAATGGGCTTATGTATGTCTGAACTAACTTAGACGTAGATTATGCAGTGTCTGTCAGAGATTGAAATCATTAGAAAATATGGCGACGTACTGTTAGCTAAAGTAGAGATTAAAAGCTTGACGCATTAAGTGAAGTCTGCTATACAAACATTTATGCGTGTCAATTTAGTAATCTATAAAAATCGTTCTGAAAGCCCGAGTATCTTGATTTCTGCTTTTAATTCTATCCTATAATCCTGAAACCCGTCAGAGTCGTATAGGTTTGATGCTTCAGCACACATAGTCCTCCAGTGAGGAAAAACGTTTTTTGTCCATTCCTCAATGTTGTTCTGTCCATACTTTTATTTGTCCTCCTCTGTTTCTGCCATTTTTTACGGTTCGATGCTTTATTGTTTTTGATAAGGAATTATATCTGCATACATGTCCAATCATGCAAGTTTTCGTCGTTTCACATGTGTGCATCTCTATTTCATTTCTTACATACACATTTGACTTATGCAACCTATAGGAGATTCGTAGAATTTGTCTGTAACATTTGTATTCGAAAGCCTGAAGTCGTCTCTCCATGTCCGCAGCCAGTTTCCAAATCTCACATCCATACATCACAATAGAAAGCATAAGTGTTGTCAGTGTTGTTATAAAGTTTGATTTTCATTCTAACACTGATGTTGCGTTTCCAAATTAAGTTTAGCTTGACATTGACACTCCAGCCTAATCTGTAATTCTTCTTTGCATTTACCATCGCTATATATGCTAGATCTAAGGTACATGGAAGCATTCACCACCTCAAATTTATATCCATTCGTCATACTATTGGTTGAACACAATCTACTGAACATAATTAAGTCAACCCAAAAGTTTAGCGAATAGCAAAATTTGTTCTTAAATATGAAAAAGACAAAAATAATGGCAACTGACAAAACTAAATCAAGACCCAAAATTAATATTGAGAACTGCAATTTGGAAGAAGTGACACATTTTGATTCTTTAGAAACTAATATAAACAATGCGGGGGTCTGCGCAGTTGAGATCAAGATAAGAACGGCAATGGCGCTGGAAAAATTAAAACAGATAAAGAAACTATGGCAAGGTACTAACATAAGAACCAAATTGTGTTTACTACGAACATGCATATTTCCTGTGGCGACATATGGATGCGAAGCATGGACACGAAATAAAACAGTGGCCAAGAGAATAACATCATTTGAATTAAAGTGTTATAGAAGAGTTTTGAGAATACCATGGACAGCGAAGAAAACAAACCAGGAAGTGTTACGAACAATTAACGTCCAGGAAGGCTGGCTTCTGAACACATATTAAAGAAAAAGCTAGTTTTTTTTCGGTCATATTAAGAGACACGACGGCATGGAGAGAGTGCTACTGGAGGGGATGATAGAAGGCAACAGGGGCAAAGGACGACCAAGACGCCGTTGGACAAAAGACATTCAAGAATGCCTACTCATATCATTGATAGATGCAGAACAACTTGCTCAAGACCGCGGAGAATTCAAGAGATCCATAGGAAAGCCTACGTTCTGAAAAGAATGATGATGATACTGCTGGTTTGTGCTTCTTTGTCTCTGCTGTAAATCACAACATTGCTCTATTCTGTGTTGATTTCCATTCGGTACTTGCTGGTAGCTTTTTGCAACTTTATTGTTAAATCTTGTAATTCTTGTTCTGATCCGCGACCCTGCTTTTAATATTCATGATTTAAAAAAAAAATACGACAAGAAATGTTGCAAACAGTTTCATTCAGTATGTTAACTATAAGAAATGTTGTCAAGAGTTTCATTCTGTTTGTTTACTTCAAGAAATGTTGTCAACAGTTTATTGTGCTTGTTTACTATAAGAAATGTTGTCAAAAGTTTCATTCTGCTTGTTTACTACAAGAAGTGTTGTCAATAGTTTCATTTTGCTTCTTTACTACAAGAAATGTCAACAGTTTCATTGAGCTTGCTTACTACAAGAAATGTTGTCAACAGTTTCATTCTGCTTGTTTACTATAAGAAATGTTGTCAACAGTTTCATTTTGCTTGTTTACTACAAGAAGTGTTGTCAACAGTTTCATTCTGCTTGTTTACTACAAGAAGTGCTGTCAACAGTTTCATTCTGCTTGTTTACTACAAGAAATGTCAACAGTTTCATTCTGCGTGTTTACTACAAGAAATGTCAACAGTTTCATTCTGCTTGTTTACTACAAGAAATGTTGTCAACAGTTTCATTCTGCTTGTTTACTACAAGAAATATCAACAGTTTCATTCTGCTTGTTTACTACAAGAAATGTCAACAGTTTCGTTCTGCTTGTTTAATACAAGAAATGTCAACAGTTTCATTCTGCATGTTTACTACAAGAAATGTTGTCATAAGAGTCATTCTTCTTGCAAAAAAAGTCAAAAAATCGTAGGTGATTGACTTCATTGTATTCAGATTACACAATAAGTATTCTGTTCCTCTTAACCAAGTGCTACACCGCCTTTCGTGTTTACCATTTATAGTACGTAACTGTAGCTTCAAGCGATAGCCCCAGGAAAAAATGCACCTTATAAACAAGACATCAGGATTCAGGATTCGAACACGCAGCCTTTTGAGCGCAAAGCGAACAGTTTAAACACTACGAGATGGAGGTCCCCATTCGACTTTAGCCCAACAAAATGTCTCAGTTCCAAAAACTCTTACAGCTGTGCTCATAGGTGGAGCAAACGACCAGTTAATAATTCTGCGTTTGGTCAGATCAAGTCTTCGTCTGTGTTGGTTCTCAAACTCCTGCAGATAATCAGGATTTAGTCCGGAGAATGGAATGCATTATGCCAAGGTTTACAGCTTAATTGCGAAATAGACACCTTTCATCCAGAAACATCCGATTTCATCATAGCTTCCAGGTCACATTTGATTGGATTGGATGGGACTGTCAACTCCACCCCAAAACACCATTTGTCGTCTCTTACTACATTATTTGCAGGTAGCAGTGTCTTTTTTCTTTGCTCCCACTTTCTGCCCGTCAAAACATGGGCAGGTCACGGGATGTATAACTGTTGCCATCATAGGTATCACATTATAAACATTTTTGAATGTTTTCAGTATTTGCTGCATTAGTGCCAAGGACATGGGTTGTGTTGTCAAAGGTCACCGACATTGATGCCAAGGACATGTGTCGTGTGTTCAAAGGTCACCGACATCGATGAAACCATATGGTTGCATAATTTCTAGTAATTTAATACGCAAACAAATGGCGGAATATACATTTATATATATACCTTCTATGGTAAAATAGACACCAGGCAGTAGATATAATCTTTTATAGAAAACGGTGGAAGTGGAGTGGGGGAGGGATTATACTTTAAAAAAGTATCATTCGCGTATTTTTGGGAGTGAGATATTAAAAAAAAATGTAAAATTTGATTACATTTTTGTGAATTATCATTAAGGGACGCTTTGGTGTTTTTTTCTTTGTTGGAAAGGGGGGGGGGGCATGAAAAGCATATTCATGCTTTTTTTTTATCGAGTACATAGTGCTTAACGTCTTGTTCCGATTTGTTAAAAGGCAGATTGAACACCTAAAAATACCTCTTCTCTACGGACTTGTTTGGGTTGTTAATTTGTGTTATTGTTTTTCTGTATCAGACATTACGATGTTGAGTTCTTATTTTGTTTACTGCTTTTCTCGGCAGACATTATGATCTAGGGTTAGTTTTAATATCAGAGCTTTATATTAATAGTTTTATATTAATATTTGCCGCTTACACGCCAAACCTCTGTGCCAGTTGCTTTCCACACACACCTTTAACTGATTAATAATTTTCATTACCTTTGGCTTTATGCCATGATATTCTTGTATTATATGCTCTTATTGGTATTTGGTTTGGCTTCATTCTCATAAGGTGACCGAACCATTTTACTTGCTGTCTCTCAATATGTTCGATACATGATATTATACCAACTCTTTTCCTAATTTTGTATACATATTAGCACACAGATTCTCCTATCGAATTGATAGATCTGTTATAGAAGCTGACGCGCCAGGAATGCGAAAGTTAACACCTTGGCGACACATCTGGTCTTGAAACGACAGCTTAAGCTACCACCCCTACGCTTAACGGCAAGTGTGAATGCGATCAACAATCATTCACATGGGGAAAGACAATAGACAACAGACAATAATTTTCACTTTATCACTGACAAAACAACACGTTTCGTCTTGTACTCATTGCACTTTATCCACCAATTTAAAAAAACTAAAACTAAACAAAGAAACAGTAAACACAGTGCACATTGAATAGAGCAAATAGTGCAAACTGAATAATGTCCGTATCAAACTGACAAAATAATGGTCATTTACACAGGAGAAGAGGGCAATGACTTATTGCTTCGCTGCTACTAATAACTCTACTGGGGTGCAAAGGAAACGCACTGCTCTCGGCGGACCCATGGTTAGCAGATAACCAAGATCCCAAATGTACCTTTTCGTGGTGCACCCTGGTAACAGAAACACAGCGGCTCGTGCTGATTCTGGCTAAATCATTTATGGATCGTGTCTGTGAATGTGGAGGTAGCAGATGGAAAGAGATATGACTGCATAAGAGACAGACAATATCTCCGACACCACTAGCATCAACACATGCAGTGACACTGTCATGGCAGTACAATGAAAGGGCAGCACAGCGCCAGAGGGCAGCGCCAACTGAAAATAAAAAGTGACAACGGGTTCCTAGGAAATCGGAACTACAAGCTCTGTTAGCTTGAGACAAGCTTCTAGTTACCCGAGTTCCATATGGTCAGAGAACCACACCCAATGGTGGACTCCCGCCAAAGAAAGAAGACTTGGCCGAACTCTAATGTCGAGCTTTCCTATACCTGAAACATGCTCGCAGAGAGAAAGGGTTCCGTATCCCAATGGGCTCAGACACATACGTGACAACGAAGGCTCCTCTGACCCAACTGTACTGGCGAGCTTACCATACCGGAAACAAACTCGCGGAGAGAAAGGGTTCAGTACCCGATGGGCTCAGGCGCAAACGGAACAAGTTAGCTCCTCAAGAAGGCCTTGGTCCAAAACGCTTAGTGTGAGACTCGAACTTGGGTGAGGGGTTCACGATGTCGGTGAACAACACCTCGGCTGCCCTGACCCAACTGTACTGGCGAGCTTCCTATACCGGAAACAAACTCACGCTCAGAAAGGGTTCAGTACCCGATGGGCTTAGGTGCAAACGGGACAAGGTCGCTCTGTTCGAGAACGCATTGCCCCAAACGCGTGGTGTGAGTCTCTAACTTGGACGAAGGGTTCACGATGTCGGTGAACAACACCTCAGCTAAGAAGGCGAAAGAGCCAGGGTCCAATTCCTCTGTCGAGTTCTTCCTCATCCGGAACCAAGCTCGCGGTTGAGAAAAGGTTCAGTACACGATGGGCACAGGGACAAAACGTCTAATTATACGAGGCAAGTTTATACACGGTGGAATACCTCGTGCGAGATAGCCGTTAACGACAATCGACTCGGCGAAGAATCACCACACACCCGCATGCCCGTCGACAGATAGGCAGGCTGTCACAGACTAGGGAAGCCTACTACCTGAATTAAAGACATGACGAAAACGGATGTGCTGAGCCTCTGACGTCAAGACCACAAAGTGGCCAACCGAGGTGCAACTAACACAGTTTTACTGTGGAACTTGCAGTACAACGTACTTCACGCTCCCCTTGACAATCACACGACATATTCGTTGTGGTTATATGAAAACAAACGCAGAAGAAGAATAACTCCAGCTACGTACATGTACATACCAGCGTCCGCTAAAGCTCTAACATTTTTTTTCGCCAAAATTCTATTCGGATAATTTGGAATTCGAATAATCGGGGTCTAACGTATATATATATATATATATATATATATATATGTGTGTGTGTGTGTGTGTGTGTGTGTGTGTGTGTAAAACATATCAATTAACGAGTTTCCATCGAAGCACATGTCTTCAACAAAAATCATACATTTTCCACATTCGCATCCTCCGTACATCTACTACTAATTATTCAAAACTTAAAGATCCGTTTCAAACCATTGTGCTTAAGACAGTTTATGGATTGGAACCATATTCGCGAAATCTTGCTTATATAGTGGATTTTTTTGGTGATTTCACTGGATTACCGCTTCAGGGTGCGGTGTTATGCGCTATAAGGGGTGTTCGTGTCATGCTCTGTGACGCGTCTATGAAAGGGACGGAGTACATATGGCATAACCCAAGCACAATTAAATCAATCCTCTATGTAATTTGAGCTTTTTAAAGAATAATTTCCCACCTGAATAAAAAAAATTATTTAAAAAAGTAGTATTTTGTGTGTGTGTGTGCGTGCGTGCGTGTGCGTGCGTGTGTGTGTGTGTGTGTGTGTGTGTGTGTGTGTGTGTCATGTGACGTATTCTCTCCAGAACGTTCTCTTCCCAGTGAACTTCCTTAACCCTTATATGTCTTGGACATTGTGGCTTGCATTTTCCAACGACGTATTCATGTTATCTTTAATATCGCCAGTCCCTCGTCGTGGTCTGCCTTTCCTCCTCCTCCTAGGTGCTCTGCCCACCATTATTTGTCTTTCTAAACAGTTGTGTCTCTTTATATGACCAAAAAGGTGTTGTTTTCTGTTTGCCATTGTGTTTAGTAACCACCATTCTGCAATCTTCACTGTGTTGTATCTGAGTATTATGTGTGTTCTATTGATTTAATATTAAATGTTTGTTCTGAAGACGATCTTAGATCAAAACGTGATTCATTGTCGTTCAAATTCTTTTTTTTTTAAACAATTCATTGTATTATAGTTTTATTAGTAGAAGCAGATTTGGTAAGACAGTTACTTATTTATAATATCTACTTAGATATATAGAACATAACATTTCACTTTCGCGAAGAATAAACAAGAGGAAGAAGAACCAACAATACGGATACTCTCTATTTATTTAAGAGGACAGTAGCATATGTAATCTGTGGATTATACAATAACATACGGATCCAGAGCTAAAGTCATGGTCTATTCTTAGGACATTTTTATTTAGATGTATTCTACATAATCCATGTTCATAATGTCTTAATTCCATCTTGGTATACGCTCTTGTGGGAAGTTGATCTTTCATCCTCATAAGATGTCCAAACCATTTTATCTGTTATTTCTCTATATATTCGATGCATGATGTTATACCTATTATTTTTCTGAAGTTCTAACTGCGCATTTTGTCGAGTCTGGTGACTACAATAGCCTTCCTTAGACATTTCATTTCGCAGAATTTGACCCTTCTCTTGTGTCTAGATGTCAGGCATTGGTAGTATAATGTTGGTATAAAGATACTCTTAATCATTTGTTTCTTTATTTCTATGTTGATTTTTGGGTGCAATAGCAAAGGTGACTTCTGGTATGTCACAGCATTTTCATTTTGACATTTTGTTCCTATCTCTCTATCACGTCGTCTGTTTGACTTATAATATTTTTTTCTCTATTTGGATATTTAAATAATCTGTTATCTCCTTATTTACATAGTTTCTGTCTTTTGTATGTTAATCCGCATGTTGTATTTCTTGACAGTGAGTTGATGTGAGTTTGCAGTTTTTCTCCGTCAATATATACGATGCTTTGATCGTCAGCGAAACCTAGTTCATTGAGTTTATTTGTTAAGTTGGTCATTCTCTGCTGTTTCGTTATATATTTCCTTCTGTGTATCTTTTATAATTATGTCTATGTATACGTTGAATATAATAGGCGACAGTACACATCCCTGTCTGACTCCTATTTCTGTTGTGAATGGTTCTGACATTTCATCTGTTGTTCTCACCTTGCATTGGCTTTTGTATAATACTTTGATGTTGTGTAGCAGTTATCCTTTGATTCCGTATATTTCTAGCGTTTCCCATAGTATATCTCTGTTTATTCTGTCGAACGCTTTTTCTTGGTCGACAAATTGATGTTTAGCTTATTATCATATTCAATTTCTTTTTTCACTTGGGTGTCTGAGGGTAAATAGTGCTTGTGTGCATCCTGGTCCTCTTCTGAAACCAATCTGGGTTGGATTTAGTTGTTGCTCCATGATATGTCTTGTTCAAGTATTTTAGCGTGTATTTTTCTAGTGTGGCTGAGTAGTGAGATGCCGTGATAAGTTTCACAATCTCTTTTGTTACTTTTGTTTCTCCATATTGGAACAACTATAATTGAGTTTTGTCAGTCATATGGAACTGTATTTTCTTCCCATGCTATCACAAATGTTCTGTTCAGTCATTTCACACATATCTTTCTGCTCGCTTTAATTGCTTTGTTTGGTATTCCATCCACTCCTAGTGATTTATTTTTGGGACTATTTTTAATTCCTTTTTCTTGACCGCTCGTACGTAAGTGAGATCTGTCTACTAAAACGTAAATATGAACTAGTTTCAGATTTCCGCGAAATCTATTGCTCAGTCTTAGCTAATTTTAGTATTTTACTCCAATTATAAAATTACTGACCAAAGAGACGCACTAGAATAATTAAAAACATCACAAATGGAGTCCAACTTAATTTAGCCAACAAGTCTTTTACTGGAGCCCGGTCATGCTTTTTATATTTCTTGGTATAGTTTCGCTGGCTCCTGGGTTTCCTGAATTTTAATTGTGTACGTATATTCTACTGTAGTAGTCATCAGGTTGTATAGTTCTTGGAAGTATTCCTCCCATCTGCTACTTCTTTCATTTTTACTTAATATTGGGTTTTCCTGTTTAGTGTTTATTATTAGTTCTCTGGCGTCACATTTTTCGTATCTTATTCTCATTAAGTTCACGTTCTTAAAGAATTCTCGTAGATTTGTCCTACACACTTGGACTAGGCTTTCCCGTATTTAGTTCATAAACTATCTTTGTTTTTTAGATCGCATGTTTCGCTTGTTTTCTGACCATCTTGTAGTGTATGTACTGGTGTTTTTGTATGGACTTGAGCCATGTGTTGAAACTATACTTTTTTTTAAATGGATTCGCGTACTTCATCGTTCACCACGTTGTCTTCTGTTTGTGTATTGTTCTTTCTTCACCGCAAATATCTTTACAATGTTTTATCAAATGTGCTTTGAATGTCTCCCATTATGTTCCCAGGATACCAGCTCTTTCAGGTAGTGTTGTTGTTGTTGTTGATATCCAAATGCTTATGAGTAATGCTACTCTTGTCAGCACATTGCCATTCCTAAAACAGAGCAGGTCTTCTGAAGTTACTTAGTGATCCACACCGTAAGTTAGTGACTGTTAAGGGTGTCTAAATTTTTTCCTGTTAGTTGAAAGGTAACAGCAGTCAATAAGGAGGTGTTTTACCGTTTCATTGTGATGAGAGCAGTGTCTACAAGTGGGTAGTTGCTGAGGTTTGATACAGTTTAAATGGCTATTGATCCTTGCATGTCCTGTTCAAAACTGAAAGTTAAGGGATTGGATTTTCCTTCAGAGTTTGTTTATATTGTCATTGTCATTTAGCCGTGTCATTTTACTAAATACATTTCGACCAGTGAACCCATGTGACATCTGTTCAGTCAGATTTCCCTGGTGTTGTTTTTGAGAATCTGTTTAAACACTTACCATACTACAAGGTCTTTACTTTTGATGTTTTGAGGCTCCTCTTTTTGCAAGTCTGTCCACTACTTCGTTTCCTGTTATATCGCTATGTCCAGGAACCATTGTATGATCACCTGATTGGATATGATTGTACTTACGTAAAACATAGGTTTTTAAATCAGTTATACTTAGACACGACGGACTATCACTAAAACTAGTAGGTAATGGTGCGCAAACAAAAAACATACACATTACAATACACAAAACATAATCAACGTTTCAATCGTCTTTATAAAGATACGCATCAAACATCTAAAGATGATGAATGGAACAAACGTATACAACGGTAATATGGCAATGAGATTCCGGAGGGACAGGAAGTACATAAGAATGGTAAATATATGTGGAAAAGAAACGAACATAAAGATTACGTAATTAATGTAACAAGAAGAATAAAGACAAAGACTACATCAACCCAGTACTATACAAAAGATTGGCCGAAATTGAGTCCAAAAGGCTTTGGAGATATTCAATTCAAAAATAAGACGATTTTCTAGAGCGTACCTAGATCTATCATTGGTTGTGCAGGATCTGATGGCAGTGCCTTGAATATCAAGAGCTAATGCAATATAAGATGATGACCATAGCCGTTAAAGTGTGTGGCAACAGGAGTAGGTGTTCTGTGCTTGATGGCATAAAGATGGTTACAAACGCGATCGCTCAATCTTAAGCCGGTTTCCCCGATGTACTGTTTGCCGCAGCGTTTACATATGATCACGTAAATAACATTATGGGATTTACATGTAAATGCCTCATCGATGGAGAAAGTGGCCTTGGGAAATGAAATAGAGCGATTATGGATCACATAAGAACATGTATAGCAATGGCCACGTGATCAACGAACAGTGTCAAAGTGGTCGGGAACAGACGACTTAAGGTGGTCATGGACCAAGATGTCCTTTAGATTTTTGTCGCGCCTACAGGCCATCAGAGGTACGTCGTGGAAAGCGGCACGGGTGTCAGGATCAGACTAGAGAAGTGAAAATAATGTTTAAGCATGTTGCGTCGGACAGAAGAAGAATTTATGGGGATGAAAGGTAACAATAAGTTTAACCCTATCAGAGGAGGTGGAACACTGAGAGTCAGTCAAGATCGAATCTGTCAATCCTATAAGCCCAACACCCCACCATGAAGCCATTCTCGTTAGGCAAGGATTACCACAAACACCATTGAGTTTAACAGTGTGGGATAGAGAAAATAGAGAGTTACATTGAGTACAGAAAACATTCCAGGGTAGAAGATGGAATATCATTAACATCTACAAGGGAAATTGCTCTCACAATAAACCCGAAGACTGGGAGTTCATTAGTGAACTAGAGCATCTCTCTGGAAAAATCACTGGCTACTCGAGACTGACCTAACTCTTCTGAACTGCGTGAGCATGACTAGAGTAGCAACCAAAGATACAGACTCAGATTCCAACATTGATCTCTCTTTGATGTCAGGTCATGGAGCGACAGATGCGAGATGGACAGCTTTTAAATACTATGGGAGCGACTTAAAGATAAATCAGACTTAATGAAGGCAGTTAAAAAGACCGTACACTCACTCTCATCTCAACACCAAAAGGTACACGAGAGCAGAAAGAAGAAGAAGAAGAATGAAGGCAGTAATAACTTCATTTCAAGATGAAGATGATGTCAATGTGGCGGAGAACGTACACATACACAGAGAAGGTTAGAAATAGTTAGAGTATCTAGAAGTAAAGGAAAGAACAGTAATTTTTTTTGAAAGTCCCGAAGATCACACAAGCAACACCTAACTGGGACTCTTGAGTACAGTGTGGAAGTGTTCTAGTTATAGCTGCGCCACTGAAATAAGAGCACATATAGACGCCATATCGCACTAGGATTCCGCGATTTTGCATAGATGAGATAATTTTCCACTGTTAGACATGTAATTCGTCAGTTCAGTTACTATGTGTAACAGTGGCTGAATTTTACTCTATCAAAACTTAGCAATATCTTCAATATATTCGGGAATCTTCCTGGTGTCGTTGTTAAGTCGTTCGCAATGCGATTAATAGGTCAAGAGTTTGAATCCAGCTCTTGTCATCTTGTTTACAAAGTTGATTTTTCTGAAGTCCCTGGAAATTATCGGTCGAAGATGCAATTGTTAAGTGATATTAGTGGTACTCTTGACAAGCAGCTGGCCGCTTTGTTTTAGATATAAGGATAAGACAGAGCTTATAGAGTTTATAGACAAAGGGAAGTAAGGATATACTAATTTTTCACTAAGAGGAGAAATGGGTAGCTTCCCTTCTTCTCAGTATATTTTGATATGCAGAAATATAGGAAAACAAGACTGACAGGTTTATAAATCGAGTTACATTCAAGGATTTATATTTCACGAGAAACTTGATTTAGCCTTGAAAGAATGTCGGTCGGACAGAGAAATTAAACTGTATGCTTAAAAGTTATGTTTAGGAAGACCAAGATAGAGAAATTAATCTTGGATAAAAATTGATTTTACTGAGACCTGAGAAGATACATCTATCTTACTATCACATTTCACTGGATACGCATTAATTTTTAGTTGTGGTTTTTTTATGTTTGTATGTTATGTCGGTATCTTGAAAAAGGCCTATTGGTCCGAAACGTCGACTTTGTCCTGTGTATTGTCATCTGTAGATTATATTCTGTGTTTTGTTTTGTTATATGTACCATATTTACATCCGTTAGCGATAGTGTGTAGTGTTTTAGTCGTCATTCAGTAGGACTTCATTACCTGTCTTACACGTGAGTATTATTTTTCAGAATATATTGAATAGTTAAATAAAACATTACATATACTTTGATGGCCACTTACTAGAAAATGAATTCAAAACGTATATGCAGATGAGACAAAGAATTTACCTCATAAAGAACTGTTGCCATATTTGGTTGTATATTGCCTAGACTCAATCTATCATGAAGTAACAAAACTACTGCACTTAGAGTTGACCATACCTACCACTAAAGCAAATAGTGAAATAAATATGGACATCCTGAAGTGAATGAAAACTTATATAAAAATTCGAAAAACAGCAATCGTCTTTCATGTTTGAATTCCTTGGCGATAGATAAGAAACTATTGTGCCCTTTCATTAGAATCAATATTTATTGAGAAGGGTGTTGAAGATTTTGCAGGCACGAAGCACACAGACGCCTGAAGTGGCATTATAAAAATTGTGTAAGGTATGTTATTTGAGAAAAAGAAAAACTAGATACTATTATATATAGGGAAGTAAGAATGTGTTTCTGGTGTGCAAAAAATTTGGGTAAGGGGGTGCTACCTTCCTACTAATAAAAAGGTCTCTCGGCGTCCCCACTCTAAAACATCACTCTATGCCACTGATATGCGCCTCCACTGATATGCGCCTCCACTGATATGCGCCTCCACTGAATTGCGTAGGATATAAGATATTCTACAGTATTCATTCGAATGTACCCACAGCAAATTATTGTCTAAATAATCGAAACACAGTTACATTGTTGGCGTTTCGTTTTTATTGTTTGGACTTTTCATTTGCTGTAACGGTATGTACAATTATAGTGACCAATTAAAGACATGATACAAATTAAGAACGTCACAATCAAGGCGTTTCTGCTTTCAACGGCAGAGCTATGTTGTCTTGTGATCTAAAAACAGGGGTTTTTGTTTTAAAAAACACTTGGTATCCTCATTTCTTTTTTTTTAATTTTGCATCGAAATATAGCCTGTTTTTCCGAAATGGATCAATATTTCCTGAGTGCAAACATTTTGTTTTGACCGCCATACGTCACTTATGTTGACACAATTATCTACTCATTGGTCACTCCAGCGTGTTGTCAACACAGTGACTAATAAAAATCACTGAAATAATTAGTTGGACCAACAGAATTGATGCAAAAAGTACATTGAATTTCATTTGTGGTTTTTGTGTGTGCAAAAGCACTAAAATCTCTGTGTCTCAAATATAAGTTTGAAATTGTCGTTCAAAGTCGTATTCGACGTGTGGTTACTATGTTATCGTTTTAGTTTCTTGCAATTTACATTCGTATTTAATTCAAAATGACTTTAAAGTGAAAATTTGTTAAATTCAGAAAGTTATCGTTTTAAAATGTTTTAAATAAGTTTAAAATGAATCTATGATAGATCATTTATATTGTGATAATAAGAACCCTAAAAAATGAGCTCAATTGGCTATTGGTCTGGATATATTATTTTTTTCTCATTAGATGAAAACATGATTCAAAAAGCACTCATATAAAGCAAGAACGAAACATTACAGTTGACGACTTTGACATAGATGTCATAAGGCGGGAGATATTGAAAATGTTTGTTAAAAATTAACTTGTTTCTCTTCAGAAATTAAAATTAAAATTGCAGATCGCTTGCGATATTGAACTATCTAAAATTTCTTTGTGGAAAATTGTAAGAGTCGCCGACTTCACTTTCAGAAGAACCTTAGGCGGCAGGAATATTATTTGTGAAAAGCCACACTTGATTGCTGCCCAAAGTAAATACCTGAGACAGATTCGGGAGCAGAGAAGCTAAGGTTATGACATTGCATATTTGGACGAAACATGGGTTAAGGTTAACCACACAAATACTAAAAAAATTGCAATTACTGGATCTTTAACATAAAAGAAAAATTTCAAGAAGCAAAGGCCAGCGAATTATACTCACGCAGGCTTGAAGTAGCAACAGCGATCTAGTCCATGAAGTTGGACTTATTTTCCAACCAAAATGTACAGATGGCACGGACTTTCATACTGAAATGAATGGACATATTTTCAGATATTGGTGCAGACAGTCTTCTTCCAATTCTAGAAGGACCATCGTGTTTAATAATGGATAATGCTTCCAATAATCAAATTAACACATAGCCTACTGAGGAAAATGTCCACTTTGACGGTACTTTTTGAATTCCGAATTGTTACAGTTTGTGAAGACGGCAAATAAGAAAAAATCGTATTATATTGATAAAATCATTCAACAACATGGCCCCACTTCTCTGCGACTACCGGCATAACATGCCCACCGTAACCCGATATAGTTTGTTAGGCTTAAGGTAAAAGGGTAAATTGCCGAACAGAATACAACGTTTAAAATGTGTGATGTTGATGCTCTGACACGCGAGTACATCTCTAAAAATAGACGCTGAGATTTGGAAAAAATGTTTGGATGATGTAATCCGAGAGGAAGATGACTACTGACTCTGAGATGGATTACAATTTCTGCAACCTTTAATAATAATCAACCTCTTGGGATCATCAGATTCGGAATTTTGAAGAATCGATTTCGTGGACGCACCACATAATGACCGTACATAAATAAGTGTATGTTGAGCACACCATTAGATAGATATACACACACACAGTGGCTACAAAATACATCTTATCCAATATTGGTTAAAATAATACAATATTCAAGCGCAGTTATGAAATTCTGGGGGTTAATGGTGACTGAACGGCAGACTAACTGCTGCATATTGCAGTGACGTTTACTATTGCACATACGAGTGACAGCACATATAATTGACATCATATAAATAAATTTGACATATCAAATATTTTGATTTATATTTCTTTTAATGCAATGTTACTTGATAGTAACATGCTTACTGTAATATCTAAAATTTAACCAAACTTATTTACAATGGATCAAAAACTTCACATAATTTTGCCGAACCGCTCAATCAAGTATGGACTAAATGAAAAAAGTAATTGTGCCTCGGAAAAAATATAACATTGCATGCCAAAGATTTATGCAGTCAAGCATACAGTTTCTGAGATGTTCAATTGTTGTATGATTACGAATTTATAAACGGATCATAATAATAATTTCATGATAAAAAGGTAAAGGTATGTCCCATGGCAGCAACCTGCCATCGGGGATGAAGATAACTCTTCATGTACTAAGCCGCAGCAACTATTAGGTGGGGTGGCTGACTCCCTTCCTTGCTGTCTTTATCTCCCCTAACTCAATGCGTTAGGTACTCATTTACAGCTGAGTCGACTGGAGGAGTGGTCGTGTCAAGCGACAAATCACAAGGTATGATAAAAAGTTACTACTGCTTTTTTTCTCAAACTCCTGCAGATTTGCAGGATGTGGTCCAGAGAACGAAATGCGTTGTATAATGGTGTACATGTTGGTGTGATATCTGCGGCTGTCAACCTACACTTATTGTGCAACTTATTTCAACATGATATTGTGAATCAGTTGATCTTCTAAGAGTTGATGCACTCAACTTCATCTCAAAATCATCTTAGGTACAATCACATACAAGGTGCCTACCAAATATTTTGTCTATTTCCGAAATGTGGACGAATTTGCGCAGCTTCATTCCAAGTTTGTACAGTTTTTGTGCTTTCAATGAAATTATGTCATTAGCAGACTATGTTGTCATCATCATCACGTGATATATTCTTTCCAGAACCTGATCTTCCGTATGGATTCTCTGATCACTACACGAATCTGGGCGAGTTGATCTGCCGCAGCTAGAGACATGTTTAAGCAATCTGATATATCACTGCACCATCGCATTCTTTGGGCGCCCTCTTCCCATGTTGATGTTAATTCTGGCTTCAGCTATTAATCCGTCAATGCTGTTATATCTCTCTGTGTGACTGTGTTGTCAGAAAGAATAAACTGGTTTATTTTAGCGAATATTTACTTATGTCACGATTTACTGCCACAAATGCGCATCGGAGGAGAAGGGATGATTATAGAGATTAGAGGGGTGGGGGCAGTGGGTGTTTGGAGTATAGTTAGACCTAACCCTATCCCTAACACACCCCCACCCCCCACCCCCAATACTCTATACGTCTTTGTCTCAAGCGTATTGCATCTTCATCAGTGGAAGGCGAGTTCAATATCGATGCAGCAATCATTTCGCTAATTGACATTAGTGAACTCTTAGCAACATTTGTGGATTTAACTAAAGCATACAATACCGTTAACAGAGAAGGACTGTGGAAGGTGCATACAAAGTTCGGATGGCCCCCAAAACTCGTCACTGTTATACAACAATTTCATGACGGTATGATGGCTAGTGTTATCTGCGACGGAGGAGTATCTCCTGCATTCCCTGTCACAAATGGTGTAAAGCAGGGATGTGTGCTGGCCCCTACTCTATTCAGCCTGTTATTTACGGCCATGTTAACGGAAACGCACCATAGCAATGAAACAGCTGTCATAATGATCAATTACAGAACAAATGGTGGTCTTTTCAATTTACGTCGTCTAAAAGCAAAAACGAAAACTAAATCTAGTACTGTTAGAGAATTACTTTATACTGACGACTGTGCATTGTATGCTGACTCTGTCGTAAACATGCAGAGCACCATAGACCGCTTCTCACAGGCCTGCAACAACTTTGGTCTCACTATTAACACCAAAAAAACAGAAGTCATGCACCAAGCAACATCAAATAGCCAACATACTGCTACTTCCATCATTGTCAATCAGGAAAAACTGCAGGTAGTCGACAATTTTACTTAACTTGGAAGCACTGTCTCTCGCGATGTCAACATTGATGTGGAAATTAACAATAGACTAGCAAAAGCTAGTGCTATATTTGGCAGATTACGCAGCAATGGATGGGACAGAAGAGGTATAAGAACAACCACTATACTTCAAGTATATCATGCTGCTGTTATACCAACCCTACTATACGCTTGCGAAACGTGGACAGTGTATGCTAGACATGCAAGAAAATTAAATCATTCCCATCTTACCTGCTACGTAAATTACTAAACATCCATTGGTGGGACAAAGTACCAGATTACGAGGTCTTGGAAAAATCAACCTCAATAAGCATCAACACAATACTTATGAAGGCGCAAGCACGCTGCGTAGGCCATCTTGTGCGTATGGAGAACTCGCGTTTGCCAAAACAAATATATTATGGAGCACTCAAGGCAGGATTTCGAAAAGTTGGTGGACAGAAAAAGCGCTTCAAAGCCACGATCAAGTCATCCTTGAAACATCTTAACATTGACGTAGGCGCTTGGGAGAGCCTCGCTCAGGATAGAACAGCATGGCGTTACAGCTTTAGAACGGGAGCACTAGCGGCGGAAAAGTCCAGACAAGATACTGCAAGACAGAAGCGGACACGTAGAAAAGAAAAAAACATCTCAACCTCACATATATACCCTCTATTGTTGTCAATTCTCTAAAAGAACATATTTTGCGCGCATTTGACGTGTTAGTAGTTTAAAAACGCACTATTAACTTTTATTATTTATTGTCATTATTATTATGGTTGAGTTTTTGGTCATCGTCAATTATGACGGACGAACATCATCAATAGAAATTAACCGACAGTGTGACGTCACACAAACTACCAAAAAAATTGCATTCCGCGATGACATTACAAACTACTAAAACATTAATTACGATTAATTACGCAAATTACTTAAAACTGTGAAGCACTGTGAGAGTGGTAGGCCCTCGATATGTGATCTTCATATACTCTTCTTACTCGCCTCTTGTAACATTCATGGAATGTGAAAATGTTATTATTTGCCACCCGTCGTTTTCCGGAAACAGGTAGACAGAAAATGTAACATAAAAGATTTAAAAAATTGACTTCATTGAACGTTGTTCGGACGTGCTCATTGCTTCTCAACATAACACGCCGTCTCTCGACGGTATCGATCCGACTTAACAACAATAATAATTATTTCTACCGAATACTAGTGTAGAATTAAGTTGCTAGGCGAATATGCGACAGCTGAATGGACATGTTTCACATCCCGACTGCAGTCTTCTATTTTCTTCTAGACTCCTCGATACATCTTAGTTATAGTATTCCATTACATAACACACTAACTCAAGCGATAGTCCCAGATACGTGCACAAAGTATATAATTCTACAAATCGTTGGGTTTATGACAATCGCCACCCATTGTCCATAATTTTAAGTTATACGATTTTATACTTGATGTATTGTGCGTATGTAAATATTCACAAAGTCTACATGTCATCTGTGCTAAATCCCAGTAGTGTTTGTATAAATCCATATATTCCAAGTACTTGCTATAAGTTTCCAAATCAGCGGCCAAGTTTTTTAAATGGAGAGCCAATTCTTTAGCACCTTTGAAGTGAGAAGTATTGATATAAGTA